>NW_004624843.1:4395830-4436041 GCF_000247695.1 Heterocephalus glaber | reverse complement strand
CCTGCCTTGCAAGTGCAAGGTCCTGAGTTCAATCCCAGAAGGCACAAAAAAAAAAAAAAAAGAGTATAAAAGCTAAAACATTAAAAAAAAATAAAATCCTGTGAAGGTAGAGACAGTGTCCAGCTTGTTCACTCACCCTTAAAGGATCTTGCCACTCATCATTTATTCAACAAATATTTACTGAGAGTATACTATGTGCCAGGTATGATTTTTGGTTCTAGCAGTGAACATTTTGTTCTCTTACATTTCAGTGGAGGGACTTAAGACAATAGATAAATGTCAAACAAATTTGTCAGGCAGTGATAAGTACTACGAAGAAAAGGCAGGTTAAGGTAAAGAATGGGTTAATACATTAGAGGGGGACAATGTCTCTATCAATTCTTATATATTCTTGCCACACACAGTGAAAAAAGAAAAAAATATTTTTTATTCATAGCTTCAATAGTATGTGACTAGAAAAAGCTATTTGCATTTAATATTAATATCCCTTGTTAGAGAAAAAAAATATTTTTTATTCATAGCTTCAATAGTATGTGACTAGAAAAAGCTATTTGCATTTAATATTAATATCCCTTGTTAGAGAAAAAAAATATTTTTTATTCATAGCTTCAATAGTATGTGACTAGAAAAAGCTATTTGCATTTAATATTAATATCCCTTGTTAGAGAAAAAGTCAAGCAAATTAAAATTCAAATTCCCAGAATCTGTCAATAAATTTTAAAAAACTATGTTTTCAGCTTGTATGACAATAGTAACTACCTTCTCTCCCCGCCACACACATACCTGGGAAGTGGTCAGTGTGTGCATGTCTGCTAGGAGAGGCAAATTGTGATGATTATGTCAATAATTTAAATCAAGAATAACTGCTGATCAACTTGTGGGAAGGGGTGGAAACAGAAAAAGGCTGATCAATGACCAATGGGCTGTAAGTTACCTTTAAGTAGGAAGAAGTTCTAGTGTGCCAGACTATGGAGAACACTTAGGTACTACATATTTCAAAAAGCTAGGATTATGAATGCTTCCACCATAAAGAAATGATGTTTGAGCAGTTTCATAGATTTAAACATTATACCATGTACATATGTATTAAAACATCACATTGCTCTCAAATAATACGTGCATTTTTTGTTATGTATCAGTTAAATAAAAGATCGCCCCTCCCTGCCCCCGCAAAGTCCACACCCACTCTAGAAATGAAACGAGAATCTGACTTGTAGGACTGGTGGTGTCGCTCAGTGGCAGAGTGCTTGCCTAACATGTGGGAGCCCCTGGATTCAATCCCTAACACTGGGAAAAAAAGAAAGAAAAAGAAAAATGAATGAATTTGACTTTGAGGAATCTATTCTAAATAATATAAAGTATAGGGGGAAAAAAACCTCTTGTTTAAGCAATAATGTATTTCATTATGAATCTCATTATCCAACATCTTGCCTAACCCAACTTTTTATTTTATAACTTTTAAGGGCTTAACAAATATCAAGTTAGCACTAAGGTTTGAGATTAAAAAAAAAAGGCAGAAAGCACCTAAGCCATTTGCTTAAAACAGAAATGTTACCAAATGAGCTGATTTTGGTGGCTTCACAGACCCTTGATTTCTACAACATTAATTACATAAATTACACATTGAGAATGCCATGTAAAATGACCAGAGAAAATCTTTATAAAGAAAAAACTATTTTATTCTCTGTCTCTTTCTCCCTGTCTCTTTTAAGACGGCATGCATGATTTCATATATTCCCCTCCCCTCCCTGGTATTGGGGATCGAACTCAGGACCTTGTGCTTGTGAGGCAGGTGCGGTGCCACTGAGCTAAATCCCTGGCCCCAGTATCCATGATTTCAAATGGAAATTCAGTGATCATCACTTCACGTGTCTCTATGTGCACTCAGCAGGGTGCTCCTAAGTGGCAGCAGGCACTGCAGCAGTGACGTGAGGGAGACCAGGAAGTGCTGGGAAGCACGTCAGATGCCCAGACCCATACTACACTAGTATTTTTACAGCTGTTACATAAACTTTTCCGTGAGGGAAAGTAGTCTGGCGCCAGGAAAGAACGGACCCCATTGGCTTCGGGCTTTACCTTGTTTCCTGTCCCAGCACAACAGATCCCCAGGGCCATGGCTGCTCCGTAGCGCACATGAGGGTTGTAACTCTCTGACAACAAAGAAACTACACTGGGGCACTGTTCAGGGGTCCTGGAAATAAGGAGAGAAAATGAAGTCAGTGGTATGGGGAATGTATCCTAATCAACACACAAGAATTTTAACCAAGTTTTTTTTTTTTTTTGGTACCAGGGATTAAACTCGGGTCCTTGAGCTTGCACAGCAGGCGGCAAAACCACTGAGCTAAATCCCCAGCCCCAAGTTTTTTATTTAAGTTATGAGAAGCAATATATTATTTAACACATATTACAGAATTATAAATCTCTCACAGAATTCTAATTATGGATAGTAGAACTCTATCTTCCTATTGAGAGAACACATGGCAGAAAGACCTAGCCCAGGCCTCCTCAGCATTCATTGTTCCCTTGCACCCCGTGGAAGGGACACAGCTGTGCAGGGCGCAGGCCATTGCTCAGTAGCTATTTTCCTGTGTCTGGACCACTCTGCATTTTGTTCTGAAGACTGAAGTCATTTATAGAAGCTCCTGGACGGTTCCAGAGCTGCGTGGAAGAGTGAAATATCTCAGTATTAGTCTTGTCACATAGCAAACTGATGCGTAAGTCTTGATAATAAGGAAATTCTGACCTTTTTTTTTTTTTTTTTGCCTTTAGCAACTGTTTTTGTGTTAATAAGAAGAAACTGTTCTTTTCATCTTCTCCATATTAGTAGCAAAGATCAAAAAAAAAAAGAATAAACTTGACAATGGAGTACTGAGCTCATCTTTCAGAAGACTTCTGTCCCAGAGCTGGCTGGAACTGGCAGGACAAGGCTCGGAACTACGAGAGTGAGCGAAGGAGGAGTTTCCTGTGCGGTGGTGATCTTGGACCTAAGAGGGTCTATGCTGATGTGTCCAGTTGTTGAAGGTCACCAACCAGCTGGCTCATGATTTTGTATACATTTCTGTGCGTACATCAAGCATCAGCAATAGTTTTTTTTGAAAGGCTATATTATAAATAATAGTAGTTATAACCACAAACCAACTCAAATCTGTAATTGCCTTCTATCCTCAAACCCGAGTGAGTGGTAAATTCAAATTTCAAATGGAATAGAGCCAAGTTTATGAAAACCACGTGTATGAAAATGAAACTGTGCTATCAGGGAGGGTTGGATTACTCCCACCTACATACTGTATCACTGTTTGGTAAGAGTCTTTCTATGAGTAATTCAGAACTAATACTAAGGCAACAGTATGGAAAAATAGTATGGTGCTATGAAAAATGCAATGTACTTCCTAGTGGAAGATCTTGGGTCTAGTTTTTAGCTTTGCTAATTTGTTAGTTATGCTGCATTAAGCAAGTCACATATATTTTCTTCTTTGCAATTTGGAGAGATTTTCTTGACTATTTTGTAGGAATAATACAAAAAATGAGCGAATAACTGAAAATATGGTAATAACAAGATTTCAGTTAATGCATAATGAGATAAACAGTAAAGTCCTACAAGTCTAAAGCCCAAGTTCAATTCCCATTTTGTCTCTAAACCACTGCACCTATTTAGATGAGCTGTAATTAATCAAAAACTTTGGGGTAGCGGTGTGTGTCTGAAAAAAGGAATAGGACTAGATGTTCTATAAGGTTTCTCTCAACTTTACAATTCTAAGGCTTCTAAAAGTGAACTATCATAATTTAAATTAATGCCTGTTATTTCAGGGCAATTTTTTTTCAACGAGTAACATTCTTATAAGCCAAAAATGAAATTCCAAGTAGTATGTTACCAAAGAGAACTTTGGAGAGTTATTATACAGCTTAGAGCTGACACCACCGTCACTCAACTTTTATTTTCACTCCTACTGGGTTAAGAACGTACAGCTCTTGGGCCGGGGATTTAGCTCAGTGGTTCTGGCACCTGCCTCGCAAGTGCAAGGTTCTGAGTTCGATCCCCGGTACAAAAAAAAAAAAAAAAAAGAACGTATAGCTCTTCCCATAATTTGACACCCAAATCCTCTGACATAAAAACTCATGTATTTTGGCACGTAACTAATTATCATCCAATAAAACCACACAAGACTGCAGAAGTCAGAAGGGCCAAGGGCTAAGATTATGTCATCTATGTTTTTTAATCTCTCATGAATTACTAGCGTAGAACTAGGTACTACAGATAAAATAATTTTCACTACTTAGTAACAGGCAAAGAGAGTCAAACTAAATTCATTTTAGAGACTTAACCAACAAATATACTAGGTTCAAGGGCTAATAATTAAAACAATGGGAAATACATCAAGTCCTTTCCCATTCCTCTTCCTCCTTCAATTTATTGTTCAGTTAGGTAGTCAAAGCCAGGGAGAATTAGTGTATCTGTGAATATCACTTCATAAGGCTATTTGAGCATCTTCCTCCTCCTCCCTCCTTCTCTTCCCCCTCCCCCCCCTTTTTGAGAGGGTCTTGCTATGTCGTTCAGGCTGGCCTTGAACTCATGGTGATCCTCCCACCTCAGCCTCCTGAGTGCTAGGATTACAGAAATGTGCCACTATGCCCAGTGGCTACTTAAGCATCTTTTAAGTGCCCTAAAGTTGGGAGTGGAAAGACCACATGGAAGACTGAGGAAGGTTTCACAGGTAAAATCTGAACTGGCACTTAAAGGATGGGTATGATTCAATCACAGAAAGATAAATGTTGTGGGAAAAGGAAAGAACATTGGAACATAAAAAAGAAGCTTGAGAAAAAGTTGGTATGTAATTGCAGCACTCTGGGAGGCCGAGGCAGGAAGATTTCAAGTTTGAGCCCAGCCTGGGCAATTTAGCAAGACCCTGCCTCAACAACAATCAGAAGAAAGGGCTGGGGATGCAGCTCAGTGCAAAGGCCCTGAATTCAATCCCCAGTAACATACACACAGACACATACAGACTTGACATTCGAAATAAAATATCAGGAATATTAGTATAATACCTGAGAACATGGTGGGTTAGTTAGGGTGTATCAGCAATTCAGAATAGAAAGGTCTGCTTTGGGAAAATTGGAACATACACATATCTTGATCATTCGCAATCTCATCACCCCATTCCTTTTCCATCTCCAAAAGTCTACCTCCTAGATTCTTGTCATCTTTAATTAGTTAGCTAATTTATTTATTGATATCAAAGCTTTCTAACAATAGTATCCACCCTTTTGTCAACTTTCCCTTTACTCTCCCAAATTCTGCCTCCATTCCAGTGGGTATCACTCCCACCCCCATGTTCTAACCTTTCCTAGCTCCTGGCTTTGTTCACATTATAAGCTGTTTAGTCTTCCTAATTCCACACTATTAAAATCCCATCCATTCAAGAGCTTGGTTCAAATGACAGCATGCAGTATGCTTTGTGGGCATATTTTCTCTACAAGGTTAGGTGTTCTGAAGGGAAGGCCAAATGACATCATCTGTGAAATCATTTTGAAAACTGAAAGCATCACATAAATACGTATGTCTGTAGAACCCTCTCTACATCTTTAAGACCTCATGGTTGGGTCTATTTCTATTTATTGAGTGCTTATTAGGTATGAGGAATGTATCCTTTGAGGCTTTAAAACATACTTTATAATATCATGTAAAGAACTGCTATATTGTGGGCTGGGGATTTAGCTCAGTAGCACTGCACCTGCCTTGCAAGTGCAAGGTACTGAGTTTGATCCCTGGTTCCGGGGGGGGGGGGCTGTTATACTGTGATTCATCATGAGGTACAATATTATAGGCATCAGCAAGTACAAATATTACTTTAATCCCAAGCATATAATTCAGCTTGTGTGTATGTTTTGCTGGGGACTGAACCCAGGGCCTAATACACACTTGGCAAGTGCTCTAATAGTGGGCTACATCCCAACCCTATAATTTAGTTTTTAATGAAAAGAAGTTGTAATTTGCTTTAAAAAAAATGGGACACACACTGAAATAAATAACTAAATTCTGATTTGTTGTTTGAATAAAATTTCTTGGCTTGTAGCTAACAGCCATCTTGCCAATGTTACTGTTTGTACAAGCCTTCCACAAAGCAGGAATTGTGCAAGGCCATGTGCACAAATCACTGACACATCATCTGACCATAAACTCTACATATGAATTCCTTTCTTTCAACGCACTGGCTTTTAACTACTGTTTCTTTATTGAACATTTCATACAACCTCCACATTAAATCATACTAATAAATCAAGATATTTTCAAGAATACAGTGACTTTTTCCTTACTCTATCGAAGGGGAAAAAAGCAAGTTCTCTACACAGACAGAAACACTTTTTTAGCATGGCCACCACAGAGCGAATTTTGGAGGGTATAAATTTCAGGACAGTCGCCATGTAGAATCACGAGCTTACAATCCTTATTAGGAGAGTGCCATAGTGCCAGAGGACAACATTATATCCAGGAATTAAGAACATACTCATCTCAGTTTAAGTCTCTTGTGATCCCAAACAGATTCCAAACAATGTGAGCAGCACCCTAAATTTCTAAGTGCCTTGGGATGTCTTTAAACAATCACAGTACAGACACTTCAGTCAATTACAGGATCCCAACAGAAGGAATAAAGAAGGGCACCTGCCCCTAATTGCTCCAAGCCATGCCATTCATTCACATCCTCATTCTATTTCTCCACTCTACACACTTAATCCACCTGCAAGTCAAGTGACACTGTTATGTCTCGTTTCCACTGCCTTGTTTCAGCCTTGATTATCTCTTATTGAAAACAATACAGTGATTTCTCACATGATCTTTGTCTCCTATTCTTTTCTTCAGTTGTGGTAGACAGAATATAAGCTTAGAAACAGAAAGCCCTAGATTCCAATTCTAATTCAGTCATTTATTAGCAGGATGACAAGTAGCAAATCTCTCTAAGCCTTAACTGTTTAAGCCACAAAACAATGTCTGCTTCATTTTATACACAATGAGGAGAATTAGGGGAATGGCAGAGTAAAATACTACGTTGTCATCACTGAACTCTTGATGCATTAACCAGAAAGTGGCTTTGGATTTGAGTTGTTCGCTGGCACATACCTGCAACCCTAGTACTCTGGGAGGCTGAGGCAGGAGGAGCACAAGTTCAAGTACAGCCTGGGCAACTTAGCCAGACCCTGCCTCAAAATAAAAAATAAAAAGGACTGAGGATTTAGCTCAATGTGAAGGCCCTGGGTTTAATCCCCAGTACTGTTAAAATACAAGAACACGTTGGCTGGGGATTTAGCTCAGTGGTGCTGCCGCCTGCCTCGCAAGCGCAAGGTCCTGAGTTTGATCCCCGGTACCAAAAACAAAAAACCAAAAAACCCCCACAAAAACAATAACACAAATTTGTCTGCTAATATGCTATAGATTGGGCTTTTATTTTTTTAAGAAAAGGCAAGGTAATTGATGCCCCAAGTTTCATTCAAAACAATATAAAAGAAGCTGGATACTAAACCTAAACAGCTGATTATATTTAGCATTCTGACCTCCAGGTTTCCTTCCTCATCAACTTTTTAGGGAGGTAACTGCACAGAGTACTTAACCAGTGTGCCCTTTGGCTGCAGCAAGGACAGGATATTCCAGGGAAAACTGATTCACAGGGAAGAGCTTATCCTAAAATCTATTTTAAAATAATTTATTTTATAATTTCTTTTTTTTGGGTACCGGGGATTGAACTCAGGACCTTGTACTTTCGAGGCAGGTGCGGTGTCACTGAGTTAAATTCCCGGCCCATAATTTCTGTTAAGAAAGTATTATATTGAAAATAAACAAGATATCACAGTACTATTCTTTTCTCCCCTGAGTACCAGGAATCAAACTCAGGACCTTGTGCTTAGCAGGCAGGTGCGGCACCACTGAGCTACATCTCTGGCCCATTACACAACACCTTTCTTAAACCAACCACCAGGCTGGGGATTTAACTCAGTGATGCGTCGCCCGCCTTGCAAGCACAAGGTCCTGAGCTCCAACCACGGTACCAGAAAAAACCCCAAAAGACCAAAAACCCCAATAATAAACCAACCATGAAACTCAAGGTTTTGAAAGGGGATAAAGTCTGGACTTAAGTTAGGTTCAGAAAAAAATTTGCCTGGGTACATAAATTCTGTGAGCTTAATGTAAAGACTTACCTAGTTGATTATAATAAAGCTGAAATATGTTGTGAAGGCTATAAACTGAAACGCTTTAGAGAACTTGTTAGTTTCTCAATCTAGTAACAGTACCAACCCTGATACTTTTTTTTTTTTTTTTTGGTACCAGGGATTGAACTCAGGACCTTGCCCTTTCGAGGCAGGTGGCCGAACCATTGAGCTAAATCCCTGGCCCCCCTGACACATTCTTTAGAAAGAGTGTGTTAAGGTAAGGAATAACAATTCTTTAATAAACTACTTAATGTTCAACCTCTTTAAGAGTACAACAAGACTCGATATTCTTACGTTTATTTCAGTGCTTCAGCAGGCAGCTCTAAAAGGACAAAGGAGTCTTTCTAAGCAATGATCAGAATGCAAACATTGAGAGTGAAACTTAATCCTTATTCTCACAGAGACATATATGATTTATATATAAATCTTAAAATAATGAAGTTATGATAAAATTATATCACTATTTTGCAATGTATAGTGAATCAATGGATCACAATATGATTATCAATGACTGCTAATATAATGAAGAGAAACAATTAGACCTTATGTGTACTGCCAGCCTTGCTCCTCAATAAATAGTGGGAGAAAAAAATGATCAATGTAAACTATGTTTACAAAAAATATGAGGATCAAATAATTATAAACTTCACATAGAGAAGTAATCACCAAAATCTATACTGAGACACTAAACAGGAAATACGGCCTGCTTTCATAAAAAAAATAAATTGCAAGGGAAAAAAAAAACAGAGGAAGGGAAGAGAAAAATGCAAGAAAAGGCGGATTAAGCCGGGGATTTAGCTCAGTGGTTCTGCCACCTGCCTCGAAAGCACAAGGTCCCGAGTTTGATCCCCCGCACTACAAAAACAAACAAACAAACATGAAAAGGCAGATTAAAGAAAATAAACTAAATCTTTAATTTGGTATTCTTTCAGTTATTTTAGACAATTCTGATATTCTCTAAATCTGTTTTTCTACATAAAACACTGGACTCTTAGATAACACCAAAAGGTAATTCCTCTGGTTTGTCACAGTACCTTTGGACTAGCAAAGCATTTAAACCATTTAATCCCTAATCAGCAATATAAGCTCATTTCTATGTCTCCATGAACATATTAACAAAAATGATGGTCTACAAATGGTCAACTCAGAAAAATAGTGGTTTTATTTACGGAGGTGGAAGGTAAAAAAGGAACATTTGAGAAGAATTTTTTTTTTTTGGTACTGGGTATTGAACTCCGGTCATCGAACTCCGGTCCTTGTGCTTGCGCAGCAGGCAGCGAAACCACTGAGCTAAATCCCTGGCCCTTGAGAAGAACATTTTATTAGCACAGAATGTTACCTACGACTTTGCTTTTTCACATGTGTTTATTACTATGCCATCCATTATTTCACATAAAGCTGTACAGGGTTTGATTTTATGAGAGGTACAAGTCTTTATTCTCATAGATTTATATGTCTATACTTTGTAATTCTTTTTTTCAGTTGGTCCTGTTATCATCAAAGTGCTTAATTTGTTACTCTAATTGGAAGTAGGAAGAGAAACACGCTTGTTAAAATGTCAAGTGAATTCATCAATGAACACTATTTGGACCATTTCAGTTGTACTGGCATGTGCAAATGTTATTTTTAATTAATGAGGGGGCAGAGGCAAACTCTGTGTCTAGAGAGCAGACAGCCTCAGTGGAGAATTACAGGTCGTCTTCACTTAAGAGTGCACAGAATGGGACCAGGGACTTAGCTCGGTGGTTTCGCCGCTTGCTGTGGCACGCACAAGGACCCGAGGTTCAATCCCTGGTACCAAAACAAAAAAAAAGAAGAAGAAAGAAAAAAGAGTGCACAGGATGTTTTAGAGGACAGATTTAGTTACTTGCTAACTCAGAGACTCATCTATCCTTTTATATAATTATTTATTAGTTTCCATTCTTTGTGATTCTTAGCTATGCTTTCAGTAACTTGATATTGCTAAATAACTAGTTGTTCTAACTTGTTACATTCCTTACTCATTAAATGATTAAAAAATACAAAGTTAAAAATAAAAAAAGTAGTAATTTTAGTCACTTAAGAGTTGAGTGAAAGAAAATGAGTGAATACAAATGAGAGGGTTAATACAAGTAAAGCATCATCATGATCATCATCATGATCATCATCATCACAATGGTTGACATTGTTCAGAAAATACTCAATGATTGATTGATTGATTTTTGGAGACAAGGTCTTGCTATGTAGTCCAGGCTGGCCTTGAACTCACTGTGTAGCCCCGGCTGGCCTCAAACTCATTATGATCCTCCTGCCTCAGCCCCCTGAGTGCTGGGATTATAGGCATACACCACCATGTCCAGCTTCCACTCAATGAATATTTAAAAAAAATTTAATCTATAAAAACAAATAATAGAGGTTTATATCATGTAAATCTTTTGATTGGATATAATGGTGCTGCTGTTTTCAATCTGACATTATTTGTTTTAAAGACCCCTATCTAGGGGCTGGGGATTTAGCTGAGTGGTGCCGCCGGCCTGCCTTATAAGTGCAAGGTCCCAAGTTTGATCCCTGGTACCAAAAAAAAGAGATCCCTACCTACCTGTCTGTACAAACAGATGTCAAATTGTGATCCAGAATAAAGCAGTATTTTATATTTTTATATTATTGAATAGAAATTCTGTCACATAAAAATCCATCTGCTTGCTCTTGAATATTATGTTCATCTGTTTTCATCTATAATTCTGAGCAAGTACTTTTTCTAAAATATTGAATTCTGAGTTTTAAAAAAAGGCAGCAAATACTGAAAAAAAAGCTTGAAGCTCTCAGTAGAACAGAAATGAACTATTTCCCAGTAACTTTCAACACAAACTAAAGGATATAAATTTCAAATAACAAAAGGGGCATAAGACCTAGAAGTAGTTAAATAAAAGTTTAGTGATCTGTGATGATCTTTTAAAAGGGAACATCAAGAATGCTAGCATACTAACACTAAGCTAGTTCAGAGAAAACAGCATAACTACTAAGATTTATACACCAACTTTCTGAAATGGCAAAAATGTATTTTTATTACCTACGTAGCATATACTTTCCCTGAATGTAAAATCTGTGGGGGAAAAAGCTGCCAATGAATCAATTCCCAAACCCAGAGGCTGTTTAAAAATGGGCAGCGACAAAGCTTCTGCTAAAAGACCTTGACTTCAGACCTTCCTGTGCTCTTCTATATAAGGTTGCAACCGGAGCAAATTAATTGTGTTCTACAGCAAAGGCATACACATTGGATAAGAATCATGCTTCACTGCTAGAAATTAGAACTGTGGAAATTTCTATAGAACTAACAGTGTGGAATCTTCATAGAATAAAAGCTTCAGAATCTCTAGTTTATATCTTATTTTTTTCTCAAGTAGGAAAAACAGCCCAGATTAATCCCAAACAAAATGATCTTAACCTAAAATAGTTTACTAAAGTCCTCCCAAATGTCAGAGAGAGATCTTAAGACTATAAACTGAATAAGGGTCACGAAGTGGTCCAAACCACATAAGTGGTAGTTTTAAACAACGAAGCTGCTGCACTCTGAAAATGAATGCATCAAAGAGGAAATAACCTCCTCGGCAAGCTTACAGCTACACAGCACGTTTGTCTCACTGCTTCCAAATGCGGTGCTGGAGGCTCTGCATTAGTCAATGGGAGGAGGACTTCAGTAGCAGCAGCAGCAGCAGTGAGTCCACTGAACGGATAGACAACAGCATGCTCCGCAAAGTCACAAGCAAATGAGAGGTAAGTGACAGGTAAATAAGGACCTAATCTAAAGGGTCTGTTGGTGGTGTTGCTTTGGTTTTTAATCTTTAAGAACTCTGCTTCCACAATCTTTTGTATTCAGTGGCTTAAAATGAAAAATTTACTAATGTTAAAAGAGAGATTTTTAAGATAGGACTTATAAATTTAAGACAAATGGTTTAATCTTCCTCCTAGCTTCTTCTCCTCAAAGGGGATGTGGAAAGTTAAGGGAAAAAATTAGCACTTAAAGAAACAAACAAATGAAAAAGAACTGGTTCAAGCTCGGCAGATTTACTGATTAAATTTAAAAAATACTTGTTGCCAAAACATGCTATGAAAGATAAAATTACTAAAAACAACTATTTGGATACTACTAGTGGCTATTTTTTTTCTCTCTCAAACTAAAGGAATTCTAAAACGTTATAAAAATGGCATTTAAATTGGCAAGAAAAAAACTTAATCAGGCAAATCAATTACATATAAGGATTCCTAGCCGGTAAATAATTTATTTAGAACTTCAGATTTCCTAGGTGGGTGACCAGGATATACCAAAAAATTTTATTCAGAACTATTCAGTGTTTTGCCTTTTCTATACTGTACATTTTCTACATTAAAGGTAAAAAGACAGTTGAGAGCCAGGAAACAGTTATTATAACCACTGAAAAATTAATGTGTCTCTATCATTAATATTTTGAGGCAAATCAGGAATATACTTTCTGTGTGTGGGAACTGGCTGCATTGTCAAATGCAGGATAGATCTATAGAGGGGCTGCTTATTAAGTTCAAGTGTTTTCACTGTTTCACTCTTTTCGGAAATAAATAATGCAACTGACATGTTTGTGTGTCTAGGAGAATGCTGGCAGTCAAATTCAAATATAATTTTACAACTTCAGCCAGTGAGCGAGACCAAGAGAGACAGAGACAGAGAGAAACTAATAGTTTTATTCCACTGAGCCTTCTGAAATCTAGAAAATAATAAAACTTAGAAGTCTTACCTAGAAACATGGACATATATGTGTACACTATCATTTTAGAGACTATGAAATTTTTTGTTTTTAAAGGAAGGAGTCAACTTTGGCTTTGAATGCCTGGCCTGGATACAATGCCTTAAAAAAGGAGATGACCAGCTTAGCTACTGACCATGGATTGAAACATAGAAAACTGGAACTGGATTGAATCACAGAAAAACGGCGAATGGCTTTCTCTTATACAATGTCTGAACAAAACCTAATTCCCAAGCATGTTTTGCAGAGCACATTCGATGACTTAATCTCTTCTAACTGGTCTGGATTTCAGAAGGAATTAATACCAGAGGAAATGAAACAGATTGTTGAGGAACAGGGAAATAAGCCACACTGGGCAGCTCTTCTGATACTTGTGGTGATAATACCCACCATTGGTGGAAACATCCTTGTTATTCTGGCCGTGTCACTGGAGAAAAAGCTGCAGTACGCTACCAATTACTTTCTTATGTCCTTGGCAGTGGCTGATTTGCTGGTTGGATTGTTTGTGATGCCAATTGCGCTCTTGACAATAATGTTTGGTAAGTATTTCACTTTGTTCCTGCCATCAAGCCATAGAACTGTATCATACACTATTACAGAACTGGACAGTCATTTAACTTTTACTTTCTTTGAAATAGAAAATGGACTTGAACTATTTAAAGATATAGCAGGTAATAATTTTTCACATTTCATAATTTTTATGGTCAATAATCAATTTAAAAGGACAAAAAATAATTTGTTGGAAACAATCTTACTCCCTTCTCAGCCATCCAATGAAATTATTTAAAAAGTAATTCATATTAGCAATATTCAAAGATTCTATATACATTACTCAAAAAGTGTAATTATCAGACCTATACCTTAACTTTTCCATCACTTTTTCCTTAATGAAGCAGTAATTAGGACACTTTGGGGATAAGTATGTGCTGGGCTAGTTATTAATGATGAGGTCTTTGAATAATTAAATAATCACTGACTCAATATAAATTGCTAAGCCCCAATTTAAATTTGGAATTGTTTTAAAAATTCTTCTTACATCTCTTTATAGTTTACACACTTTGAACTTGAACACAATTCCTATATATATGTCATATTAAGAAAAAATGTTGGGCCGGGGATTTAGCTCAGTGGTTCCGCCGCCTGCCTCGCAAACACGAGGTCCTGAGTTAGATTCCTAGTACAAAAAAAAAAAAAAAAAGAAAAAGAAAAAGAATAACTGTTTCATTGCTAAAGGAAATGGTCTGGCTCAGAATATCCCAAGAGATATCCATCTGTTTAACTTTTTACAATATCTGATCGTCTTATGTTCCTGACAAACCTTGAAGTTAATAAAATTAAATGGACCAAACCTGAGTCACTGTGATAACGAAAAATGTACTTTAATAATGAAATTGGTTATAATAAAAATATAATATTAAAATAGATGGTTTAGTTTCTGATTTATGCATATCACTTCTAGTTATAACATATGCGTAAACACTAATAATTTTATTAATGAATTATGAGGACCCCTACCTCAGAGTCGGCATTGAAAAAATATTTAACTTAAGTCAATTTCTGGTATAAACTGATACTCCATTCATAAACTGCTTAAGAAAAATGATTATTTGTAGTAGATATGGCTCATAAGAATTATATTTACTTAGATGGTGAGGATAAATATTTTAAGATAAAAAAGTAAACTTAAACTAGAATGGACAAATTTATTAAATTAGAAGGCAAAGACAAACTGTTATTCAGCTCTTTTCATAAGCAACAACAGAAAAACACCTGAAATTACTTGTTCTCTCAAATATAATAGGATGATAATGGGTTTAAATTTTTCATTGTAAATCAACATTGCCTATTCTTTTTTTTTTTTGGTACCGGGATTGAACTCAGGTCCTTGTGCTTGCGAGGCAGGCAGCGGAACCACTGAGCTAAATCCCCAGCCCATCATTACCCATTCTTTAAAATCAACCAAGAAAATTCTGTATCAGGACAAGCAATAATGAATGAGATTCTACTGCTTCAGTGAGATTCTCTAATAATTTTACCAATACTCCTCCCATTTACACATTGGCTTTTGAATAATCTAATGCTACACAGAACCATGGAAACTGAAGAAAGCTTACTCTAATACAGAATGTAAGAAAACTTTTATTTTTATTTTATTTTTGGTACTTGGGATTGAACTCAGGACCTTGCGCTTGCGAGGCAGGTGGCGGAACCACTGAGCTAAATCCCCGGTCCGGAAAACTTTAAAAGAAATAAGGCAAGTAAGGATTATGTAGAAATATATACACATATTTGGTAAAGACTGTACAGACATAAAATTCAAGTTCTCATTTCTATCTTCATAATAGTGGCTCAAAGTATTAAATCACACTCTACAGGGCTTTGCTAGGCTTACAGAAAATGTCAAAATGCTTATTTCGTACGATCATAAACTTTAGCTAATATTTACGGTGAATAATTGAATGAGTTATACAAAAGTGAATTTTAACTTTAAAAATCCTTGAGTCTATAAATATCAAACTCTCTGCAAAGTACTTTAGTAAGTACTTATATTATCAGCTAAATAGTTAAGGAATCTTAAATGACAAAGCTCCTTAGTGAGCTGACCAATGATATAAAAAGACCTAATAAAGGTAATTAACTCCATATATTCTATAGGAAAATACTATATATTCCAGCAACTAAAAACTTTAATTTATATATAAAATTTTAGTGCCCAAGACATTCTTGGCAATAAAATGAGTAGAAAACAAACATTCTGGCATAAAATATGTAGGATTATCTTCATATTTATATCAATAATTATAATATATTTAACAATATTTTATTCAAATATTATTACAAAACAAAATCACAGCTTCATTTTTATTATCAGTAATTATGCTACATAATTCAGTTAGTAAATTTTTAAAAAATGATCTAACCCAGGTACTCAATTTGGTTTAAAAACATTACTCCATGACTTCATTATTTAACATATGAGTCTATTTCTGTGAGAAAGGTATGAGGAGATACATGCTGCCCTCCACAAGCTTCACCAAAGCATTTATAAATTGGAAACTGCATATATTACACATATGAAACTGATTTCAAATAGTAAGATTTGTGCATAGCCTTTTACATGATGATAAATATGAAGACTTTCTAAAGTAATGCATTTAGAAGAATTTCTGATAATTTTAAAAGGTAGAAAGAGAATATGTTTTTCTCTAATTATGGGGCTAATATTCAGAACTTCTGAAGTCCACAAAGAAGTGTCCTTGGTTCTGTAATCATAAAAGTTTGACTATTCTGTCTCAGGGGAAATTCAATGAAAGCAATACAGAAGCTTTATTTCAGCTAGTATTCTAATAAAATTTTAAGTTTAAAAAAGAGAGCAATAAAACTAAAAAGTAGCCCTTAAACTGAGGGATATTTTATTCAGCTACTGATTTGTATAGTATCTAGTTACATACTGTTTGAGTTTCGATTTTACCAAGATTATGACAACTCTGGCACAACAGCCTTTCAAGTAAGTTATGCTAGGTCAGCTTTCTGCCACTTCTTCCTATCTGGGAGCACTGCACTCAATCTTTACAGTTCTAGCTTTTACTTTCTTGTCCATAGTTTCTTTTTCTTTTCTTTTTTTTTTGGTACCTGGGATCGAACTTGGGACGGTTAGCTTACTACATAAAGCCTGAAAATGCCTACATTAGAAATACTTGAGCAAAAAAAATTGCAACATCTTACGCTGATTAAAAAAAAGACAGGATGGGGCTGGGGATTTAGCTCAGTGGCACCGCAAGGTCCTGAGTTTGATCCCCGGTACCAAAACAAACAAACGAACAAATGACAGGATGTACACTTCAGTACTTCTCAACACGGCATGGTGGTACATCTGTACTCCCAGCACTCTTGGAGGTTGAGGCAGGATGATAGAAAGTTGGAGCCCAGCCCAGGAAATTTAAGTGACTCAGCAAGGCCTTGTCTCAAAATAAAAAATAAAAAAGGGCTGTGGATGTAGCTGGGCAGGCTCTGGATTCAATCCCCAGTACCACTGAAACAAAAACTAAACGACAAAATCCCCCAAGAACTCCAAAACACTTGAAACTTTTCCTTTTCTCAAGTGATTAAAAATGTGAAGGGAAAATACATGGCATCTGATCACCGATTACTTACTTATAACTTAATCCATGCTTCAGGATCTGTAAGTTGAAACAGTATCTCTAGAACAGTTTAAAGGGTGTAAAGTGGCTGAAGGATAGGTTTTTGAAGGAAGATACACTAGGGTTTGAATCCTGGTTCTGTGCTAGATGATGCAAATCATTTACTATCTCAGAGTTCTGCCAACTTGTTTGTAAAATGGCCATGCAGGATCTTGCACTGTGGATGAGACTGTCAAGTAAGGCCCACCGTGAGACATACACTAAGTGGCAGGCACTGGTAGAGAGCATGCAAATTAAACATGTAATTTAGTTGTGATGTGAGTCTAACCAAAGACAAAACAGATGTACAGCAAGTAAGTGAAAAAGTCAGTTATACAATGAAATGCTACTCTACTCGATTCTGAAAAGGGGAGGGGGAAAAGTAATTCTTTTTTGGAAAGCAGAAATTTTAATTTTCATAAATATTAAATTACTTTAGACATTATCATATTAGACATCTAACCCCAGGATATTTTATATGCTTAGATATAGTAGAAAAACAGTAATGAAACAAAACAGAAGCTTTATAAAAATAATTTAAGTAGTGAATTATGTCTCTTTTCCGGAAGATAAATAAGTATTAGAATTTCTGAGATTAAAAGAAAACATACACAATTTAGTGACCGAGCAAGTCTCTATCTCAAAACAAAAAGTAAAACAATGGCCAGGGATGTAGATCAGTGCAAAGGCCCTGGGCTCAGTCCCCAGTAAAACACAGACGCATGCACACAGTGTTATTTGAAAACTGTTATTTTTTTAACACAAAGGCAATTTTGGATTTGTCCTTCTCCAACCACTTCATATACTGTATACTCTGTAAATTCTACAGGCACAGGTCTCTTGGAATTGACTTTTTAAAAAGTCTTAAACCAGCATGGTGGTGTTCCCGTAATCCCAGCTACAACCAAAGCCAAGGCAACAGGACTGTGAGTTTGAGTCCAACCTGGGCAGCTTAGTAAGACTCTCGAAACAGAAAGGAAGGGGACTATGGATGTAGCTCCATGGCACAGTGCTTGAGTGAAGCCCTGGGTTCAACTCCCAGTACCACCACCAAAAAAAGAGAGTTTTATGTTTACGTCCCAGATTTAGAGATTGATGCTAGTTATTTTCTGATAATATAATGAGGCATTCCAAACTAAAAGGTTTTTAGACTAAACCAAAACAGCAACAAGAACATAACCCCCAGGGACATAACCCCCAGCCCTCAGGCATGGCCCAATTATAATACATAGGGGTCATTTATGTTTCTGAGCTGTAATAAATAGCAGTTAAAAATTCAGTTAGTAAAAGATAGTTTCACGACAGATTTAATTCCAAATTAAAGAGTTAAACACATTCTCTTTCCTTCCCATGCCTCCCACCTGTACAGCTTTAAGTTCAATCAGATGTACTGTATTCCTTCGGCAGAAAGACATATTTATTTTAAACTGGGGATCTGGTTTGTTTCTGAGTTTCTGTTTTCTCATGGTTGGGTTAGCTGGCCAGGTTCCGTTAAATAACAGTGATAGCAACTAACATTTATTTAATTTAATTAATTTTTTTTTTGGGGGGGGATACCAGGGATAGAACTCAGGACCTTGTGCTTGTGAGGCAGGCACAGTGCCACTGAGCTAAATCCCCAGCCCTATTTATGGTTTTTTGAGACAGGGTCTCATTATGTAGTTCAGGCTGGCCTTGAACTTGCAGTGATCCTCCTGACTTGCACCACCTTGCCGGGCCATACAACTAACATTCACCGAGTGCCTTCTCTATGCTACACAGTTCTGAGTACTTCACATGCATTACGCACTGAATCTGTAACTCTAGACTGTAATCCTCTACGATAGGTATTGCGAGCCCCACTTTTCAGAGGACAAAGGAACAGCAGGACAACAAATCTGTCCAGGATCAAACATAAGTGGCAGACTTATGAAGGAAGCATTAGAATTTCTGAACCCAGGAGGACTAGCTCTACAGTTCTGACTCTGAACCTCTGGTTTCTCCACTACTCTGCTTTCTCAAATACAATGAGAAATCCTATAGAGTCAAACTGTCATATTTGGCATTCAGACCCAACATTTATATATCTTAACTCCATCTAACAAAGGATTATATAATTTTCCCCCCAGGGAGAAGGCAGAATTTTGTATTTTTTTCAGTTAAAGTTATATTTCATACTAAATGATACAGAATACTGGGCTCTCAACCAATCCTTGAGATCACTGCCCAATGTAGACCCCTGTCTGAAGTGGCTAAACCTCCTCTGCGAGTGACTTCTCTGGAGTCCCTGTGTATGATGGTATCTAAAGCATGCCATTTTGCTTTAAACTACAAAATATTCCTGCTGCTAACAGTATTTAGATAGGTAACTAACTCAATAATCAAGACCCATGCAAGACTTGTTTTGCTCTTTTAATATTTGCTCTCATATTACTCCACCTATAATTATTTCAGGTATACACAAAAATGCCATTCTTTAAGCCTCATTGAAATTAATTCTGTTGAGTTTAATTTGAAAGTAAGTGGAGGAAGCAGGTAGAAAATAGGATTTGTTGGCACCAGGGATTTAGCTCAGCGGCACCACGCCTGCCTCGAAAGCACAAGGTCCTAAGTTTGATCCCCGGTACCAAAAAAAAAGAAAAAGAAAATAGGATTTGTTTTTCAGAGGAACTTTATATGCTTTCTTACTAGAGGACAACAAACTATATAATTTAAATGTTCTCTTCTTTCTAGTTTTTACGAGAGTCAAATTAGAGCCCCAGAATAGAAGGATTAATTTAGTCCATGTACCTGATAACTTACTTCCTGTGCTCGCTTCGGCAGCACATATACCGATAGCTTATTTCCCTTAGCCTCACTCTTAGATGTATTTTTCTTTTTAAAAATTTAAACTTGACCAGGTGTGGTGGCGCACTCCTGCAATCCCAGCACTCAGGAGGCTGGGGCAGGAGGCTCAACTCAAGTTCGAGGCCATCCTAAACTACACAGTGAGTTTAAAGTAGCCTGAACTACATAGTGAGACCCTGTCCCAAAAAAACAAAAACAAACAAAAACTTCAACCTGTAACTGTATCACTTGGTTATTTGAAATTTTAAATAATGCCCAGTTCCTTTTGGAAATTAGTTGGAAATAATACATTAGAACAAATAAATGTAATTATAAATTTGTAAAAAAACCTAAAATTCCAAATCAAATAACAAGCTTTTAAATAGTTACTATTTTACCACAGCATCTTTATTCAGGTATTTTTGATCTTGAAACTACTAAATTATTAACTGCAAAACTATTTTAGAGAGAAAGCATCTGAACCAGAAAGTCCCTTCATAAAATAATGTCTAGAACTGTTTTTAATTTCTGTAATTTTTATTTTTTAATTTCTGTAATTCTTAGATTACCTGAATCTATTAGACAATTACAGAAGCCTATTTTGCAGTGCTAGGGATTGAACACAGGGCCTTGAGCAAGCCTGGCAAGTACTCTACCACTAAGCTCTAAATATCCCAGACTATCAGAACATTTCTTTACTAGCAGCTCTACCTTTTTTGCTTTTTATGCAAGGTTTTTATTAATTTAATACAATTATCTGTTACTTACATGTCAAGTTTCACAAAAACATTATTCACTAGTACTTCATGAAACATACACTGTTAAAGACCCCTCTCCCAGCTGTGAATTAATTGTAATCCCCACTTTCTGCTCTAAAAGTGGAGTTTATAATTAAATTCGTTGTGTTGGAAAGTGAGAGGCCAACAAGATTTCATAGGCTTAATCAGCACTGGAAAGCTCTTCCTCTCAGCTCACAGTTAGGAGGATGTGGATCAGTCAGTCAAGTCCCGCAGACATGCACTTTTGCACATGACTCCTCTTGTGGCCTCCTGCTCACGGCTGCAAGATTTATGACTAGAATTTTCCAGACCTTCATTTTCAGAAGAGGCACATTTAAATTATTAGTAATCCATTTTAAAAGATGGTACACGCAAGGACCTGAGTTCAATCCCCGGTACCAAAAAAAAAAAAAGATGGTACAGAGAGAACACGCACCTAAAGATACGACACAATAATTATCCACCTTTTTCTTTCTTTTTTTTTTTTTTTTTGGTACCAGGGATCAAACATAGGACCTTGCGCTTGCGGTGGAACTGCTGAGCTAAATCCCTGGCCCTGTCCACCTTTTTCATTGTTAACTGTGATCAGTACATCTGATTATAACTCAAACTTGAATACCCACGCTGGGGTGCAGCTCAGTGGCAGAGTACCTGTCTGGCATGCACAGAGGCCTTGAATCTGCACCCCCTGCTGTAAAAACAACAACAAAACTTGAGTACTTTTCTATCTCTCTTACTTAGGGTCCTAAATCTAGAACTTCAGGTCATTTTGGAATGTAGTCTCACTTTAGTTTCCACTGCAAAACTTTCAGTGCTAGGTGACGCTTTTCACTCTACTCAGACTATTAGTTTGCTTTAAACTTAGGTCAAGGAATGTACTGCTCCTTTTGTCTAAAGTCATTTTCCACCTCTGAAAGAAAATTTGAATGCTAAGGCTAAGAGGGAGAAAATTAAATTTCTTAGATTCTCTCTAAACAGGTTTCTCTGCTACATTAATTTTTAAGTTTTAAAAGGCCTCCCAAAAGTTCTATTCAGAGATATTCTGAGTACTTATCTTACACCAGCTTGGTGCATCTAGATTCTAAGACATGACCTTCCCCAGAAAATCTTCCAGAGCACTGTGAAATAATGTTAAAAATGCTGAATTTAGCTGGGTGTGGTGATGCACACCTGTAATGCCAGCACTCAGGAGGCTGAGACAGGAGGATCACTGTGAGTTGAAGGCCAATCTGGGCTACACAGCGAATGCAAAGCCAGCCTGCACTATACAGTGAGACCTTGACTCAAAAAAAAAAAAAAAAAAAAAAAAAAAAAAAAGCTAAACTGCTGCTGACTTAGAAAAGGTGTTTTAATTATTATTAATGTAAGGCCAGGGATTTAGCTCAGTGGCAGCATGCCTGTCTCACAAGCGCAAGGTCCCGAGTTCGATCCCTGGTACCAAAAAAAGGGGAACACGTATGTAAAAAGTGTGATCTACAGATATATATATTTAGCACTATTGTCTCTAAGATCTTAAAGTTAAGCATAAAACTGAAGTTAAAACTATAAACTGAAGGTTGTCATTCTACAAGAGAAAATGTTTCTGATTGTTTTTTCTTTCAGAGGCCATGTGGCCCCTCCCACTTGTTCTGTGTCCTGCCTGGTTGTTTCTTGATGTTCTCTTTTCAACTGCATCCATCTTACACCTCTGTGCCATTTCAGTGGATCGCTACATAGCCATCAAAAAGCCAATCCAGGCCAATCAATATAATTCCCGAGCTACTGCATTCATCAAGATTACAGTGGTGTGGTTAATTTCAATAGGTATGTGGAGAATGCCAAGGTATGGGTGGAGGACACAGTCTTTGGTTCCTTTTGGCTAGGGAAATGCCAGGTCAGGAGGTCGGGAAACTCTGCCTTAGAAGTCAAGCAAGGCAAACTACTGATGTAGCCACACAAGGTACTTATGTCATATTCACCATCTAGTATCTAAGCCAGACCACCAGCAAAAACTGTGAAGGAGTAGCAAAGTTCATGTGCTCTGAAAGAAGTAACTCCACAGTGTTTATGGGTATCATCCCACTTAATTTGGATATCCAGGGAGGCTAAGATGAAAAAGTCTTCATATCTGCCAATAGATCATTAAGGTCTAGCTCACATAAGTAATTCTACACTCACACTGAAGTAACAAAAAAATGAAATGCACTATATTTTCAATCACATAAGAAGATAAATAGGAAAAAAACCAAACCAAACATTTTGTATCAGTTTATAAGTTAATCTAGGAAGGCAACATTTCAATATGTATACAGATTAAAGGCAGATAAATGTCCATTCTCATCTTTTAAATATATTAAAAAGCTTTAAGATAGATGCAAAGAAAATATTAACCCGATATTCAGAAATTATTTATAGAAAAATAAAGCATATTTGTTCCAAACTGTTCTATGGTCTTATGCTTGTCTTTAATGCTCAAAGACAGCGGCTGTACTATGGTAGCTTGGCATGTAGTATGGCCCACAAGACTCAAAGCTCTGCTAAGTTCAGGGAAAAGCAGATGTATAACAAATACAATGATCATACCAGTATATTCACTTTTTTTTTTTGGTACCAGGGATCGAACTCAGGTCCTTGAGATTGTGCAGCAGGCAGCAAAACCACTGAGCTAAATCCCCGGCCCCCATATTCACTTTTTCCTAGTAAAATAAATTTAGAAAAGGAAAAATATAAGAGAACTGGAATGCTATAAGAAAGGCAAGAAAGAGATGTTACTTTCTCTCTCATCAGAGCAAGGATATAGGCAAAAGAGCAAAAATTAAGACCACTGAAATTGACCTTCATATTCCTGAAACAAAAAACTTCTTTGAAAAGTTTGGAGGTAAAAGCAAGGAGCGCTACTACTACTCTAGCATGGGAAGAAAGTAGGGTTAAGGAAAAAATCTACTTAAGAGTGAAGAGACTGGCAAGCGGAGAGAAGAGGCCAGTTAAGGGGCACAGCTGATTGATAAAGCATAACAACACAGTTCCCTGCCCTCCCAAAAAGCTAGAGAAGGAGGATGTGAGACCATGGATGATAATTAATAAAATCTGAAGTAGAAAGGAAAAAAAATGAAGTTACTCATTTCAAATGACCCATTTAGTTTGGAAAGCGCACTGCTGTGAAGGAAAGGGGAAGAGTGCAAGGTATGTCGGGGTGTGGTGAGGCAAACAGGCAGGGAACAAACAGGAGAAATGGGTCCTTAAGAAGAACTGAAACATTTGGAATTCTGAAATATAATAAATTTAATATAATAGCCTGTTGGTTAGAAGTATCTAAAGTAAGCCTGGATAACATGGATTTATAAATTGATCAAATTTTTACTGAGTACCTATAATGTGGTAGGTACAAAGAATACATGAACAAATAAAAAATAATCTTTGCACTCAAAGAAAGTAGATACATAGGGCCAGGGATTGAGCTCAGTGGTTCTGCTGCCTGCCTTGCAAGCACAAGGTCCCAAATTTGATCCCCGGTACCAAAAAAAAAAAAAAAGTAGATACATAAACAAACTACATTGCTACAAAGTGGTCATATATGCAGGACTAAAAGGAAGACTTCAGATTTAAAGATTTAGAAGGGATCTGAGAAATCCTTTTATAGGTGAAAAAAAAACCCAACAATCCTAGAGGTTTTTGGATAGTTGGCTTAAGGATGCTTACAACTTTTTAGCACTAAGACTAAATTCAATGCTCTTTTTACTTCACAATCTAGTAACTTGTACAAGACAAACCACATGTGACAGGATTAAGTTTAGTTTCAAAATTCTACAAAATGCACGTGAGTTCATTTTCTTCTTTTGAACTGACAGTTATCCTAGTGCTGTAGCTTGGATGTGGCCCCCAAAGCTCCTGTGCTAGAAGCTTAATCCTCAGTGTGACATTATAGAGGCGAGACTGCTAAGTGATGAGGTCAGGAGGGCTCTGTCCTCAGGAAAGGATTAAAGCCCTATTGAGGAGAGTGTTCATCCTTACAAAGGATGAGTTTGGCTCCCTCTTCTGCTCTCTCCTGTGATATCTTCTGCCCTGTTATGATGCAGAAACTAAAACACCTAGGAAACAGTAACCATAAAAACAACAGGGAGAAGATATAAAAAGTGTCAGTGAAAACTCAAAAGTACTGACCAATAACTGGACAGGAAGGCAATGTGAGCCTTAAAGGGTGTCATTAGAACATGAATATAGAGATGGACAGATGGACTAAAGATCAAGACAACAGTAATAAGAAGCTCTCTAGCAATGAAGAGCAGCAGGACAAGAAAGGCAAGATCATGATTTTTGATAAGGGATCATTTTAAGTGGACTTATGGATGGCTTCAGGAATACAAATAATTAAAGAAGTTCAAGACATAAAATTAAGATGTCAAAATCAACGGGATGAAGTCATGGACCATGACAGCAATGAGACAGTAGGGAGGAAGACTGAGACCACTGAGAATTGGAGAAATATCCTAGAGGGTAACAGATAAGCAGGATGGAAAAAAAAGAGCAGCGTAAGTACACTAGACCTCAAAAGAGAAGTGTTTGCAACTAGAAACAACAACCATGACCTGTAAGTAAGAGGATAGGGCAGGGAACAGCAAACTTTTTCTACAAAGGTCAAGAAAGTAAATACTTTATATTGCAGGTTCCGTGTAGTTTCAGTTACATTCTCAACTCTGTAGTAGAACAAAAACAGCCACAGACAATATACTACAAGGATGTGAAGTAAAACTTACAAAAACACAACGTGAGCCAGATTTGTGGCTCAAGCTGTAGTATGCTGACCCCTAGTGTAGAACAAGTAGAATCTTCTTTTGGCTGGTGAACACAAGAAAAGTAGAAATGGTATTGGCCTCCACCAGGAAAAGTTTGAAGGAAATGTTCTTGTCAAGGGGTTTTTAACTACTATGACAAGGCTGTGAGGACAACAGAGCACCTTTGGATTCATAAAATGGTATTAAGCAAAAGATCAGTTGATTTAGACATTTAAGAAATATCTCCTGCTTTAAAGGGAAAGAATTCGCTTTAACCCTGTGTTACTCATTCTTCTAGTTCACTATGTAACACTATATTTAAATATCTACTTCATAGTATTTAAAGTATTAAAAAATTTGCGGGACGTACATTTCATTCATAATAGAACTCTAAATCTTAAAAATAGTAAGTAGTATTTTTAAAATAAAAAATAAGCCCTTTAGTTTTCCCTAAAAAGTTAAAGGTTTAAAAGACACAAATATCAAAAGATAAAACTTAAACTGTATAGCCTCAAGAATAATAAATAAAATAGTGAGAATTTAGATACTTAATGACTGTACTCTGAGGTCCCTCTAGATCAACCACTGGATATTAAGATAAAGGCAGCTTCTTTGCTGAATTCCTTTTCCTTAACCTGGGATAGCTCAAAAATCAAAAACAGCTTATGAAAAACAGAACAAATGAAAACATTTCCTACTCTATCGTGGACATATTATATAGGTATAGGGAAGCTTTTATTACAACACAATGGTGGTGAACCTATGGCATGTGTGCTGCAGCTTGCTGGCTGTTATCACTGAAAGGTCTAAAAGGTTTGCCATCACTACACTAACAATTTATTTAAAAGCTGGCAGATGTGCATACCTAGGTTCTCCTTGTCAAAGGTGCCACTGATTAATGCCTGTCAAGGTTCTCCACTGAAGGTCCCAGGAACCACAATGCACTAATGAGCATAAAGTTCCTAGAAAACAATCTGAAAGAGGCCGCGGATTCAGCTCAGTGGTGCCACCACCTGCCTCGAAAGCGTAAGGTTCTGAGTTTGATCCCCCATACCAAAAACAAAAAACAAAAACAAAAAACCAAAAACTGAAAGGGCCAAACCTGAGAGTTTTAGGTCATAAAGTGACTCAATTTTTTATCTTGTTTCCTTTTCCTTAGGCATTGCCATTCCAGTCCCTATTAAAGGGATAGATACTGATGTGCCTAACCCAAACAACATCACCTGTGAGCTAACAAAGGAGCGATTTGGCAATTTCATGCTTTTTGGCTCTCTGGCTGCCTTCTTCACACCTCTCACAGTCATGATTGTCACCTACTTTCTCACTATTCATGCTCTAAGGAAGAAAGCTTACTTGGTCAAAAACAAGGCGCCTCAACGCCTAATGTGGCTGAATGTGTCCACAGTTTTCCAAAGAGACGAAACTCCTTGCTCATCACCTGAAAAGGCAGCAATGCTGGATGGTTCTCGCAAGGACAAAACTCTGCCCAACTCAAGTGATGAAACCCTTACGCGACGAATGTCCACAATTGGAAAAAAGTCTGTGCAAACCATTTCCAATGAACAGAGGGCCTCAAAGGTCCTTGGAATTGTATTTTTCCTCTTTTTGCTTATGTGGTGCCCATTTTTTATTACAAATATAACTTTAGCCTTGTGTGATTCCTGCAACCAGACTACTCTCAAAATGCTCCTGGAGATTTTTGTGTGGATAGGCTACATTTCCTCAGGGGTGAATCCTTTGGTCTATACTCTCTTCAACAAGACATTTCGGGATGCATTTGGCCGATACATCACCTGTAATTACCAGGCTACAAAGTCAGTAAAAACTCTTAGAAAATGGTCCAGTAAGATCTACTTCCGGAATCCGATGGCAGAGAACTCCAAATTTTTCACAAAACATAGAATGCGAAATGGGATTAATCCCGCAATGTACCAGAGCCCAGTGAGGCTCCAAAACTCAACCATTCAGTCTTCATCAATCATTCTACTAGATACACTTCTCCTCACTGAAAATGAAGGTGACAAAACTGAAGATCAAGCCAGTTATGTCTAGCACAACTGGTACAGTTTTCATCTAAGCTGATGAACAAGATTCCAGGTGCACCAAGAATACGTAAAGAAGAATTTTAGGTAACATGTCAATCATCTCTTCAAACTAAGAGTTAAATATTACGATTATCCAATTTTCTTATTTGGACAAAATTACTCTATGAAAAAAATAATTTTGTACAGCTACAAACAAAAGGAATCCAGCACTCAGGTTAAATGTTATGATTTTTGAATGAAATAAAATTAGACAATAAATTTCAGGCTTAAAAAATATCAATTTCATAAAATTTATTTAGTTCCTAATTTTATGCAAAGTTGTGCTAAGAATGAAATAAAATAAGCAAACATTAGCCTTGTCTTCAAGACGTAAAAGTGTAAGATGTGAACAAGTGACTGGAGCAAGGACTAAAAATAAGTGCACAAAACATCTGGGAGGCAGTTTAGAGAGCCACTTACAGTCTGGTTTAATTAAATACAGTCATAATTTTCCTTCACTCAGGACACTGTCTTGATAGAAGGAATAGGAGGACAATAGCCAGATATCCCATGTAATAGGATTGTAGAACTAGAACTGTTTGTTAAATGACTAGTACCAGGCACCTAATCAGCAGAGGGGTCTACTTAGACAAGAAGGAGGTAAATGAAATTGCTGTTGAGAATGTGAATCACGTTCCTTGGAGGTACTAACAGACAGGCTCAAGATTGATGCACAGGACCTCAACGGTAAGCAATCTCATAAAAAGACCACAGCTGCCTGTCTTTGTCCAGTGACTCAGTTGAACTGGCACAAAATTTTTCATTCACCATTTTATTATTTATTTTGTACTGCTAGATCTGGAAATGAGTCCAATCTGTGCCACTTAATGGAAAGCTGATGAATTAGCAAATGATATTTAATTTCTCTGAGCCTCAGTTTTCTCATCTACATTTTGTGCAGTTTTTATGAGGATACAATGAATATACAGTAGGCACTCAGTGAGTGGTAGCCAATTCTCTCTACTTAGTTTTGATTTTTTTAAAATGCTACTCCTGCAAGTGGTAAACAAATTTAAGCCGAGGGGATCAGTCGCAAGGACAGCCCATACCTTAGCTTTGCATTTAAAGTTGATCCATACTTACGCTTCAGCCTTTTGCTCTATCACTGACTCTTTCTAGGCAACTAACTGAGTTTAGGGAATTACCTCAAGAACTGTGTTGGCTATGGAGAATGTCAGTGTAAATGAAAGAGGAATATTCCCCCAGTGGCAGAATCCTTTCCTAGAACATGGATCCAATACACAGATTCTAGTCTGTAACCTTTACTTATGGGCTTTATATCATCTGCTAGGAAAAGTATATTCTAGAAATTTAATTCCTAAATCATCAAAGTTTAGGCACTTTTCTCTACTGGTCTAAGTTTTTCAGCAGTATTTTTTTGTTTTTGTTTTTTGAGACAGGGTCTTGCTATATACAGGCTGGTCTTGAACTCACTATGTAGCCCACACTGGCCTCAAACTTGTGGTTATCCTCCTGCCTTAGCCTCCAGAGTGCTGGGACTACGGGCATGCGGCACCATGCCTGGGTTCAGCAACTTAAGGATGGGTTATCTAAGAAGCATATAATTTATGTTCCTTTAAAAAAAACAAACTCCAAAAAACCCCACTAAAAATCATTCTTTATTTTGGTTCAAGAACCTAGTATGATGAGTTTGGCATATGTTAAGATTTATACTCTTGCCGAATACATGAGATTAAGTTTTCAGATACTGCAATGACAATACATTATTCCAAGTTCTGTATTTTATGTATCTGAAGGCACACATAATTCTTTCAGGAAATCTAAATACCACAGTTGGCAATCCCACTGGCAAAGCTCTACCCATGGACGATCTAGATCAGAAGAACTATCCTTCCACATGCTCTGTATTGCTTCCAAATTTGTATATGTGTTTTCCCAACATTTGTAGGGTTTTTTTGGTACTGGGGATCGAACTTAGGACCTTGCACTTTCGAGGCAGGCGGTGGCACCAATGAGCTAAATCCCCAGCCCTTGTATATCTGTTTAAACATATGTGTACTTATAAAATTTGCTATAATACTTGTAATCTACTTTGCTTCAAATTGTTTTTAAAATCCTTGCTTACAGTCAACTGAGAGATTTTTCTATAGTTAATGAGATCATTCTAGTACTTTCAGAGTATCCTACAAAATGAAATACAACTCTGCTAACAACCATTTCTATAAAAAGTACAACATAGTCCCAATTTTTTTTTACCACTTTGATACTTAAAAGATATTGTAAAAATGCATGCATTTGATGGTAACTGGCTGGGGTTCCTTCAAAATACAGAGTATGAAGATGCAAAATTTTTATATTCAAGGAATCAATGAGTGGTCTAAACTATTTGTACCAAGTATTTCTCACTCATCTTGCAAGATCCATCTATATCTGAAAGCTCATGAATATACACATTGAAAAATTTCATACTTAATAGCCTCAGCCTAAAACAATTAGATTCTATTAATTTCCAAATGAGTAATAATGCCAAGCACAGTAATATACAAAGAATCATTAGAATAGTACAATCTGCTAACCAGACTGATACAACAATCACTTTCCTACTAGGCATTCCCCTATGGGTCATTTATTTAGATAAAAATTAATGTATTAGGTTCATTTCAAATTAGCAAGAGTTTTCCATTAAATTTTTTTACTTTTATTATAATCATTGTGAATAAATAGCCATTCACAAATATCTTACGAAACAGTAAAAAATACTACAACTTCATGGACTGTCTTATGAATAAAGGAGATCACAGTAATATACACGAGAATTTTATACAAAGACAATTTTATCTTAGTTGATGAAATAAAAATACAAATGCTGGGCCGGGGATTTAGCTCAGTGGTTTCGCTGCCTGCTGCGCAAGTGCAAGGACCCGAGTTCGAGCCCCGGTACAAAAAAAAACAACAACATATGTTTCCTTAACAGGTTGGTATCTAATAAGCATAACCTAAAAATGAGTTTTTAAAAATTAAGAAATAAGGGCTGGGGATTTAGCTTAGTGGTTTCGCTGCCTGCTGCGCAAGTGCAAGGACCCAAGTTCGATCCCCGGTACCAAAAAAAAGAAATAAATCCTTAAAATATGGTACAAGGCCAAATGCCTTCAAAGTCACTTTAAAAGTGACATCCATGGGGGAAGGGGGCGAGGAGGGGGGGATAAAATGGAACACACAATAAGAAAGTACATGAAATCCTATCAGAAAACAGGTAGCAGTCTTAGAAAACCGAACAGACTCTTCCCAAATATTAAAGTTAATGAGGAAATCTGAGAATAAAAATGTTCTATCAGAGTGTCTTAAGGAAAATAGAGCTCTGATAGAAAGACATGGTGGAGAAAGCCCAATGAATCATGAAACTTCATAGAATCTAGCTCCATGACAATGGAAACTTTGTTAACCAATTTGGAATTTCCTTTTCTTACCTTGTTTTTTTTTTTTGGTACCGGGGATTGAACTTGGGACCCTGCACTTGCAAGGCAGGCGGTGGAATCCCTGAGCTAAATCTCCGACCCTCCTCCCCTTATCTTAAAAAATGAGAATAGCTGGGCATGGTGGTGCACACAATCCCAACTACTCAGGAGGTTGAGGCAGGAGGACCTAGCCAGTTCAAGGCTAGTCTGGGGTACGTAGTGAATTCAAGGGGTGCTTGAACTAAATAGAGACCTTATCTAAAAAAAAAAAAAAAAGATAAAGAAGGTTTCTTGCTCTGGGGAAATGGCACTAAACTAAAATCTAGAGAACTTGGTTTTAACTCTAGCCCCTTAAACAAATTGATTATATTTAATTTTCTTCATGTATAAAATAAGTTCTAGGAAGCATCTTCTCTGAAGTTTTTCTAGTTCCTACTTCTTAAATAATCATATTGTGGGACGAGAACTCAGGAAGGTCCCTTAGAGGTTAACAATTACATAACTCATTAGCTAGATTGGACTATGCTACCATGATACTCAGGAGTGAACTTAGCAGTGCCTAAGAACAGCTCACAGGAGACACCTGCTGCTAAAATTGGGAATTTAGCACGTGTGTGTGCCACAGGACATATAAAGACTGAAATTAATTTTATTAGACAGAAGCACTCTCAGGTTGAAAAGGGAAACAAACAGTTACATAAAGCCCATCAATTGCCTATGGAGCAGAATATACACAGCAGAATACTCACTTATACGGGAGACTGCAATATTGATTATGTCCAAAGCTGGCTGTAAACAGTGTAGGCTGTGAAGAGTTAACCCCACAGTTGGCTTGTTTTGAGAAGTGAATCGCTAATGGCTACATGCCGAGGTCAGCGTAACTTGCACCCAAATTCCATTCTCACAACTAAAACCTACTTATTAGAAGAACAATGTTCTAATTATAACCATACATTTTGTCTATTCTACTCCTAATTAAGAGAATGCTTTGTCTTTTCCTTTGCAAACCTTGCCTCCATTAGTATCCACAGAAACTGCATGATTGTGCATCCTCGCATGTAGCTCACTTTTACCCCAACTGATGACCAATAAAAATCAGTGGCTTGGACGGACCAGTGCCTTTTGCTAAAGTAGTATTGGCCATCTGGCTCCCTGCTTTCTGTCTCTCTTAGTTCTGTCTTTTAGGTTTTTTTCTCAGGTCTGCGTTGTACACTAAGCAAGAGACTGGAGCCCACTGAAGAGGTTTCTGTGGTTTCCAGTCACTTATATTGAGGTGAATATAGAGTCATTGTTAATAGGAAGAATTTACACTTGCAATGAAGAAACAAAACAATGTAAAAGACAAATATGAGTGAGATTATACAACCCAAGTTACCAAGAGCACACTTGAAAGAATATACTTTCCACACTAAAATTATCTAGTTTCCCAATAAGAATTTTTTTTTTTTTAAAGCCCCATTTGGGATGGCAATGACAAACCACTTAAAATTTTTCTTTTTTGTACTGGGGATTGAACTAAGGACCTTGTGCTTGTGAGGCAGGTGTGGTGCCACTGAGCTAAATCCCTAGCCCCTAAAATATTTGTTTTTAATTGTGAATAAACTCTAGCAAGACTAGGGAAGGTTAGGGTCACAGCTTGGATGGATAATATGTCAAAGATGATAGGAAGGAAACAGAACTACTCAGCTTCTATTTTGCTTCCATCTTTTCTCTCAAGGAGCATAATTTTATACCAGAAAGATAAAACTTATTAAAATGTAAAACAGGTGAAGAGACTGGCTGCCTTAGGTTTCAAATTTCAAAGCTAAGTGAATCACCTCCCCGAAACAGAATGTGTTTATGGATGAATTTATGGAACTCTAATGGCAAATCTTAGAGGAAGAACAGAAAATGGTAAAGATACAAAAAGACTGTTAGTGCTCACCTATTCAAATGTTAAAAAAAAGACAGGATTCAAGAAATTAAGTGTGGAATCCGTTGTATATCTTTTGAAAATATGCAGAATAGCTTTATACACATACTTTTTGTCAGACCTTAGAAGAGGCAACAATGAACACCTGACATTTCTATGAAAAGTGACACATAAGAAAATCTCACACCAAACTAATCCTATTATCAGAGGTACAGGACCAGAGCTGGGTAAATATTTTGATAGGATTCAGTGAGGGTTCTCTGGTATTCTGGGAAATAAATTGTACAAATGAAAAAGGGTAACAGGCTGGGCATGGTGGCGCACACCTGTAATCAAAGCACTCAGGAGGCTGAAGTAGGAGGATTGCCGCAAGTTCGAGGCCAGCCTGGGTGACATAGTGAGTTCAAGGCCAGCCTCAACTACATACCAAGACCCTATCTCAAAAAACAAACAAACAACAAGGCCCCAAGTTTGATCCCCGGTACCAAAGCAAACAAACAAACAAACACACAAAGGGTAACAGTAAGGAGATTAGTATTTGGTTGAAAAACCTCACTGAAGAAAACTGGTATAATAAGAAACTTCTCAGCATGCTACTAGCTGGATTCCCCATCCTTTAAAAAATTTATTTATCTATCTATCTATCTATCTATCTATCTATCTATCTATCTATCTATCCATCCCCCACCCTTTTTGAGACAGGAACCAGCTAAGTCACCAAGTTGCCCAGGCTGGCCTTGAACATTTGATCCTCCTGCCTCAGGCTCTGAGAGTACTGGGATTACAGGAGCACGTCACTATGCCTGGCTTGTTTTTTGGTTTTGTTTGTGGTGCTGGAGATAGAATCCAGGGTCTCATACGGGCTAAGTTGAGCTGCATCCCAACCATGTTACGTTTCTTTCCATCTTTTATCCACAATAGAAAGAAAACATATCGCAGTTTGCAGTAAATGGAGGTGACTGCCTGAGATATTATAGAGAGGGTCCCACACTTGATTCACAGTGGGTTTTCACAAATCCACACTGAGTACATCAGTCTTGCTTCTTTGCAAATACATTCTCAGAAACCATAGTATTCTTTATTCTTTTTCAGATGAACAGGACTTATTATCAAAAGGTCCTCACTCTGAATCTAGATATATTCCCCAGGTTTCTGGTTTCTGTTCAGCTGACCACAAAAAGAAATGGAACATAAACAAGCTGAAGTTAGAAATTATTACCTGAATAGAATGAAGCCAAGTGATTCGACTGCTGCCCTCCTCACATCATCATTAACATCACTGACCTAGAAAAAGATGAAACTATCATAATATTGCTCTATTACTAAACTGATATGAGACAACCAGTATTCTAATGTAAATTAGCTGTCATTAACATTCCTTCATCAGAATATCTTTTTCCTGTGTACATCAAAATGTTGCACACCTCAAATATACACAATAAATAAATTTTTAAAATAACATGTGTATTTTTTTTTTGGTACTAGGGCTCGAACTCAGGCCCTTGCAGTTGTGAGGCAGGCGCCGGAACCACTGAGCTAAATCCCCGGTCCAGACGTGTATTTTTAAAAATGTTTTCCTTAGGGCCGGGGATTTAGCTCAGTGGTTTTGCTGCCTGCTGCGCAAGAGCAAGGACCTGAGTTCAATCCCCAGTACCAAAAAAAAAAAAAAAAAAAAAAAAGTTTTCCTCACTTTAAAAGAAATCATGAGAATTTCACTTCAAGGCTATTTATAAGCCTTTAAAGCTGGTGAAGCTTATGATTCAGGGTAACTCCAATGATACAAATTAACTGTCATGAAAAAGAAGCTGCAAGAAATCATCAGGAGTGTGTGCTCAGTATTTCAAATCAAAACATTAAGATTGGAAGTTTGAGAAAAATTTATTCAAGCTTTCCTATTACCTATGCAAATCAAAATTTAGCATAAGCAAGCAATCATGAATAGAACAAAACTGTTAACCATTGTCTTGACTACCTTAAGGGATTAAGAATGAAAAGTTTTTAGTTTGGTAGATTTATCAGGACAAAATTAAGAGAAACCAACTGTCAGGAAGAAATTTAGAGCTTTGGGAATTGTACAGTGACCGCTGTAATTTTTGTTGTGGGTGTGTAATTTATGAACCATTAGGATTTCATCTGTTTTGCATGCAGGTCCAGAGGTTTAGTGCAATATTGATTATGCCCAAAGCAGGCTGTAAGCAGTGCAGGATGTAGAGTTAACCCCACAATTGGCTTGTTTTGAGAAGTGAGTCTAGCCGAAGGCTACAGGCTGAGGTCAGAGTAACTTGCACCCAAATTCTGTTCCCATAACTAAAATCTTCTTACTAGAAGAACGATGTTCTAATTATAACCATATATTTTGTCTATTCTGTTCCTAATCGAGAATGCTTTGTCTTGTCATTTTATGAGACGAGCTTACATTAATTTCCATAGAAACTGTACAACTGTGCATCCTCACACATAGTCCTGTCCTTGCACGTAGCTTGCCTTTACCCCCAACTGATTACTAATATAAATGAGTGGCTTGGACGGACCAGCATCTTTATTTGTTGCACTGGCACTGGTCGTCCTGGTGCCCTACTTTCTGTCTCTCTTAGTTCTGTCTTTTAGTGTTTTTTTCCCCCCTCAGGCCTGTGTTATACATTGGGCAGGAGACTGAAGCCTACTGCAGAGCTTTCCAGTAATGTTTCAGAGGTCTCCAGTGGTTTAGGGATTAGGCTGTAGTATAAAATACTAGCTGCATGTGGGAGGTGTGCCTTTTTACTGGTTTAGGCTGCAAATAATGAGAGCCGAGTAGAGTAGCTCTTCTTGTATCTGATACCATTTAGTTTTTGGGATGTCGGCCAGATGCTTTGGACATTCTCAGTAAGAACTACTAAGACTTTGCCAGCCCTGGTGGTACGTGCCTGTAAACCCAGTATTTAGGAGGCTGAGGCTCACCCTGACTTCAAGGCCAGTCCGAACTATATAGTGAGACCTTGTCTCAAAAAACCAAAAAAACCAACCCCCCCCACCAAGACCTAATAAGACTTGACTAAAATATAAACAGATTTTAAAAATTAGTTTATGTAAGTTTATGTAAAAACTCTGACAATTTGATAATAAGAGAAAGGAAATTATAGCTGCTTTTGATGTTTCTTTTTGTCCCCCCAGTACCGGGGATTGAACTCAGGACCTTGGGCTTGCCAGGCAGGCACAGTGCCACTGACCTACATCCCCGGCCCTTCTTCAAAGGTTTCTTAATTTCCATTAGAGGGCTAAAACTTTCTACCTCAACAACCCATTTGGCACTCGAGTATTTTATAATGCCTTAGAAATAAGAAAAGGAATATTTGTTTCACAAAAACTAGGAAAGAGAAAGTCCATTCTACAGCTAATGAGATCTCCCTCTGAGGAAAAAGCACTAACTTGTTCTTTTTGTTCCTGACTTTGTTTGTAAAATTATTCTTTTAAATATAATTTTATCTCTTTCAACAAATAAAATAAAATAAATAAAATAAAAAGAAAGACACAGGGTAACTTCTTAGCTGCAGAATACCTTTCCTGGGTTATACTGAGAACCTAATCATTTCTTCAGTGTTATAAAGTATGGCCTAAGTTCAAGCAAAATTCAATATTTAGGGCTTAGCACATATTGCACTGATAAAGGGTATTACAAATAAATATTGTAGGATATGAGTATCTCTGGAGAGAAGGGACAAGTAACAGTCTAAACATTTCTGAAAGGGAGAGTGACCCTGGGTTTTGCCTGCTCCCAGCAGCATGGCGACAGAAACCCACAAAGACAGGAGGTATGTGGAAAGTCCACTGTGTGACCAGGGAGTATTATTTACTCTTAGTAAACTGTGTCTAGATTGAGAGGACTACAAAGAAGTCCAGCTGGAAAATATGTTCATTAGATTTCTCTAACCTAGGATGACCGCACTTTCTCACATGGTCTTGCTTCTCACAAATTAGAGTGTCCCTTGGAGTTTCAGAAATTGCACTTAAATAGCTTTAAAGACATCCATTTATACTGGCATACTATGACCCTGCTTGAGCTCCTTTTGAAAACCAAGGTAAACCTAGGGCTGTGTTATGGACTATTGTTTTCAGTGAATGAGACCATCAAGTTGAGACCATGATGGTGTTCATGTGCTTTGTATCAGCAGTCACCTAGATATTTATTATCCATCTGCAAACTTTCCCTTTCACTCCATCACCAAAAAAGGTCAGGCAACTTACGGCAACATGTAGCAAGCGTCGAATAGCTTTGTTGTTACCAGAGCCACAGTAAGCCATGGCCACAGTATACATTCCAGACCTTCGAAGAATTGGGTCCTAAGAAAGAATAATTCAACATTAATCATCAACTTATCACTTCAAAGAGTAACTGGTGCTAGCTACAGTTCGCAAGCCTACAGTGTTGTCTGCTCAGAAGGCTGACACGGGAGGATTACTTGTACCCAAGAGTTTGAGGACAGCCTGTACAACACAGAGACTCCATCTCAAAAACCAAAAACCAAACCAAACCAAAATCCCTCACAACACACAAAAACCCAAACAAGAAAACTGAACTGTTACCATGTTAACAGGCATTATGGCATCTACTAGGTAAGTTGGTTTTAGGTATAACTCAAAGAGACTTGTGGATGGTAGTTTTCTAAATGGTGGGAAAACTAAAGATTAATATTGAAGGAATTAATTATTCTTAATTTCCAATATCCTGTTACCTATCTATTCTGCCTGATACTTTCTAGGAAGTATAAACTCAAATCAGTATTAACACCCACAGCTCTATGATAGTCAATTTCCACTTATGAAACAACAAAGAAAGCTGGCTTCTAGTCCACACTCTTACTCATTTTGACCTTATTATTTAATTTCTAGGCACTGAGCACTGAGTGAGAGACATGGAACCTGACTAGCTAATTGAATCAATAAACTCTAGCAGTTTTTTAAATCAGATTTTAGAGGGCAGTACTACCACTGACTACCTACCATACACAGTATGACTGTAAAAACAAAAGGCAACAAAAAAACCTTACCAAAATAAAGATATAGAGATTGTTGCTGTTTTCTGCTGAAAGAATGCAGTAAACTTTGTACTTATTAAATCATTCCTAAAACATTATTTCTAAAAGAAATCAACTTGTAAATTCCTAAAGAAGTTCTCTGGAACTTACTTTTATTATTGAAGCCATGGGTAAATTTCAGATTCTCAAATTACTCCCATTCACCTCTTCGAACCAGTGTTTTTCTTTTCTTAAAATTCTTTAGAACTTATATATCTTATAAGTTTTATGAGCAAATGTACCTAAGTGTTCCAATGGAAAGACACAATTCCAGATCTGAGTGTGGGATACTGGGTGGAAAGGATAAATGGGCTCTCACCTTATCCCGACAGAGAGATTCGATGAGAGCGTCAGCCTCTTCCATCCTCCCGTACATCACTAAGGCAATGCCAACAGCGAGACCACGTAGGATCTTCTCATGCTGAGTTTCTTGTGCATAGCCGACCATGTCCTCAATAGCCTGTGCATTTTTAGAACCTAACATAACCAAACCTAGGGCCAGGCCAGCTGCTTCTCCTAGAGAACAGAGTAAAATATAAGGAAGAGTTATGTTTACAAAGTTAGTAAGATACAACCAACTGAAAGTAACACCCATTTGCATCAGTTATCCAAACAACTACTATTAGCTTCTGTAACATTTTTTTTTTTGAGACACAGTCTTGCTATGTATATGTAGTTCAGGCTGGTCTTGAACTCACTGTGTAGCCCAGGCTGGCCTTGAACTCATGACAATCCTCTTGCCTCAGCCTCCTGGGTGCTGGGATTATAGGCATGTACAACCACGCCTGGGCTGCAAAATTTTTCTTAAAACACTTGATAAAAGGGAAGGTCCATTATGTGGAAATACATCCATGTATTTATACCTATTTTCCTTTTAAACCTCAACAGAATGTACCATCAAATCCTACAACAGCTTCAAAGAGACACTAAAGCAACATTTTTCAGATCATTCTTACTTGCAACAGTCAGTTCTACAAGAGCACGCTGACTATGCAGAGAGCTCTCCTCTGCACACACCCATGGCCACCATTCAGCAGCTGGTCAGAAGGTGGCGGTGGGTGGAGAGCGAAGGTTTTGAGGACTACAGGAAGGAGCTACAAGTGGGAGCAGCTATGAGCAAAATGGGTACAAGGGTTGCATGGGAACAACCTCACTGTAAAAACCGAGAACACCATGAAAACAACAGTTTTTCTGTAACCTGGGAGAGAAGTTTGAAGAAACTACAGCTGATGGCAGAAAAACTTGGGCTGCAACATTTCAGAGGGTGCACTGGTTCAGCATTGGGAGTGGGAAGGAAAGCACAATAACCAGAGGGAAATGAGTGGTGGAGTGTGTCATGAACAGTGTCACCAGTACTTGGTCTATGACAAAGGAGAGTGAGAATTCCACCGTCACTTTGGATGGGGGTTGGCTTCCAGAATGGATAAGTTCAGTTCAATGAGCAAATCTCCACACTTCTTTCTCATTATTTTGTTCAATTATCTGTGTCATAAGTATTTACATGCAACTATTTCAAAGTGCTGACTTAACCAGCATCATCCCTTTGGTTAGTAAATGATGTGTTCATGCTAATAAGAAAAAGTTCTAAAAGGACATACACGTTATGCTGGGTTTTTTTGGTACTGGGGATTGAACTCAGGACCTTGCACTTGCAAGGCAGGCACGGTGCCACTATGCTAAATCCCCGGCCCCAGGATATGCTGTTTTAGAAAACCTATGTATTGCAAAATGTGGTTTTATGAGTGGCCCAAGCGCCCCTGGGATGGGCGAGCTCCCTGAGTAGGTGCTGATTCCTGTAGGTGACAAGCTGCGGCTCCAGCAAATCACTGACCCCACTTATGCAGCTCAGTCTTGGAAGCACTGAGTCCTCCCAGCGACTGAGATTTTCCATCCATGAAGCTGCCAGAAGGATCTGCAAAGAATATCCTCCCTGGAACTCAGTCCAACGTCTACAACGTGAGGAAATGTAGCCCGACCTGGCAACATTCAAGTCTTCCTGAGTTCAACATTTCTGAAATGGAGCTCCCCCGCCATCCCAAGCTCCTAGGTAGGGCAGAGAAGCTGAGCTGGTCCCAGCACCTGGAAGGAAGCTCCCTCACCGCCATTCCAAGCTCCTAGGGCAGAGAAGGTGAGCCCCACGGGTGCCAGAAGCACCCCCTCCCCACCCATGGAAATGAGAAGACATGTAAACAAGCCTCAAAAACAGACTTCTGGATCACCTACAGCAACCCCAAAGGGAAATGAGATGGAACAATCTGATACTCAACCACCTGGAC
>NW_004624843.1:4354591-4393460 GCF_000247695.1 Heterocephalus glaber | reverse complement strand
AGTTTTAGGATTAGCACAATGTTGAGTTCCTAAAATGAGGGGAGAAGTGTTCCTTCTTTTTTCTGCTTTAATTGTTTGATATAATTGATCAGTTAAAATGTATATGAGCCTGCTGTTGTCATATAGGTAGGTTTTCAAGCTAGGTTTCAAGTAGGTTTTCAAGTAGGTTTTCAAACTTTCTTTAATAGGTGCTATTCCAATTTTATATTTCCTCCAGAGTTAGTTTCATTAAAATTAAAAGAAAAAAAAATGTGGTTTTATAAGATGTGACAAAATGGGCAAAATCCATTCCCCTACAAATAGAGATAAACAGTAGATTTTTAAGAGGCTACAAAGTAGTAGAAGAAAAATAACACTTGCACTAATCCTGTAATTGTTGTCTTCAAACACAAACACTTACCGGTCACAGCATCATCCTGATAAAGGTTTGTTTTCAGCAAATCATACACATCCTGGCGCGCAGTTCCCATAGCAGCCAAACCAAGGCCCAGGCTGCCTCCGTGCCGAACAATCTAGAGGAAAAGAATTGCCTTTGTTGATCTGGTATGTTGTACTTAAAAATCCAAGCTTTTATTCCAACCTCCAAATACATTTCAACATTAGGTATGTAGAAGTTAGCTCAGTGAGAATGATGAAAAGATCTGATAATCAGAAAGCCAATGCTAACCTCAGCAATTTATGTTTCAACAGTGATTCCTGCTGATGCAATACAGAGTTGAGAAGCAAGTGGGAGAAAAGAAAGTTGTCAGAGAAGAGAGTATAAACTTTCAATAAACTTATATGAGAAAGGAAGAAGAACTGGGCAGTAACAGGGACATACAAGTGTAAGGGAAAGATTTTTAGGGGGACATGTGAGACTTGAGTAGGCTTATGGACCGAGGAGGAGGAGGCAGTATAGAGGGAGAAGCTGAAGACAGAGGAGAAAAGGGTATCCAACAGAACATGCTGTAGAGAAAATGGGGCCAGAACTCATAGCGGGGCCTCCCTGGAAAAGGAAACATGAGTGGTTGTGTCAGTTCTGAATGCACAGTATCCTTTTACTCCAATCTTGCTTTGGGAATATGCCTTCACAATGGTTACTATTGGTGCCACTGTCATCTAGGAAGCTCCTACCTTGCCTTGTGGGCCCTGATCCCAGCCAGGATAATAGGATATACCTTCTCTGAAAAAAAAATTTTTTTTTGTACCAGGGATTGAACTCAGGACCTTACACTTGCAAGGCAGGCGGTGGAGCCACTGAGCTAAATCCTCATGCCGGCTCTGGAATTTTTAATCCAAGGACAAAACATTCAAGTTCACACTGACAGTAGGGCCTAAAGAGATGAGCTCATTGGGTTCTTGAACAGATTCCTGGAGCTGACTGGCACCTAACCTTTGTGAGAGCTGGTTCATCAGTTTCCCATTATTTATATAAGCTACTTCCAATAAACCTCTTGCTTATATTAGTCAGAAGGGGGTTCCATACACTGTTTTTGGAACCATAAACCCTGTCTGACATGAGAGGACTTGAGGTAAACGTGTACACACCCTCACAGGACATGTGCATACGGGGCTTATGAGCTGAGACAGACCACCCATCTCACTGGTTCAACATTTTCACTGAAGTATGAGGAGGCATTCTGACTCACCTAACCACTCTTGACAGCACTCTAAAACAGCTCCCTCAAAAATGAAGGTCAAAGTCTAAAATCCTATTTAAGGTTCCTTAAAATAGTAACAGAGCTGCTTAATAAGTTTTCCCAAAAGAATACTTTTTTGTGAGACAGGGTCTCATCTGTAGCCCAGGTTGGTCTTGAACTCATGGCAATCCTCCTGCCTCAACCTCCCAAATCCTGGGATTACAGGTGTCCACCACCACACCTGGCTTCAAAAGAATACATTTTTGAAAATATTAAGGACTGTCAAGTGTGGTGGCACATGTCTGTAATCCCAGCACTCCAAAGGAAGAGGCAGGAGGACAACTGTGAGTTCAAGGCAAGGCTGGGCTACATACACAGTGTGTTCAAGGCCAGCCTGAACTATGAGGTGAGACTCTGTATCCCCCCCCCAAAAAAAAAAAGTAATAATGATCAAAAGCAGCAAGAATTCTGATCTCTAGACTAGATGATAAATAAGAGCACTTATAATTTTCTAAGACATCTGAAGTATGAGAAATCAATGTTTGTTTTACAAATATCTAGTACTTTTTCTTGTCACATATAGGGTTTAAAGAACTGAGAAGAACAATTTTAGCTTATAGAGGAAAAAAAAAGGAAATTACCTTTAAGAACAAACGAAATCTCTATGAGGATAGCACTGTTTAGGGTATCCTCAAATCCTATAAAGGCTCTATTCACTTAAATAATTTGGCGAACAGAATGCTTTCTTAGACTTTTATGTAATGAAAATGTAGTTTCCATTTTAACACTTACGTCATTGCTGGCATTCTTGAGCTGATTCAGCAGATAATCGATGATGTCACCACCGTGATTGGCATGAATGAGCCCCAGTGCGTAGAGGCCCCCACCTTCCTGGTAGGCTGACCCTGGAGATGTGTCTTTGGGAAGGTAGGTTGCCATTAACTGCAATGCTTCCTTCTCGTGACCCTGTGAGTTTGAGATGTCAGTAAGAGAAGCGGAGAGGAAAACAGACACAGGATTTTCTCTAAGTCCTGCCTTTCCACCAAAATGCTCAACTGTGGGGGAAAGAAGTACTCAAGTGCTCTCCCACACAACTTCATATCTCAAGATCCAGTTACAACCTGGTTAGAAAACAGTGACTGCTTAAAAAAACAACAACCCAAAAAACAGTGACTGCTTCATTTTTTTTCTCTGTTCTACATTTCCCCAGTTTCTTCTGGTACTATGCCAATAACATTTCAAGTTATCCTTTGTAAAATGGCTCAAAGTCTTCACAGGAAAAGGATTTCCCACTTTTATTAAAAAGAAAAACATATTTTTTTTGTACCAGGGATTGAACTCAGGACCTTGCATTTGCTAGGCAGGTGGCAGCACCACTGAGCTAAATCCCCAGCCCAAAAACATTTATTTTAATACCTTACTTACTTTATCCTTCCCTGTGAGAGGGCTGATTTGACTTAACAAACTGTAACTGTCCATGCATAGTAAGCTGTTAATTTTTTAACCCCAGAAAAATTGCTTCTATTCTGTTCCCCATACACATTGAAAAATACATTACCTTATGAATTACACCCAAACTGGCTGTAGCAGTAAATTTTGCCCAGTTAGTGGCTCTGGCCAACCATTCCAAGTTATCTCTGGAAGAAAAGACGATAGTAATATTATTTACAAGTGAATTTCATAATTTTTCTATTTATTGTGGCACAGGGGATTGTACCACGAGCCTTTGCGTTGAGCTGTAGCCTCAGCTCTTGTGTTATCTGAGACAGGGTATCCCTAAGTGATGCTCCCCAGCCTGGGCATCTAACGTAAAACTCAGGATTGGTTGGGGAAATACGCATGTAACAACGTCCACAGTTTCTGTTAAAGATCATTTTAAACCAAAGTCCAAATCCCCAGGCATATTTACCTAAGAAACTGGTCACTGGTAGTCCCACAGTGCATAAAAGAGTTTGCTATGACAGTTGCAGTGTGACATACAGAATTCCGTACTGCATCCTACAAAAAGAAACACAGGTGGGCCGGGGATTTAGCTCAGTGGTTCCGCCGCCTGCCTCGAAAGCGCAAGGTCCCGAGTTCAATCCCCGGTACCAAAAAAAAAAAAAAAAGAAAGAAACACAGGTTTTTATTACTAGCAAAATATTCACATCTGTGGATGGTCTCACACACACTCTCACACACACACACACACACACACACACACACACTCAGAAGCTCTATTTTGTAGCAAAAATAGGAACTGAACTGTTATTTAGAATATGAGCCTTGGGTATTTCTTTATAAAGACTAATAGCTGGTTTATTTTTTTTAAAAAAAGCCAAGTCAAACAGTTTTATTTGCAGTATTAATAAGATCAACAGTAAATTTTGGGTGGAAATTTAGGTAGCAGATTATATGTTCTTTGGTTTCATAATAATTTACTTTCTATTTTTCTTCAGCTTCTTGGCTAAGGTCTCCAAGGTGTTGGGATACCTCGAGGAGCACTACTACAATTCTTTAGGCCTATATCCCTCACTGAAGTAATTTCATTTTACAGTGGTTTCTTGGTTCATGAACTTAATTCTTTCCAAGATTCTGGTCATAAACCAAATAGGATGAGAACCGAATCAAATTCAATGGTTAGGTTCAATGTTGACCTTATGGGAAATTTGATTTGGTTTGGGACCAGAAACATGGAAAGAATTAAGTTTGTGAACTGAGGTACCACTGTTTTTTTTTTTGAGACAGGTTTTCATTACGTAGTTTAGGCTGGACTTGAACTATGTAGCCCAGGCTGGCCCTGAATTCATAGCAATCTTCCTGCCTCAGCTTCCCGAGTGACGGGATTACAGGCATGTGCCACTGTGTGTGGCTAAAGTAATTTGATTTTTAATGAAACTATATTATAAAGATTGGCCTCAAAGACATGTCATAAATGCAAGTTATGTGATTCTGTGAGGGTTTTTTTGCCATTTGTAAAAACTGTATTAAACATTTTAAAAGGCACTACTACATACGGTTCAGTTAACTGTTTACTCACTGAATAGCACACAGCTATAGAAAGGAATAAATGAGCTGAGTGGGGTGGCACACACCTGTAATCCCAGCACTCCAGGAGGCTGAGGGGGAACTCCAAGTTTCAAACCCTACCTGAGCCACTTAGGGAGACCAAGTCCCAAAATAAAAATTAAAAAGGACAGGGAATATATCTCAATATGAAAGTCCTAGGTTCAACCCCCTTTACCACAAATAATTAAATAAATAGAATAAATCTTTGGGAATAGATATTGTGTAAGTAAAGGAGAAAAATTTTTTTTGTTATATATCTTTTCATATGAAAGCATTTTGAAACAAACACGTATTACCTGTCCAATAATTAAAATTAATAATTGTTACGGTATCTCAACAAAGGTTGTAACAGTAAGAATCTCAGTCTCAAGGAGTTTATGGTTCAGGGAGAAATACAAATACATAAACTTATTACTATCCTGATTGTGTTATCTGTTCAACTATTATATGTATACCGGAAGATAAAAAGTTAAAAAAAATTCACTAAGTTTCCCAACAAGAGCACAAAACAGGAGCTCAGTCACTGCTAATTCCCGTCTGTTTCCAGTAAGTAAGAGAGCCACTGTCTTTTGTTTGGGGGGTTGTGGGGGCGGGCGGGGGGCACTTCAGCATGCACGTGCGCCCACTGATCTACACCCCAGCCCCACCATTATTTTTTACAAAACCCTAAAACACTAATATCCTTGACCAGGAATAAAATACAAAATGGTCAACAAGAAATGTTACAAAAAAACAAAACAAAAAAAACCTCCACTATGGATGAATTTCCTACCTTTGTGTTTTTTAGAATCATGAGGTCTGTGTTATTATTTCGTATTAGGAACTGCAGATGTAACTCGATAGCCATTTCACCACTTAAAATTTTAATCATTTTCAATGTCTGGTCCTTGGGCTCTGGACTCTGCCAAAACAAAAATAAAATGTCATTTATTATTAAAATTTACAAAGCCAATTTATTTCATCAGCCCTAAAACCAGTGGAATTAAAGGAGTATAGAGTATACGTAAATGCAACAAAACTTGTATTTTAATGGTAGGATCTAGAATAATATATCATTATATATAGGATCTAGAATAATGTATCATTATTTGAAAGGAAGAAAATTTATTTAGTTTTTCATTAGATCCCACTGAGATAGGATACCACCTTGATGAAAAAACACAATTCTTTCCAAAGTGAATTCGAATGTAAAATAGCTCAATAATAATGGTAAAGATTACTGATGATTTTCAGAGAAACTGTTTTATACAGAGAAACGGTACAAATAAATGAGAAACTCCCTATGTCACCCAGAACAACTCTCCATCCTCCATCCAGGAGGAGAACAGCAAAGGTTTACACACCTGAGCATCAGAAACCAAAGTCCCGATGGAGGAAATGATGATGTGCAACAGGCCACTGCTCTATAATTTACCCCACGCCACCTTTTTATGTAGCATGAACACTAAAAATAATATAGGGCTGGGGGTAGTGCTCAGTGGTGGAGCATTTGCCTAGCATGTGTAAGGCCCTGGGTTCAATCCCAAGCACCACGGAAGACAGAAAGAAAAAACAAAGAGAAAGACAACACAATTATCACTACGTGATAAGATACCATGTTAAATGCCATGTTCTGGGGGTTTATTTGTTTTCCTGGAACTGGGATTGAAACCAGGGCCTTTGTATCCCCAGCCCTTTTTTGAATACCCTGAGACAGGGTTTCACTAAGTTGCTAAATTGCCCAGGCCAGGCTCAAACTGCGATCGTCTTGCCTCACCCCCGCAGAGTGCTGGTTACAAGGATGCAGCACCACACCAGAAAATGCCATGCCTTTTCCCCCTCACCTTGTGAGAGGTCACTGAAAGATTTTCTGGGGCCAGGGATTTAGCTCCGTGCCACACCTGCCTGGCAAGCGGAAGGTCCTGAGTTCGATCTCTGGTACAAAACAAAGAAATCAAATCCTGAGATCTGTACTGAAGAATGATCCCTGCCTAGAAAAACTTTCTTTTGTTTTTTTTCTCTGTAACGGGGATTGAACTCAGGACCTTGTGCTTATGAGGCAGGCTCGGTGCCACTGAGCTAAACCCCTGGCCCTGGATTTGATTTTTTTTTTTTGGTCCCAGGGATTGAACTCAAGACCTTGCGCTTGCAAGGCAGGTGGCAGCACCACCGAGCTAAATCCTCAACCCAGATTTGATTTAAGTGCTCTTTTGTGTGTGCGTTGTTTTTTTTTTGGTACAGGGGATGGAACTCGGGACCATGCACTTGCGAGGCAGGTGGCAGAACCACTGAGCTAAATCCCCCGCCCTTAAGTGCTCTTTTGGATCAATCCTTAAAACTGTAGTTTCTACTGGAAATCCATTTTTGAAAAATGACTTTGGTATTAAACTTAACAATAAATTTTCAAAACCGCCAGTATATATCACTTATTTAAAAGAACTTACGATACACCATGGGAATACATGCTAAATGGCAACCTTAACTTCACAAAGTATACTCACTGTGTCTGGTGCCTTTCCAACAAGTGTATTGCCTGTCTTGTCTTCTGTTTCCATCATTTCACTAAAATGAAAAGAATCAACAATCAGTAATCCAGTAACTCTTTTCTGAATAGAATCTACAGGCAGTCTGTTTATGCCACAGATCTGAGACATGTCCAAATTGAGTATTTTCCAAAAAAACCAAAAAAAAGATAATTTCCTGAGTATTACAAACAAAAATTAAGATGAGATTCTAGGCATCTCTGAGCTAGAGGAGGCCTAGGTACTGAATTTCCCCCAGATGAAGACATAAAAATATACAAAGCAACTAGGTTAGCAAAATCCATAACAAATGCAAAAAAAAAGACAGACAAGGTATCTCGTCCCATTTCCAAAACAGGTGGAGATAAAGCAACCACCAGCTGCAAAAGTAGTAGGGGTAGCCGGGGATTTAGCTCAGTGGTTCCACCGCCGGCCCTGTAAGCGCAAGGTCCCAGAGTTTGATCCCTGGTACCAAAAAAAAAAAAAAAAAGTAGGTGTTTTATTTTGTTTTGTTCTGCTGCAGTACTGAGGAGTGAACTCAGGGCCTTCACACTGAGCTAGTCCCTGGCCCTTTTTATTTTTCATTTTGAGGGAGGTACTCATTAAGTTGCTCCAGGTGGGCTCAAACTTGTGATTCTCCTGCCTCAGCCTTCAGAGTGCTGGGATTACAGGCCTGTGCCACCACCACAATTACCTTAAAACTAGTTTTAAGTGAAGCATATGTAACCCCAACAACTCGTAAAATTAAACAGCCAACAAACACTCCCTTCTGGTCAAAGTACCATCCCAAGGAGAATATGCTGAGCAGGAAAAGGAAAAATAAACCATGATTTTAACACCTACCTACCATAATTCAAGATAAGATTTTAGAAAACAGAGAAATTAGAAAAATTACCATAACTAGCCTCCTTTTTAAGTTTAAGAAAATGAATTTTAGCTTTTTTTTTTTTTCTTTTTGGTACCGGGGATTGAACTCAGGACCTTGCACTTGCAAGGCAGGTGGTGGCACCACTGAGCTAAATCCCCAGCCAAAGAAAATGAATTTTAGTAAAAATAAGCCATAAAAGACTAACATAAGGGAGGAGGCTGAGGCAGGAGGATCTGCGAGTTTGAAGCCAGCCTGGGCTATATAGTGAGTTCAAGGGCAGACTGGACTACATAGCGAGACCCTACCTCAAAAAACCAAAAACAAAAGACTAAAATAAAATCCCATACATTATTATAAGAAAAAATTTCAAAACAAGCCATTAAGAAAATAATACAAGATAAAGAAATAAACTGAATCCTATCCCCCTAAGACTGGGAGGAAAGTAAGGATGTTCAGTCTCACCACTTTTTTTTTTTTTTTTTGGTACCGGGGATCGAACTCGGGACCTTGCACTTGTGAGGCAGGGGTGGAACCACTGAGCTAAATCCCTGGGCCTAGTCTCACCACTTTTATTTCATAATGTACTGGGAATCCTAGCCAGTACAGAAAAACAGATGGGAAAAACTGGACAGGAAGACATAAAATGGTCTTTACTTATAGATAACCGAATTCCTGTGTAGAAAATTCTATAAAAGGGACTATTTTTAAAATTTGCTAAAGCTAAAAAGTGGTTTAGGAAGGTTAAAAGATTCAGTGTTGACATAGAAAACTAACTTTGACTATAAAGTAACCAAAAAGTTGGAAATAGAAATCTAAAACTACCGCTTACAATAACATAAAAAAGCAGAATATACTTGGGAATCCAAAGAATTTAAGGAAAGATGTGTAAGACATCTACTCATATCTATAAAATGTTGCTGAGAAAAATTAAAGAAAATCTAAATAAATGAAAAAAAGAACCATGCTCATAGATAGCAGGTTCAGTATCCTCAGGATTTCAATGTGCCCCAAACTGAAGAAGAAATTCAACACAATGCCAGTCAGAATCCCCAGAGACTTATAGAATCCCAAAAGACCCACAATACCTTCTAATATTTTGTGGGGAAAAAAGTCAAAATTGTAGGCCTAGGGATACAGCTCAGTATTGATACAGCTCAGTATTGGAATGTTTGGCTAGCACAGTGATAGTGAACCTTTTAGCTTTCAATGATAAGAATAGCCTGCCATGGTACACGTGCCATAGATTCGCCACCACTGGCCTAACAAGTACAAGGATCCCCAGCACTGCAAAAGTTAAAAAAAAAAAAAAAAAGAAAGAGAGGGAGGGAGGTTTTATATTACCTGATTTTAAGATTTACCATAAGCTTTAATAATGAAAAACAAGTGGCACTGATAACAGGAAAGACAAATAGATCAATGGAAAGAACAGTAAAAACACTACCAACACACATACATATACATGGTGAACTAGTTTTTGTCAAAGATTCCAAGGTAATTCAACAGAAAAAAAAGAGTCTTTTGAACAAACGGTGATGGAACAATTAGATATTCATATGGAAAAACAAACATAACTTGTATTCTTACCTCACACCTTATACAGTACAGCATTAAACTGATACCTATCATAAACCTAAATATAAAGCCTTATGTAATTTCTAGGAAAAAGCCTACCAAAATATATTTGCAGCCATGAAGCTGCCAAAATTATTTTTCACGTGGAACCCCAAAATGGAATGTTGGATTCACCAAAAATAAAGATTTGTGGGCTGGGGATTTAACTCAGTGGCACCACGCCTGCCTCACAAGCGCAAGGACCTGAGTTCGATCCCTGGAATCAAAAAAAAAAGTATATATAAATAAAGATTTGTGCTCACAAATCAATGACTAGGAAAACAAATCAATGACTAGGAAAATATTCATGACACACACATCTGACGAGTGACTGTAAAATCACAATAAATCACTTTACATCAACAAAAGGAGTAACATTTAATAGACCGACAACATAACATGTTGGCAAAGATGAAGAACTGGAATGTTCAGACACTGCCAGTATGAGGGTGAAATGGCTTAACCATATTGGAAAAATTTGTCATTTTATTTCAAGTTGAACAAATACCCTATATTTAACTATTCTACTTCCAAGTATTTAGCCAAGAACAATAAAAACATGTCTACAAAAAGCCTTGTACACAAATGCTCACAACAGCCTTATTCTTAACAGCCAGAAACAACCCAAAGGCCCCACAGCAGAATGGATAAATAAGCTGTGTACACTCATACAAGAAAATGCTACTCAGCAATGAAAAGGTTGTTACAAATTCACCCCAAAACATAGATATATACCACAAACATCCTGAGTGATTAAAAAAAAAGCAAAACCAAAATAATACATGATGCAGGGGATTTAGCTCAGTGGTTCCACCGACTGCCTTGCAAGTACATCCTGAGTTTGAGCTCGATCCCCGGTACCAAAAAAAAAACAAACCAGAAATCATAAAAAGAATCTGTACATATTCAGTACAGATGTTACCCACACACACACAATATTTTCAATCCTCAGTTGGTTCAACTTGTAGATGCAGAACCTTTGGATGGAGAAGATAACTGTACACCCTTAGAATTTTATTTGGAAAGTATTATAGATTTAGAGGGGACTAACATTTAAGTCTCAGAAGAATGAATCTCACTGCTGTGTGAACAACTTTGGAAGTAAAATAAGTAGTTATAACTGAGACATAAGCATTTTTTTTGGTACTGGGCACAGAACTCAGGTCCTTGCACTTGCAAGGCAGGCATCGGAACCACTGAGCTAAATCCCCGGCCCTCGAGATATAAACATTTTGAATAAATGGTCTAAATGCAAAGGGAAACATAGGAAAACAAAACCTAATACTGCATTCATCTAAGAAATTTAGGTATTTAGAACCAACAGAAGCACAAAAGGCTGAGAATGTTTCTTCCTTTCCAGTTATCTCGCCCAGATACATCTAAGGAAAGGTATCTTAAAGCCAGTCCATTCACTCCACCTACAGTTTTAATTTATTTCATTAACTGTCCCCCATGCTACCTGGTAGGTCTTTCCTAGACAAAGCCTCTATTTCTTCTTAGTTCTAGTTTTCCTTTCTGTGCCAGTACAATGCAAAACAGAGCAACAGCCTGCTAGCGGCTACACTTATTTGCTTTAGAACATGCTATTTATGAGTATTATAACTATTCCCAAAATGAAATAAAGATCGTTCAGTCAGTTATGATTTAGAAAAAGGTAACTCATACTTGTCTTTTTCAGATCCTGGAACAGTGCCTGTGTTGGTGGAGCCAGGCACAGAAGCAATGGGCGTGCCCACAGTTCCAAGATTCTGGATCACAGAGGACAGAAACTGCTGGCTGGCACTTTCATACAAATCAAAACAGATCTGATAAGCCATCAGGAGGTTGTCTTCCTTCACCAGTTTTTCTAAGATGTCACTCACAGCCTGAGGATCATCTAAGAATATTAAGCACTGAAACAGAGATAAAGAACAAGCACACAATAACTGAAGGGTTCATCTGTACAGTTTACAGCATGACAAACAGCTGTCAACACAGAACACGATAAGATATAAGCACAGGCAAATTGGGGCAGAATATCTAGTGCAGCATTCTCTTTCTTTTTTTCCCCACCCCTCCCTTCAGCCTCTCAGCATTCTATTTCTAAGCTCAACACTAGATGCAGTTTCCCTAAAGATGGCATGTTTCCCATTTAAAAAAAAATCCATACAAATTATATTCCTAGGTCTTAAAATTGTATCTGGTAGTTAGCATTCAATACTAGTTGCTGAATGAATCTTGGGTTCTTTAAATCTTATCCGTAAGTTATATCCAAGTGCTCTTTAACTTGTATTCTCTGCATTACTATATTGCGTAGAAATCATTCATTTATGTAACACATATTGTGCTGGGCCAGGACAAGAAGGATCAAACTTATCATCACGACGCATTTCTTTTACTACTCTTTATGATCTGTTGTATGTTTTAGCAAAATTATCCAATAAATTAGGATTTTTCTTTTAAGAACTCAATTTAAATTTGGGGGAGGATTATGTACTGGGGATTGAAACCAGGGATCATTGAGCTAAATTCCCGGCCCTTTTCATTTTCAGACAGGGTTTCCCTAAATTGCCCAGGCCGAGCTCAAACTTGTAATCTGCCTAGGGTACAAGTTCAAGAGTAGCTGGAATTACAGATATAATCATCACACCCAGTTCTGTGGTTCTTTTTGGATTTTAAATCTTATGAATGTACTGCCTGTTAAAAAATGTTTTAGGGGCCTGGGATTTAGCTCAGTGGTTCCGGCGCCTGCCTTGCAAGTTCAAGGTCTGAGTCCGATCCCCACCACCAAAAAAAAAAATTAAAAAAAAAAAAAAAGTTTTAGGGCTGAGGATTTAGCTCAGTGGCACTGCACCTGCCTCACAAGTACAAGGACTTGAGTTTGATCCCTGGTACCAAAAACAAACAAACAAACAAAAAATATATATGTATGTTTTAAAAACAAACAAATTTTTAAATTGTAAAACAAGGAATAAAATAGCTAAAAGATACAAAATTACCTCCAAGGGAAGAAACTGAAAGAGGTGAACAGAGCAGATTTTCCTCTAAACTAAATTTAAACTACATCATTCTATTCTATTTTATTCTGGTTATTTTGAGACAGGGTCTCGTGAAGTTGCTAAGCCACTAGAGCTGGCCTTGATTTTTGTGATGCTCTGACCTCAGCCTCCCAGACTGCTGGAATCACACGTATGCAAAACCATACTCGGCTTACTTTCTTTTTTCCTAACCTTCTTTGTTCTCAAGATTTTCTTAATTGCTTGGATTATTTTCAAAATAAAAAAAGAATGCATTGTAACAAAATAGCTCTTTAGTGTTGTGGGATTCCATTTTTGTCAGTAAAAAGGAATGCAAATCATACATGTTATCTTCCTAGGTCTGTTGTAAAGATCAAATGAAATACACATACAAACCCACTATAGTAATGTAATGTCATACAACAAAATTTAATATAATGTAATACATTGTAAAATGCCAGTGTAACTACCTGACAAACATTGATGAAATCAGGTTTTTCCAAGTTCATATAGATTTTAACAAGAACTCTTAGCACTTTATTCCGGAACTGTTTATTCTGCATTAAAGACATGCAGAGCTTTAGGCTATAAGCTAGCATTCCCGGGACATCATTCTGAAAGAGATAATTTAAAGACATATTATTATCTGGTTATTGAATTATTACGTTTATTTAGAAACTGAGCTATTTTAATCTACCCTCATTAGTTTTTCAAGGCACTCAATAACTTAAACCCTTTAAATAAAAATTTAAAAAATTTAAACCATTTTAGAGGGAAATCTAAATCTGTTTTCGGGGGTGGGGATTGGTAGTACTAGGGATTGAAATCAGGGTATGCTGAGCTATGTCCCCAGTGCCATTGTTTCTTGTTTTTTCAGACAGGATTTGTCAAGTTACCCAGGCTGGGCTCAAATTTATGATCCTTCTGCCTCTGCTTCCCAAGTAGATGGGATTACAGGTGCACACTATCATGCCTAGCTAGAGGGAATCTTAAAAAATGAATTACATATTTCCATATCTTTGTAGAAAAAAAAGATTGAAAACAATATTTAATAATCACTGAAGATCCCCACTATATGAACATAGTATACTATAACAGTGTGATGTTATGATTATATTTCCAGCTGTCCCTATACTAAGTAGCTATGCTTTGCAATTTGGGTGTGCTGGAGACTTTCTGCTCCCGCCTTACTACTAGACTTGCTCTTGACTTAATGCCTATATTCACTTGAGGCTAGGAAATACAATGTCCTAGAAGACTGACTCAAGCATCCAGTGCTGTTAAATATGCCTGGAGGGCTGGGGATTCAGCTCAGTGGTTCAGGAGCCTGCCTCACAAGCACAAGGTCCTGAGTTCGATCCCCGGTACCAAAAAAAAAAAAAAATATGCCTGGTACTCTCCCTAGGAGGAAACTTTGACCTGTACATGTTTTTACTGTGTCGTTCTTATAAGCACCTCCAATATTTGAGACTACCCTGTAATAGTCCTTCAACATATCAAAGAATACCGAAGAGCTATGAAAGTGTTTCTCAAAAAGCAAGTTGTTGATTTACCAGTATATGATGAAATAAACTCAATGAGGTATGACTAATGTATTTTTAAAAATTAAATACTAATTTAAAATACCAGCGTTACACCACAAAATAGTAAGGGTATTGTTTCATAGTTCCACCTGTATGTATATGTGCACTAGGATGCAAAGTAAGATGAATTTTTTCTCTGTTTTTGGTTGAGACAGGGTTTTACTATATAGCCCAGACTGGCCTTGAACTTGCAGCAATCTTCCTGTCTCAGCCTCCCAAGAGCTGGGACTATAGGAATGCACCACCATGCCCAGTGCTCTGCTTTATTTTTTAAAAAAACATTTATTGCCCCTTTACTCTGTCTGCCTGTCTGTCTGTCTCTCTTCTGAACTCCCCCAACACACTGTTTGATTTGGGTAGGAACTTTGATGATTTTGTTCGCCACTCTATCTCTAATGTCTCGGACAACATTTGGCACATATAAAACATTCAAACAATATTTGCCAAATGACTGACAGCAAGTATTTAATCTTATTCACATGAAGACAAGGAGAGGCTAAAAATGCAGAAAGAACACTGGGGGTGAAACAAAGACCATTGTATCACATGGTCATTGGTCATTCGTTAACTCATTTCAACAACGAATTTTCTTGTTACTGCTGAACACTGACTTGGGTTTTGAGGACACAGTGATGAGAAAGGCACAAAGTACCTTTCCAGACAAGCTTAAAATCTGGTGGGGAAGCCAGACATTAAGCACATAATGAAAGTTTTCATTATAAAATGATAAGCTGGGGAAAAAAAAAAAAACAGGGCTCCACAAGATGAACAAAGGAAGTGGACCAAGTGTCTGCAGGAGGGCGAGGAGGGCACAGCCCTAGGGAACGGTGAAAGGCTCTGTGAATGGTGTTGGCTGAGCCAGTTCTGACTACGAGCAGGAATGAAGCAGATAAAGAAGGGAAAGGAAAGACTGTTTTTGGCAGGGGCGGGGACAGGGCAGATACATCAGGAGATGAAATACGGCTACGAAGGCAGAAGGACAGAGCGCTCGCTGGTAGAAGGGCGAGCGGTGAGGCCAGCAGCCCTGCGGATGATCGGGGTCCTCACCTCAGCTCTGCACCTTTCAGATCTCTTTGGGTGGGGACTTACAATTGTTTCAGTTACTTCAAGACACTCTCAAATGGGGAATCTAGTTCATAGTTTTAACACAATATGCATTCAAATAGTAGTTTATCAATAGGATCCTCTTAAAAAGGGCAGGGTAATTAATATAACTGCCTCAAGCAAGACTTCAAAGCAATAAAGAAATGTGGCAGCACAAAAGCAGACATTCTTATGAACACAAAGTTTATATACAAACATATAAAATGTATTTCCTAAAGTACATTTTCTGTTCTCTACCCAGGACATTAGCAGTCTGAATAATTTGCTTTGCTGATTTCTTTACAGTAAACAATCTCTAAAATGACATCGTCTACCTACCGATTCCAGTATGGTCTTCTCAAAGACATCTAGTCTTCGTGTCTCTAAAGCGATGCCGATAGCTTGTTTATACTTGTGATCATCTAGACATCTTTGGAACATTTTATTCACAATGCCTTCCAATCTCTGGTCAATTGGTTTTTTTTCTCCTTCAGGCAAATCTGCATTCTCCACACACTGTTTGGTATAGTGATCAATACATTTTGCTATGGAGAAAATAAAGTAATTCTGATTATTTTCTAAATTGGGCCAAACTACCAAAAAGGACATTGTACTGGTCAACTTTCCCACTGCTGGGACAAAACACCTGACACCCACAATATACGGGAGAGGTCTCAGTCTATGGTTGGTTGGTTCCAAGGCAGAAACAGGGCAGGACTTGGAGGAAGAAAGCTCCTCACCTTTCAGAGGCAAGAAGCAGAGCAGGAACAGTGCTAGAGGAGGGGCCAGGGACCGGATAGAGCACCCAGAGTGACACCTCACAACCCACCCAGACAAACCGGAAGTGTGCTTTATTAATCCCCTAGGCAGGCTCAAGTGAGTCAGAATGACAATTGAGCCCAACTGACACAGACACTGTCTTCTTTTATAAGCACCTATAACTATAGCAGACCCTCAAATTACGACTGGCCTGACATATGAACAACTTGGGTTTTAGTTTTAACTGGAATTTTAGTTTTAACTTATGACCAAAGTCTTAAGTTACGACTTGAATGCCAGCCACTTGTGCTTCCAGTTGGTCTCAGATACAGATTTAACCCTTAAAGAGTTCTGGAAGGTACATTATAACATCCTTTCCTGTGGGGGTTAACTGAGAAATCCTGGGCCAGCCAGGCAAGGTGGCACATGCCTGTAATCCTAGCACTTGGGAGGCCGAGGCAGGATTGCCGTAGAGCAGCCTGGGCTACATAATGAGTTCAAGGCCAGCCTGGACTACAAAGCAAGACCCTGTCTCAAAAAAATTAATCAAGGGCCAGGGATTTAGCTCAGTGGTTTCGCCACCTGCTGCGCAAGCGCAAGGACCCGAGTTCAATCCCAGTACCAAAAAAAAAAAAAAAAAAATCAATCAATCCCCCTAAAAGAGAGAGAAATCCTGGGCCAGTGTCTCTCTAAGGACACTGAGATCTCGCTGTATATAAGAGACAGACTTTAAAGGCTGTGTAGAGGATCCTGAGCCTTCAACTGACCCACCTGAGTTACAACCAGCCCTCACAAATGAACTGAGTTTATAAGTTAAGGGTCCACTGATCAAAAAGTAAATATTAAAATCATACAACTTATACTTTTAATTAAAACTATACTCTTTATAATGACAATAAAGGTCTATACACCAATTCCAGTTAGATTCACACTACCCAAAACATTTCTACATTGCTGCCTTATTTTGATCAAAATTGTTACTCCACAGGATTTAGTTGCTTACTCAAAAGGGCTAGCTACAAATAGTTGTTGTTTCAGTTTCAAAAGAAATTTTTTTTGCCATTACTGGTTTTTTTGAAAGGTCTATAATAGCAATTATTACACAGAATATGTTAGACTTCTTCATACTAATCAAACTATTAGCATCATGAGAGTAAAGGCCATGTTTAAATCATCTTTTTTTTTGTTTAAATCATCTTTATAAAATAATTGCCAAATGACCTGGAATGTGCCTCAGCTTCCTTTGAACCAGACATTAATCTGTTAGTTTCACAAAAATAAGGTCAAATATCCCACTAGCTCTATATTTACTGTCTTTTTCTAATGTTACAATAAAAAACATTTTTAAAGAAAGTTTTGTTATGTACATACATTGTATATGCATTTTAACTGTGGCCAAGGATAGCTCTTCTCTCAATGTGGCCCAAGCAAGCCAAGAGGCTGGGCACCTATGCACCAGAGGAAGCAGGAAGCCACTGAGATGAAGCCTTAGCAGATCAAAGATAATTACCTATAATAGTCTCCACGTATTCAGAGTTATCATTGACATTGAAGAGGTCACCAGCTCCAAGAGCATAATTCAGAGATTCCTCAAAGGCTCCCAGGTGATAAAACACTTTAGATGCCACTAAGGCTGCAAACTGCCGACTTCGGAAACCTTCATCTTCATACAAAACTTCTCTGAAAGAAATTAGGAAGCCAGGCCTCATTTAAGCTATGGTTTTCCTTAAAAATCCCAATTCAAATACTCAAGCTACAATTTAGCAGTATAATTCTAAATTAGTAAGCCATAAGAGTCACATCCACAGAACATTTTTCAAATATATAGGAATAACATAGTTTCTTACATTTTGTCTACAGACTCAGAAATTTCTGCCCAGAAGTCATTGACAACTGCATTCAATTTGTGTAGTGCAAATTCCTGTAAACGATAAAACCAAAATTCTATTTTGAGACAGACTATTGCCCTTTATTTTAAAAATTTCCAACAAATCAATAGTCAAATCCTGAGTAACAGTCATTAAAAATTTTAATCTATGGCAATAGCATATATTGGCAAGTATAAACTAATTTATACTTTTTTCTGAATTTACATATTTCCTTCCTGTTTTCAATCATAAAGCACTAGACTTCCCAGGACTTGGGAGGCTGAGGCAGGAGGAGCAACATAAATTTGAGGCCAGTCTGGACTACATAGCGAGACTGTCTCAAAAAAACAAAAAACAAAACAAATCAAAACAAAAACACTAGACTAACCCTATAATGTCATTCTTTATCATAAGAAAGGTTTTCCTTCTCAGAATACATAGGAGTGACTTCCGGTTGCTAGTTTAGATGGAAATAAATGTAGATGTCTAGAGCTACTTGAAGCACATTCCAAATTTCTATCAAATAAAAATAAATTTAAATATGTGATATGGAAAAAACAGCTTTACTTGCTTTCTGTTGATAAAGAAACTGGAGGGTTATTCAACTGCCATTTTAAAGTTTATTTGCTTTAGCTTTGTTAAACTCAAGGAAAATCAATTGCTACTGCCAAAAGACTGTCCTCTCTGGCTCCATTTCAGTGACTGGCTACAGGGCAAATGAGATGATTAAGTGATAGTGATATACCGATATAAAATTCAAACGGCATCACAATTTATAGTAAGTTTAGTGACTTTTTCTTCAACTCGTACCTTAAGCTGCGGTTCTTCTTCATCCAGAAGAGAAATAATTCCAGCTATAAGACAAAAGGTTTATCACAATTATAAAACATGCTCACTCAAAAATTAATGGTTGGTCAAAACCATATGACAATAAGAAAAAAGGCATTTTTGTGGGGTAATTTCACTAGGGGAGTGATTATTTTTCTATAAACCTGGAAGCCACAGGATTAATTATCAATCCCTCATGATACCATATATATATATCTTATTTGCCCAATTCAAAGGTTCTCTAAATGTGGCTCCTAGACCAACAGCATTGGCCCTACCCCAAAACAAATGCAGACTCTTGGTTCTGCCCTCGACCTTCTGAATCAGAAAAATATAGGCTTGGGGATCTAGTAATAAGGCCTCCTTGTGACTTTTTTTTTTCTTTTTCTTTTTTCCCTATGATTCTTGTGTTCGCTATAATTTGAGAACCACTAGTCCCATACAATAGTAGAATAATATTACACAAACCAATAGTTACAAAATTACTTAGGAAAAAAAGTGTATTTAGCATCAATTGAATGGAGTACTATATTTCAATTATTTCAAGGTGCCCATATTACAGCACCTTGTCGCTATCACAAGCACCCAAGAAGACTTCACTAAATGATGGGCTCTCTTACTCATTCTGAATTCCATTATCCAAGCACAGTATTCCCCATATGACTTAACCTCAATGGGTTAGCACAAACATAGGATTGTAAATGAAATAATTATTGTCCCCAAAATAATGTACTTTTATATAGTCATGTCAAAGGGATTCATGAAAAATGATACGGGAAATTTTGACCTTATACCATAAAGAAAAAACTTTCTCAATGTCTTCCCTGTAGGTCTTAAAATCATTCCAGGAGCTGGGGATTTAGCTCAGTGGTTCTGGCGCTTGCAGTCCCAAGTTTGATCCCCGGTACCAAAAAACAAAAAAATTTAAAATCATTCTAAAACACCCAATTGAGACAGTGACAGATTAAAGTGTGTAAAGGATCAGCTGGAAGTGGTGGCACACACCTGTAATGCCAGCACTCAGGAGGCTGAGGCAGGAGGATCATCCCAAGTTCAAGGCCAGTCTGAACCTCATAGACAGACCTTGTCTCAAGAAACCAAAACAAGAGTGTCACAGCAATTTCAGTTATTTCTAACTGATAAGTATAGATTTGCCAAATACTTCAAGTCTTTAGAAAGCCATACAGGAAAGGATACAAAATCTAACAAGCAAAACTAGAGCACAATACTATCCCCAAAACATAAAAGCAAAAAGAACTTGGTACTCTAGGTTGGTATAAGATGCCCAGAACAGAAAGGCTGAATGAAGAGCATGGAGAAGGGATAAACTAATAAATGCAATGTGGGAAGAGAGGGTGGTAATGTAGACTAGATGATAAATTAGAATAGTAGATCATTTAATACTAAAAATGTTATGGACTACCTATCATCAGTCAATGGTATACTTGAATGGCTTTAGCAAAAGAGGAGAGGGGATTTTTTTGGCAGTGCTAGGGATCAAATCCAGGGCCATGCGCATGCCATGCAAGTACACTACCACTGAGCTCCATCCCCGGACCTTTTAATTTTATTTTGACACAGTATATCTTCGTAAATTACTAGGGGTGGCCTTGAACCTGTAACCCTCATGCCTCAGATGGGCTTTTATACTCTGTTTAGTTCCACTTAAGACTAATTTGTTACATGGCTGTCCCAGAAAGTCAGCCTCTGACCATTGAACAGACCTAAATGATATACTCTATACTCCATATGCTGATATTTCACATCTCAAAGGTAACAGAAGTGGGGCATGGTGCATACACCAATAGTCCCAACATTCGGATGGGTGAGGCAGGAGAATGGCCTCAAGCTCAAGGCCAGCCTGGGCTACATAATGAGTTCAAAGCCTGCCTGAACTAACAGCCAGTCCCTGTCTCAAAAACAAAACAGAACAAAAACCCCTAGACAAAACAGAAACCTCCTTTGGATGGAATAGGGAATGGAAAGGTGTAAGGATGCTAAAAATCTCTTATGCAATAATAGGAACTAAGTAGATATTGTCTAAAATTATTAAGCCAGTTTATACCAATATTTGGATATTATTTCTCAATATGGAGGTACGTTCCAGAAGACATAACTTTAAAAGTTGAAAATGGGGCCGGGAATTTAGCTCAGTGGTGCTGTGCCTGCCTGGCAAGCACAAGGTCCTGAATTCAATCCCCAGTACCACAAAAAAAAAAAAAAAAAGTTGAAAATGGTTGCTTCTGGGGAGTAGGAAGGAAAAAGAGGGGTGGAAGACTATTGTCTTTAAGCTTTTCAGCACTCTTTGCTCCTATATACCTATATTAAATCTAACTCACTCAATTTTCTATCTCTCTCCAAGTAAGCAAGCACCTCTTCCCTCTCCACTTCCTTTCATACATAGTCAAACCTCTTGAAAAACCTAACAGTATATACTGACCTCTTATTCACCTCTTTCTTCACTCTTCCTAGTGCCTACTGAACGTCTAGTGAATAAACGAGTAAACTGACACGCACCAGAACCAAGCCACTAGCCTGTTTAGCACCTGGGACAGATCCTAAGCCAACAGGAGCTAGAGGACAGGAAGCAAAGTAACAAAAGGTTTGGAGCAGAAGCTGACAAGTGAAGCAATAAACGAAACAAATGTCAGTAATAAATAGGTACTATCTTATCATCATAGACTCTCAGTGTACAACCTCAAAATCATCAATCCTGCCACTAGAAAGAGATGAATTCTATTATATTTCCACCAAGGCTTTTTTCAGACTCTACTTAAAATCTAGAGACTGATTTATTGATTTGACTAGTTGACTGATTTTTTTCATTCAAGACATACTTCTGAACTTCTGCCATGCATTCAGCAATGTTCTAAGACTTGAGAAAAGACCGTCATGAGGCAACCAAACAAGAACTGTGATGGAGAGAAGTGGCAGCTAGAGGGGAGAGAGGACAGCCAGTGCGTTTTAACGGAGTGGTCATTTAAGACTAATACCTGAGTTAAGACTAAAGGATGAGAAACAGAAAACTTGAGAAAGAGCAGCTCAGAAAAGGAATACAATGTCTAAGGCTCTTCAGAAGGAGAGAAACTGAACCAAAAGAAGGCCAGTGTGACTGTGAGGTAGTGAGTGAAAAACAGGGCATGAATAGAATGAAGCAGGAATTAGCTCATGGAAGTATTTGGGTTAAGAATTTGGAATTTAGGGCTGGGGATTTAGCTCAGTGCTTTTGCTGCCTGCTGCACAAGCGCAAGGACCCAAGTTCGATCCCTGGTACCAAAAAAAAAAAAAAAAAAAAGATTTCGCAATTTATTATAATTACAATGGAAGCAGTGAAGGATTCTATGCAAAGAAATATTCTGTGACAATGCTTTTTAAAAACCCAAGAAAATACATATTAAAAGGGGCACTGAGAGAAAAACAAAGTCTTAAGGGTGTTACAGTAACCCAGGCAAGAGATGAAGGTGGTTTGGGCCACACTGGAGGAAAACAGTTGTAGGAGGTAGATCTAAAAATAGAATGAGGCCTACATTTATAGTGGCAAAAAATTTAATGTTTACCCCTGGAGCCCACTAACTGGAAAAGCTCTTCCTTATACTGAAATTCACCTCCCAATCATTTGTATCTCTCAAGGACAAAAGTCTAATTCCAGGTACAGGTAACAACTCTTAAGTGTTTGAAAACTATTATGTCTCCCAGCATCTCTACCAATTTCCTTAGCCAATCCTCACAAAAATAGTTTTGAGTGCCCTACCATACAGATTACTATCTTCTAATAACCACTTTGTTTACAAAGTATTTGTGAGACAAAGCAGAGTAAAAAAGGAGAACAAAGCACCAAAGCAGTCTGTAGTAGAGAGCTTCAAAATTATCTACTCAAGTTGATCTTTAAGCCGGGCACGGTGGCCCACGTCTGGGATCCCAGCACTTGGGAGGCTGAGGCTCCCATGAGTTCCAGGCCAGCCTGGGCTCCAGAGTGAGATCAAGGCCAGCCTGGACTACATAGTGAGACACTGTATCAAAATAACAACAACAACAACGATATTTATCTCTAAGATGTCACCACATCTGCCTGTAATCAACAACAACAATATTGATCTCTAAGATGTCACCACAACTGCCTGTAATCCCAGCAGCATTCAGGAGGCTGAAGCAGGAGGATCACTTGAGTTGGAGGCCAGCCTGGACAACATAGTGAGACCTTGTCTCAAAAAAACCAAACCAAACCAAACCAAAACAGTTGATCTCTGTAACTTAGGCCGTTTCAAACGTCACTTCATTTATCCCCTTACACAACTGTACGAAACCTGCTCTGCAGACCCTTCTCAAGCTCCTTCTTGGGTGCAGACAGCTTATCTGAGCACCTAACCTCAAGAGGGGAAGCTGGCTCTCAGGACTATGTTGTCTTCGGGGTGCGGTTTTTACTGTACAGACAACTTCTCAGGATGCTTTAACCAAATATCATCGGGGTGGACCCAGAAACGACCCTCCTCGAACCTCGTTCCAGATTTCGCTCTGAGGAGGCCGGATCTCAGCCGGGTCCAGAAGCGCTTAGGGGACAGGGAGCGGCCCGAGCAGCCCAGCCCACCTCACCCTCTGCAACCGAGGGCTGCGGTCAAACGGTCCCACAAGGCCATGACCGACAGAGACAGAAGAAACGGAAAGTCTTTGGGGTCCGGCCCGGCGTGGGGGTGTGGCGGGCCGAGGGAGGAAGAGGCGGCCGACTCGGTCCGACGCCTCCGAGCCGAAGGGGCGCGGGGCCCACACAGCCCCAACCACATCCCAGTGCCCGAGCCGGGGTGGCCCGCGCCGCGCAGGCCGGCGCTCCGCCGGGAGGAGCCCAGTCACCGGCCCTGACTCAGCTAAAAGCCGGCGCAGAGGCGGCTCCTCCCTTCGGGTGCTGGCTCCGGGCGGCACTCACCGGCTGAGGTGATCATGACTGCGACCCGCACTCGCCAGTCCGCTCGCTCGCCGACTCGGTCGCGCCGCGTATCTGTCAGCTCAAGGCCCGCTCGCTGCGCCGCGCCGCCTCGTTCCCCCGGAGCGCTGCTCAGTCAGTCGCCTGCTCGGGCCGGTGGCTCCCTTCTTGGACAGGACCCCGCCCGCCCCCTGGGCTGCCCGCCGCCCCGCCTGCCACCCCGCGAGGATTCTTCCCCGGCCTGTGTCTTCAGCGCCGCTTCCGTCTTTCTAGATCCCACTAAAGAGTACAAAAAAGTGGCTACGTCTTCTGTAACGCTCCTGGAGGTTCGAACTCCCGCGCACTGGCAATACTGGTCTGCACCTGACATCAGGCTTTAGAATGGCCACCCCTGCAAAGAGAGGACCCATCATCACCCGCCATTGCTGAGAAAGGGTGTTGGGGAACATGTGAGCGGTGTCCACATCGCTACCTGCTGTCCTGGAGGTTTCACTGCAACAACCGCCACCAAGCCAAGACTGGGAGTTGGGGGGTGGGGCTACCAGTGTTTTCTTAGAAAGCGAAGTGGCTTTAATTTTTTTTTTTTTTTTAGAAACAAATCTGTCTTCAGAGGAAAACCTCAAGAGGGATTAAAAGGAAGGAATGGGAATGGGAAAAAGAAGCAGCAAGATATATCATGTACAGGTGCAAATTCCCTAGGATGAATGTGATCATCATGTGATATAAAATGTACCGATAAAAAATAAATTTCAAAAAGAACCCTCAAAAGAGTACTTTAGTATCATAATGAGTCTACAAGCAGTCTATTATAAAATTAAACAACAAATATTTTTATTTACTTTTGGAACAGTTTACACTGTACATTTACATATTTGGAAAACCTGAAGTAAGGGGCTGGGCATGACTCAGTGGCAGAGCACTTCCCAGCACGTGCAAGGCCCTGGAGTTGATCCTCGGTGCTGGGAGAAAACATTTGGAAGCCACAGAGGTGGTGAATTTGCCAACTCTGCTCTTCAGAGAGGCAGGCTCTCTGAAGATGGTCCTGTTTCCAGCTTGGATGCTGTGCTTGTCATTGCTACAGCCTCAGTCGGAGCCTCCTGGGAGCTGGTAAGGTGAGCTCCAGAGTAGGCGGCTTGCACAGACACCGGTCTTCCCCACTCGGGGACCCTCCTCCCCCTGCCTGACTCTCCTCGCCTGAGGCAGCTCCCTCCATTGCATTCTGAACTCTTTGGCCAACGCAATCTTCGCAGCACTCAGTTCTGATCACTTCTGCTCCCTGTCTCCCTATTCTCATGCTTCTCTCGTCTGTGTTTCTTCCACAGCCTTCTGCTCACCCCTATCTCCTGGGAGACTTCAGCGCCTTCCACTGCTATGGTCAAGGCCAGGTTCCTGCAGTCCCGCCCACAGCCCGTCTCTCCTGAGCTCCAGACTCACGCCTCTACCACACAGCTCTGCTGGGATGATTCCCAGGCTCCTTAGACTCGGTGACCTCCACGCTGCACTCAGGGCCGTCCCCACACTCGTGTTTCCCGCCTCGATCTCAGGGTGGGTGCAGGGCATCCATCAGCTGTGGACGCCGACCTCGTCTTCCCTCTCACCCAGTCAGCACCAGCTCGTGTCTCACACCGCCATCTCCTTCCTTCCCCCATTGGCCAACTAACCTCTCCCCCCTCTTTCCTGACAGCCCTGACTTCCTGCTTACCACCTCGCAGCTTTCCAGCCCATTCTTCACACCCAATCCAAACCAAGTAAGACCAGGACCCTCCTCCAGGGCTTTTACCATCTTTATGACCCACCCTTCTGCCCTGCCAGGCCACACTCCACACCCGTGACCCAGAGAGGCCATATTAGCCACGTGCTATCTTTGATCTTGGTACCTGTTCTTCCCTCTGTCCCTTACACCCCTGGTTAACGACAGGGTCTCAGGACCCTGGAAACCTTCCCTGACCGTCCCAGCTGGATAAGGAACTGCTCAAGAGCAAGACCACATCTTATTAATTTCACCCTCTCCCGTGCAACTAGCACAGTGTGAGGTACACAGTAGGTGGTCAGTAAATGTCTGTTGGGATACACAACGATTGGTGCAATGCTGGCACTCAAGACCTGTGGCTGTAATACTCCTGCCCTGTCCAAGACCCTCGAATGAGCTCTTCTTATTTTTTAGGACACAGCGAAACCACGAGAAGAATTGTTACAAAGTGTGCTCTTCGCCATAAGCAAGTGTCTCCCTTCAAGTTAGGAGTGGCCCCCAATGAAGACACCCGAGGCCTCACCCAGGTTTGGGCCGGCCTGGGGCTTGGCCAAAGCCAAGGCAGGAAATCGCGATCAGGAGTGACCCGCGTGTCGTCCTGCAGCGCCCCCTGGCGGCCACAAGGCTCTCAGAGGCGGAGAGCTGGGGCGTAGCGAAGCCTCGAGCATTTACCTCCCCGGGGCTCGGAAGTGTTCTGTCCTGGTGCCTCTCTAGCTGCAGCTTGATGGGGCGGAAAAGGGGGGCGTTAGAGCCTGGGATCCCCGGAGTCAAGTCTTGCTCTGCCCCAGCCGCGCTGTGCTGGGGGCGTCACCGAGACCGGCGTGACTCAGCCTTCCCTGCAGAGGGCGCGGGCCCTTCTGGCCGGTAGGACCGCGGGTCTGGTGGCCGCTGGGCCTCGAGGCTGGGCAGTGTCTCAGGAACTGAGCGCGTTTACTGAGAGCGGCCACCGACACGGGCCTCCAGGGTGATGCTTGCTCAGAGAGAAATAAATCCCATGGCTGCAGCTGATCTGGGTAGACTGAGGCACAGAAGGTTCCAGGGAGCCCTCGGAGGACCTGGGTTCTCTCCCCTCTGAGATGAACGACCCAGACGGCGGTCTGTCCTGTGTCAGCAGAGTGCGGCGACGGCAGCGACCCCCATCATGGGCCTCTAGAGTGCCCTATCCCCAGTGCGGTCTGCAAGGACAGCCCAGCCGAGAGCAGCCTGCCACGACTGCTGCTGAGCACAACGGAGGAACTGAATTGAAATTAAATAGAAATTTTAATTACTTTAAATTTAATTTATAAATTAATTGAAATTGAACAGATGGTTCAGTTACTGGAAAAGTTTTTTTTGGAACCGGGGATTGAACTCGTGCTTGCAAGGCAGGTGGAGGAGCCACTGAGCTAAATCCCCCACCCTGAAAAACTTTTTTAGGATCTTGGAACAATGAGGATGTGAATAGTTTTGCAACTGTAGATTTCATGAACTCTAAATATAGATCAAGTATTCCTGATGAAAATTTATTTATTTTTCTGAGACAGGGACTTGCTACGTAGTCCAGACTGGCCTCGAAATCGAAGTGATCCTCCTGCCTCAGCCTCCAGAGAGCTGGGATTACAGGTGTGCACCACCACACCTGGCAAAAATGCAATATCTGAATTGGCCTCTAAGTGTAAAATTCTCACAGGATTCGATGACTTTGCATGCAAAATGGAATGGAAATGTCTCTTTAATAATTTACAGTTGCAATACTATTTTGGACTAAATAAATTAAAGTTAATCTTGACCTGTTTGTTTTTCCTTTTTTTGATTGCAGTTCCTAGAAACTGGAAGTCTAGGGCTGGGTCTCACCTGGCTTTCTCCCAGACCCCACTCTGACCTTCATCGGACCTGGCCCGGGGCCTACTTCGTGGGCCTTGGGAACCACTGAGGCCAGGCGGGCGGACCAGACCAGTGGGCTTCGGCTGAGGGGGGGACCACCTGGGCCTCATGGGGACAAGGGGCTGGCAGTGGTTGTGGTCCCAGCAACGCAACTCTGCGACCTCCTGAACTGCCCAGCAAGAGAAATGGCTCAGGGATCCAAGGCTGAGAACCTGGTTTCCAACCGAGACCCCAGGGACTGCTCGGTCACAAGGACAAGGCCAAGTGCCCCGTTCTTGCAGCCACACAAGTGGACAGTGAGAACTGGCTCCTCCCAAGGCTCTGACTGTCACCTGCACGCCCTAAGTGTCAGGGACCAGAGGACTCCGGAGAGGGACACAGCAGGGTCCCAGCTGTCCCTGCTGCGGGTGCACATTTTCCACCCAAGCCCCAGGTCACGCAGTGGGCCCCCCCCCCCAAGTCCTGCCTCTTCCCAGCCCTGGATCCTGACACAGAAGCAGGGCAGAGGCCTCCGCCCCAGCTGTGTTTGCCCTGCAAACAGAGCAAAGTCCAGCCGTGCTGACCAGGGACTCTGAGGGCTGCTGTCCACCGCCGTGGCTCTTGGCCCCTTTGTGCGTCTATCTGAAGTTTCTGGTTTGGCTCCTCTTGGAGACGACACCGAGGGAAGGGGCAGTGGCCCCAGTGACACAGGTCTCTCTGAGACTCGGGTAAAACCAGGTTAGCTCCTCTAAGCATGGGCAGCTACACAGACAAGCACTAAGTGTACCAAACTGAATCCTGTCTCTACACAAATCTCCATTTGAATATTTACTTCCAACTGGGCATGGTGGTGAACATCTGGGCTCCTAGCACTCCAGGAGGCTGAGGCAGGAAGATGGCAAATTCAAGCCAGCCTGGGCAATTTAGTGACTAAGCAAGACCTTGTCTCAAATTTTTTTTTGTTTTTACCAGGGATCAAATTCATGACCTTATGCTTGCAAGGCAGGCGCGGTGCCACTAAGCTAAATCCCTGGCCCCCTTGTCTCAAATTTTGAAAAATCAAAAAATAGAGCTGGGAATGTAGCTTAATGCAAAAGCCCTGGGCTCAATCTCCAGCACTGAAAAAGAAAAGGCAAAAACCAGTTTACTTCTATTTTCCAATTCCAGCCAGCAGAGTTGTGGAGATTTCATTCAGGCCAAAGGCGATTCCAGAGGCTTTGGCCAGGTGCCCAGATTTCTTGCTCCTTGGTCCCTGAGGAACTTGCTATGAGAATCAAGGGGAAATTTTTTTTTCCCCCAGTACTGAGAACCTAGGGACTTCTCAGTGAGCTGCATCCCAGCCTTCTTTGCTTTGTTTTGAGACAGGGTCTCACTATGTCACTAAATTGCCCAGGCTGGGTTTGAACTTGGACTCCTCCTGCTTCAGCCTCCCAGGCAGCTGGGATTCCAGGCACAGACCACAGTGCCCAGCTATCCATTCTGTTTTTGATAAGACACCAACTGAGGTACTGTTCGGTTTTATTCGATGTAAGGAATTTTCCACTCAAGTTGGAAGCATGTAAACCATTGTCCCATTAGCGATTAGGATCTGAGAGCCCAAATGGGCCTGGCTGCTGGCCCCTCAACACTGGCTCCTGGGGACGACCGACTTAATTAAGGGCCTCTCACCTCCCCAGCGTCCAACTCTTCCTGTCTGCCAGGAAGCAGCACCCAGCTCTTCCTACAGGGGGCGCATGTGGCCTCGCTCAAGGAAGCAGGGACAGTGCCCACCTGGTCTATGAGTCGGGAGGCAGAACCCAATGCCCCACAGACCATTCCTCTTCACCTATTCCTAAGAAATAATGGAAGCAGTGAAGAAAAGACCCTGTAACCTATCACTCAGCCCCAGCCAGCAAACTCAAATGTCTACCAGGACTGGCAGCTGGCAGGAGGGAGGGCTGCGGGGCTGGGGGACACAGAGGGTGGGACAGGGCTCAGGATGGGGATGGGACGTCCCTCCTCCCACCCAGAAAACCAGACTTTTTAGGGTAGTCTCTTGTTTGAAATATTGGCAACAGGTACAAGAGATTTTTACAACTTTTAACCTTGGCCTTAGACAAATTCCTAACTTAAAAGTCTTCTCGGGCTGGGGATTTAGCTCAGTTGTTCCACCACCTGCCTCGAAAGTGCAAGGGCCCAAGTTTGATCCCTGGTAGCAAAAAAAAAAAAACCTTCTCACCCCCACTCAGTAATAAAACTCCAGCCAAATGATTACAGATTACAAAGAAATCAACAGAGAAATAGAAAAAAATCTAGCAGCTGCAACAATACGGAGTCTCCCCATTTAAGAACAAAATCAGTAAACCGATGGGTCAAAATTCTTTTGAGTTCACCCTTTGCATAAAGGAAACCAGCTGGGTCCCATCTGCTGGGACCTGCGTTATTCGGACTGAACCCCAAGGAAGACGTGGTCTTGGTCACCTTCACACTCTCTCTGTGACACCACTGAGGGACAGGGCTAGGCTCCCTGCCTAGAGGAGAAACCAAGGCACAGATCAGGAAGGGTCCTTCCTTAATATTCCACAGCCCCTCAGCCAGAGGTTTCCTGTTCCACCATTTGGCAGAGAAAGCCAGGTGTGGCGGCACGTGCCTGTAATCCTAGCACATGGGAGGCTGAGGCAGGAGGATCTCCATGAGTTCAAGGCCAGCCTGGGCTACATAGCCAAACCCTGACTGAAAAAATATACCATCAGCAGCATCTGAGAGAGGACACAACACTGTGCAGGCGCTCGCTGGGCATGCAGGAATGAATGGATTGGGACCATCAGGAGCCGCCCCTGCAGTTCCAGGACTGGCTTTCTCTAGGGACAGCAGGGAGGAGGAGAGACACAAAGGTGATCACTTCTGTGGGTAAACAATGGCCCTGATGGGCCTGTACCCCATCTGACACTGTCCCCCCCACGTAACTCAGACACAGACAACAGGGTCTGGAAACCTCGAGGCTGTGTTGGCTCCAACCCTGGGCTCAGCCTGATGTGCAGAGCAGGGCCTAGGCTTGGATCCCAGGCCCCCGGCTTTGCTCCTGAGCACTGTGGCTCCCAGCATTTCCAAGTCCCTGGCACACAAAGTGAGTGTCAGCCTGAGAGAGAGAGGGGGAGAGAGAGAGAGAGAGAGAGAGAGAGAGAGAGAGAGAGAGAGAGAGAGAGAGAGGCCCTTTCTTCTCACAGGCATGAGCAGCTAGCTATTTTTGACCTGCCCCGCAACACATGGGCATCTTGGCTGTGGACTGAGCAGCACCCCCACCCCGCCCCCAGGGAACAATGCACTCTTTCTTTTCACTCCTTCTGGGAACCAAAGTCCCAGGAAGCTCCATGCTCTCAGGCCTCTTCCTAGACTGTCACGGGGCGAAGGGATCAGTTCCCTGAGTTTCTCAAAGGTGCCACAGCTGGCACTTTGACCGAACCAAGTCTGTGCTGATGGAGAAAGTGTCCTGTACACTGTGAGGTGCCAGGGTGCCCACAGTCTCACTGATGCCCGCGTGTTTTCAGTGCTGCCAGAGGGGCAGTCTGGCCCCAGGTGGAAAGCACTGGGCTGGTACTGCCCCTTGTGCATGGGGAAACCGAGCCCAAGACCACGTGACACAGCCAAAGTCACCCCAGATCCGATGGCAGGGTCCGCAGCTCTTTCCAGCTGTACTCCCATGCACGTGCCCAGGGTGCACGGCCTAGGATGCCACAGCTCAGCAGCTTAGAGAAACTGGGCCATGGAGAGACCAAATAACTTCACTATCCATGATCACGGGGGAGTGAATACTAAGGGGAGTAGGGCCCACAGACAGGTTTCCTGCTGGTCCCAGGAAGTCCCGCAGCCCCGCTGGCAACTGGGAAGGTGGCAGCCCTGTAGCAGATGGGTCTTCGTAGTCACCACCAGCCAAGGTCTGCATGGAGATGGGGGCTCAGCTCGGTGAGAAGGGCCTGGCCCAGGCTGTGGGGCACAGTGGGGCAGAGCCAGTGACAGCCCCGGGGCCCAGCCTTCATCTCGAGTCTCCAGTGGGCACAGGGGACGGGTGGGCAGCTCCGGCCTGGGCTCGGTCTTCACAGTCTCCGTTGGGAAATATGGTTGTGAGGGCCAGCTCCTCCTCAGAGTCCTGGAGGGTCTCTGGAACACAGGAGGAGAAAGACCCCATCAGAAGGCCAAGCTTGAGAGCTGGGGAGCAAGGACTGAATGGGCAGAAGTGGGCTCCATTGAGTATTGACAAAATACAAATCAAAAACCTTAAAAATGAACATAGCCTTCAACCCAGCAATTCCACTCCTAGGATTTTCTCCTATGGAAATAATTAGGAATATATTTGGTGGAAGTGCTGCAGGCATCTTGCTCCTAGTCTGAGGGTGGAAGCAACACAAAGGACAGCCCTCCACCCCGGGAGCAAGCAAACTCTGGGGTCCTGGAGAGAGGATCCCTGAGCTCTGGGTCAGCAGGCTCTGACCCGACTCTGCCTCCAGACCGTCTTTTTGACACAGTGACGAGTCCCTTACAGCATGTGGAGGTTTGACTCACAGCCTCTCACGCAGCGGAAAGCACCCTAATGGGTCCAAGTCAGCGTCCAGCAAAGGGACTGGGCAAGCAAACATATGACAGCACCCAGCTCTGAGTCCTCAGTATCAAATTCTAAAGAACCCAACAGCACTCCTGTAATCCTATCACTCAGAAGGCTGAGGCAGGAGGATTGCTGCGAGTTCGGGGCCAGCCTGGGCTATATAGTGAGTGCAAGGTCAGCTTGAACTGCATAGCAAGACCCTGACTCAAAAAATGAAAACAAGGGCGGGGGATTTAGCTCAGTGGTTTCGCCACCTGCTGTGCAAGCACAAGGACCCGAGTTCGATCCCCAGTACCCAAAACAAAACAGAACAGGGGCCAGGGATTTGGTTCAGTGGTTTCGCCTCCTGCTGCACAAGCAGAAGGACCCGAGTTCGATCCCCGGTACCAAAAAAAACAAAGCAGAACAAAAACAGCAGAACCAAAAGCAGATTCCCAAATAACATGTATAAATATATGCAGTTGAGGGAGGGAAGAAAACTTCATCTGTATTTCTGGCCACTCCCCATGGCTCCAATCACCACCTAAGCTCCACCTCCTGTCAGATCAGCGGCTGCATTAGACTCCCATAGAAATTTGAACCCTACTGTGAACCACACAGGGACACGAGGGATGCAGGTTGTACCCTCTCTATGAGAATCCAAGCCTGATGAGCTGAGGTGGGGCTGAGGTGGTGATGCTAGTGCCGGGGAGCAGCTGCAGATACAAATTAACATCAGCAAACTGCAGTTACAAATTAACATCTGCACGAGACCAGAATAAATCAGCCACTTGCAGACTCACAGCAAAACCCTATCAATGAGGGGCCGGGGATTTAGCTCAGTGGTTATGCTGCCTGTCTCGAAAGCACAAGGACCTGAGTTCAATCCCTGGTACCAAAAACAAACAAACAAACAAGAAAACCCTATCAGCAAGTTGCAAGGCTGGTGGCAGGCTTTAAGTCAGAATCTGACACTTATTTTAGCCCGTGCGTTCGTGGCCCCTCCATTGTTTATTTATCATTTCCATCTGTGCCTCTCCCAACTGCATACTTGTCTCAGCCACAGTTTGATAAGTTGACAAGCTAAGCTTGGCCATATTAAGCAACGAACAAATGTCACTGGACAACTTCTTTGGAAAGGTGGAAAGACTCAATGATTATACAGCAGAAGACTAAAGGCACAACAAAAAGAAAGATGCATTTGAAAGAAAATACCAAGAGTCCTACTTAAATTATAGGATTGTTGCAACAAGTGATTCACATTTTCCAAGTCTACTTTGTATTAGTGGTGAGTTGTGTAATGATTTCATTATATAATACAATGTAATAATATCAAGTACAGCACATAATAAAGGTAATGCCCCCATCCACGGAAAAACTATCCTCCATGAAACCAGTCCCTGGTGCCAAAAAGGTGGGGGACTCTGCCCTAGAGATCATGTCAAGGCCACAGGAGGATGCTTTTATACTATTTTATATGAGGGACTCGAGCATCTGCGAGTTGTGGTTTCCACAAGGGGCCCTGGACCCACTCTCCACGGAGACTGAGGGATGGAGCCTCTAAGTGCAATCTGCGTTTTAATATGTTCAGTCCTACAGTCCTACATGAGACCTGATACACACTCCAGAGAGGAAAGCTATCTGTGATTTATGTAACATTGTTAATGATTCCTTTGCTTTGCTTTTTCCCATTAGTTTCTAGACACATCCCAAATGATGACCAAGAGGTTGAAGGTGACATTTTTTTGCAACTGAATATTTTAAGGACCTGCCACATGCTGCAGATTATTTAAATATCCTATAGAAGTAAATTTTACTAAAATTTCCATAGCACAGGGAGAGATGTATTCAGACAGACAAACGGAATGGTCTGTCCCCATATATTGATCATAGTTACTGCTGAGTGATAAAATTAAGTGAATGATTTTTAGTATTTGTTTTCCTTTTTTTTTGTTTTTTTGAGACAGGGTCTCATTATGTAGCTCAGACTGGCCTTGAACTCACTATGTAGCCTTGGATGGCCTTGAAAGCACATCAAGCTTCCTGCCTCAGCCTTCCAAGTGCTAGGTATTTTCCTTTTTTGAAAAGAAATTTCTTTTTTACAGGACAGGGTCTAAGTTGGTAAATTGCCAGGGCTAGACTTGAACTTGAGATCCTCTTGTCTTAGCTGAATTTTTTTAAGCTTTCAACTGTGCTAGGCAAAATTCTATGACAGCTCCAACAGTCCCAGCCTTTAGCTACCCGGCCTGGGTAACCCCCTCCCTTGGGTGTGGGTGGGCCACGAGAGACGCTGTTGATGAGGTGCCCCACGACATGGGGATGGCTGGTCGCTCCCGCCGGGACTTGAAGTTATGTGAGCCGTCCCCCTTGCACTGGGGGAGGGGCAGGTGGGAGGAGAACCTGCGAGCTTCTTGGAGCTTAGAATGGAAGTTAGGGACCTAATAAATGTACGTTGTTTTAGATTATTAAATTGTGGGACCTTCTTAGGCAGTAATATAAGGTGAGTACATTGACCAGTGATTATTTTCTCAGTGAGGGACACAATCAAAGTTTATTAATTTGTTTTGTTTTTTGAGACAGGGTCTCACTATGCACTGCAGGCTGGCCTTGAACTCACTATGTAGCCCAGGCTGGCTTCGACTCTCGGTGATTCTCTTGCCTCAGCAGCCTGAGTGCTGAGATCACAGGCGTGTGCCACCTCACTCAGCTCCAAGTTTATTTTCAACAATTGCCTGTAGTCAGTCTTTCCTTCCCCTTTTCCTTCACCTCTCTTTAGCCCTTCATGACTCCACCCCAGAAACCCACTCCTGTAGGGTCCCTCCTCCCTGACCTACACTGGCCCTCTGGTCCAGGCTGCTGCTGTCCCTCCTGAGGCCACTGCAGTCCCCTCCCAGGTAGACTCTGCCTCCCATCTGTCTCCCAGTCTCTGCAGTCCAGCCGCCTCTTTAACACAGCCCACCTTGAGGCCCTGCTCATGTACCCCTCACTGTCTCCCCTCAGTCTGTCGCTGGAGGGCCATCCCTCTTCTGGGCACCACACCTGCTGTCACACCTTCGATCCCATGCTGTTGGTGATCCCAACCTGGCCGTTTCCTCCCATGGGAAGTCCCTACCGCTGGCATGCGTCACTTGCTGCACCCCCTCCACACACCCTTGGGGGGACACATGGTGAGGCCTGTGCCCCACACCTGACTACCCACTACCTGGTCCCCTCTGTCCTTAAGGCCCTGGCCTCACACTCAGCTCTCCAGACCCAGGAGAAGCCAAAGTACTTACTCACCCTGAGGCGAGCCTCGGGGGGAGGAGGAGGTGTCTTGGGAGAAGGCGGAATCTCGCTCCTTCCGGTGGCCCCAGGGACCCCAGGAAAAGCAGGTCAGCAGTCCCAGGAGCCCTGGTCTCTCCCAGGCTCCTTCTGCTAGGAAGAACACAAGCCCAGGAGCAGAGGTCAGACGGCTCCTGCTCACAAGTCTGGAGACTGCTCAGCAAGCCTGGGCCCCCACTCACGCTATCCTCACAGACCCCTGCCATGTGGGGACCACGCTGGGGAAACCACAGCAAAGCAAAACAAAACAGGACATGCAACTCAACACACGACACCAATACTCAAAGGGCAGTCATTGGTCCCTTGGTTTTAGTTCAAACTGTTTCTTGCCAGGCATGGTGGCGCACACCTGTAATCACAGCACTCAGGAGGCTGAGGCAGGAAGATCGCCATGAGTTCGAGGCCAGCCTGGGCTACATAGTGAGTTCAAGGGCAGCCTGAACTGCATAGCAAAACCCTGTTTCAGAAAACCAAACAACAACCCCCCCCAAAAAACTGTTGCTTAACAGGAATACAATACATTGAAACTTTTTAAGAATTGTCTTAAGATTATAGTACCACTTCGGTTACCTGAAGATTACCTGTCATCCCCGACTATTTAGAATAAAATCAAAAGGAAAGGTTTTTTCAAAAAGACCTGGGCTGGAGGTTTAGCTAGGGGAGGTTAGGTAATAGGCAGCAGAAACACAGAAGAATCTTTGTTCATAATCTTCACTCCTGGCTGACGAGCTTTTCATTTGTACCTACTTCTAACAAGACTGGATGCTTAGGTTTTGACCCAAAGGCAGCTGAATTAGGCACCATAAACTGGGTAAAATGCCGCTGCCTCAGGGCAAACAACTTTAAAAAAAAGAACCATCGGGCTGGGATTTAGCTCAGTGGTTTCGCTGCCTGCTGTTCAAGCGCAAGGACCGGAGTTTGATCCCTGGTACCAAAAAAAAAAAAAAAAAAGGAACCATCATCAGGTACTAAGGAAAGAGATCCAAAGACAAAAAGCAAGGGTGGCTGAGGGTTGGGGATGTAGCTCAATGGCACTGTGCCTGCCTTGCAAGCGGAAGGTCCTAAGTTCGATCCCCAGTACCACAAAAACAAAACAAAAATCTGACATTAAGAGTACCCGAGTGGCCTTAGGAGAACCTTAGCAACACGGGTGGGTGGACTGGGCAGGAGGCAACAGTGCTGCCCACTGAAGAAGGTGGAAAGAAAGGAGGGCGGGAGCTACCCTTACACTCAAGACCTCTATGCATTCATGAAAGGGTGCACTTTGTTCAGTGTTTGTTTGTTTGTAGACAGGGTCTCACTATGTAGCTCAGGCTGGCCTCGAACTCAGGGTGATTCTCCTGCCTCAGCCTCCCAAGGGATGGGATTACAGGCGTGGGCCACCACGCCTGGCTGTTCAGTGCATTTTTACAGAAGTAGGGAAGAGTTCAATACAATAAAAAATGACGCTTCTGCAAAACGTTAAACTTTCCAAAAGGTGTTAGTGTTTATTTAAAGAGGTGAGGATTTATTCACTCATTCTGTGAGCCAGGGACGGAGCTGGGAAACGGGAATGGAAGGGTGTTATGCTAATGGGGGCAGTGACAAAATCACGTGCTTAAGAGTTTAAGAGAGCAGGACAGGGCAAAGGGTGCTGGGATTTCACAGGTGGACTTGCAAAGCCAGTGTGGCGGCTTCCAGGAAGGCTTCCCAGGGGGAATCCAGTTCTGACTGAGGAGGAGGGGGAAAAGGCTGTGCAGACCCAGGAGTGTGCAAAAGCTTAGGAAGCCAAGCAAGTTTTGATGGGAACAGGAGCCTAAAGGCAAAGAGGTTAAACAAAAGTCTAAGAGAATTTTCTAGGCACTGTCTCCAGTAGGATGTGCACAGTATGTGTGACTGCCCTTCTGTCCTGCAGGTCAGCAAGGAGCTGGTATCAGTCTCCAGGCTGCAGCTGCTGCACCAGGGACATTCCCATCTGGATGCTGGGGCCGAGTTTCAAATGCAGCCTCAGGGTCCCGACAGAAAAGGGCTGCGCCTGGGGGGAGGACTAGGTTTGTGACACTTGTCACAGGCAGGGGCCAGGCCTCCCTGCCGGAAAGACCTCCCTCTCCTGCTTCCTCCTGTGTCTAGCAGGGCCCAGTGGCCTGGACAGGGGATACCAGGGAGGGGCAGGCGGCTGCTCAGTCTTCCTTATTTACTCTTCAGGAGCAGGAGGGAGGCGGCAGCTGGAAGCTGAGGAACCTGCTAAGGCTCCAGCCCAGCCCCTCTGCAGCTATACTCAACGTGCACCGCGGAGTCTGCCCTTCTGTGGATGACAGACTGCTCCTCTCTGAACATCAGGGCCACCAGGGGGTGCGCTGCACGGACAGGGTGGCCTTGACACCTGGGGAGCGGCAGGGAGACGCCGCAGTGGGTGGCAGCCTGGTGGGAAGCCAGGGACACCATTTCCTTCCCTTCTACCTGTGACCCCAGGGCCTCCACACTGCCTCCCTTCAGCACTCCTGGAGCTCTGACAGATCCCTGAACGCTAGCCCAGCTACACCTACACCTACACCTACACCTACACCTACACACACACACACACACACACACACACACACACACGCTAGCACGCGACCCCAAACCTCTGCATCCCAAGGCCCCGGCCCCTCCAAGCCCCCTGTCCACCCACTACCCTGCCCGCCTCGTGTCCCCTTGGCTCTCCCTGCCCCCGAGAGCCGGGATAGACTCACTCCTCGCCCAAGGCCGCTCCCCTTTGGCTGGGAAGCCTGGTGCTGGGGACTTCCTGGCTCTGGCCTCAGTTTACCTGGCTCCACAACCAGGGAGGCCGGCCTAAAGGGATCCACCGCGGGGGCTTCCGCAGCGCCCACCCAGGCATCCCGCCCTCCAGGGCCCGCGCCGCTCACCTGGTCGCCCGCACCCCGCGGCTTGCAGCGCCCTGCAGGCGGCCGCCTGGACGGCCAGGCAGGAGGCGGGGCGGCCGGGGCAGTAGGCGGCCGCCTGCACCGTGCCTCCCGCGCGGCGGCCGAACACGGCACGCAGCAGAGCCTCCAGCAGCCGCAGCCCGGGCGCCGCCGCGTCCTCAGGCCCCGCCTCGGCCACCAGCACCCCGACCAGCGCCGCGCCGGCCCGCAGCCGCCCGCGCACGTCGCGCAGCAACTCCCGCAGGCAGCGCTGCGGCTCGCGGGCGGCCAGGGACGCGGCGCGGCACAGCACGAAGACCAGCGGCGCGCGGAGGTCGCGTGTGCCCCGCGCCCCGGACCCCGCGGCCTCGGCCGACGCGGCCTCCGGCTTCCCCGCGGTGGACTCGGGCGGGAACAGGGCGCGCGCGAAGTCGCGCAGCAGCGCGCGGCTCTGCTCGCGCTCCCACAGCTCGCCCACCAGCAGCACCTGCCCGCGGCCGCCCGCCGCCTCCACCAGCGCCCGAAAGCGCGGCTCAGCCGGGCCCACGGGCTCCGGCTCCCGCTGCATGCTCGCCGCCCGCCCGCCACCGCCGCCCGCCCCCGCCTGGCGCGCAAGGAAGCGAGAGAAAGGCGTACTTGGCCTCGGCGGCTGCGGCGCCGTCCCCTCCCGGCCCGCGCGGCCGGCTCCTCTCCGGCCCGGCGGCCCCGGCAGCATAATAGACGCGCGAGCGAGCAGGGCTCATGCGCCGCGCGGCGCCTGGCGGGAGTCGTAGTCCGCGCCCGGGCCCGCGCCGGGGACGCCCAGGGGACGCCGAGGCGCGGGGACTACACGTCCCG
>NW_004624843.1:4070151-4354491 GCF_000247695.1 Heterocephalus glaber | reverse complement strand
CCCGGCCCGGCCCCCGCGGGCCGCGCTCCGGGCGGGCGGGAGCAGAGCTGGGCGGCGGGCGGAGGGTGGGGCCTCCCCGGCCCTCGGGGGTGGGACCCCCGCCACCTCAGCCACCTCAGCCACCCCAGCCACCCCAGCCACCCCAGCCACCCCAGCCACCCCAGCCGTCGTCTGCACAGATACTTACTGAGCACCTACTGGGTGCTGGCTCTGGCCGCCGAGGACGGGCAGCCGAGATAACCGTGTGAGAAGTACGCCTTCCCGAAGCGAGAGCCCTTTGACTCCGGAGCAAGCACTTACTTCTGAGGAGTCGCACGGGTTTAGCGGCCGGGACGGCTCGGTGGCTTCGCTGCAGCCTGGAGGTCAGCTTGCAGAGAGGGGGACATCGAGAGGAGAGACAGAGGGGAGGCAGCCTCGCGGGCGGGTGCGGGGCGCTGATGGGGCCCGGGCCCCAGGCGCAGGGACACCTCCATTCCGGGTCCCGGTCGGCAGTGTGCAGCTGACACGCGGTGCTGCGGGAAGTGTTTTATCTGCGGTCAAAGCAGCGCCCACAGCCACAGGAGGCCGTTATTGAGCACTTGAAATTAGGCTAGTGCCAAGGAAAAACTCACTTGTATATGTTATTCAGTTTCAATTAAAATTTAAATATCCGCGTGGTTATTTAGTAGTTAGTGCCTAAGGCCCTTTCATTCCCAGTGTATAGTATTACACAATAATAAACGAAAACATGTTAATAATACCCAGCCCTGCTCTTCATGTGCAACCTCTAATCCTGTCCTCCAGGCATGTTGTTTCCTGCCCTCTGTAATTATGTTGACTTCTCCCTAGGAGGATTTATGTGAGTCCCCCAAATAAATCTTTCCTGAGCACCTACTACGGGCAACCAATAGTGATTCAAAGACGTGTACAACATGCCAGCCCTCTACACTAGCAGAGGAAGCACTCACTACATGGTCGTAAATCTGATCATCCAGCAGTTCAGCCAGTGTTTGGAGGAAAAGCCTCAAATCTTTATGGGATCCTTGCTAACGAGACTGTCTTTTGGATTCCCCTTTGGGATTCCCGTGGAAGGGAGCCTCAGGCTCAGAGCCCAGATCAGGGCTGGGTGGAGAACGCCCTTAGCGCTGGGGGGAGAAGCTCAGGGCAGGAATCAGCAGGGTTCTGCAGGTGCCAGGTGGGAGATGCCTGAGCATAGTTGCTGACCCTGCAAGTTCCCCTCTGTGGAGCTGGGGGGTGCAGGGGGAGGGGACCCTAAATAGTAAACACAAGCGACAGCTTCCAGTGCCCACTCATGTTAGGAAAAGGTAATGCAGGGCTGGCAAGGTGGTGAGGCACTGATCCTCCCTGGGCTTAGAGCCCAGGTTAGGAAGCAGGACCAAGAGGGGTGTCAGTAAGGACTCTGAGAATCTGATGTAAAAGCCCGGGAACCGGTCCATCCCTCCTCCACCTCAGTGCCGAAGCAGGAGATTGGCTGAGTGAATGTGATTGTCGCTGGAGGGAGGGGGTCATTGCTCACACTGTGGCGTGCCATTAGGCACAGAACACAGCTGTGCCACCCCAGGGTTGTAGGGAACAGGGAAAGGGAACTTTACTAGAACCTCTGGAGTGAGTCCTAGTCTCCTGCAAGCCACGACAGCACAAGGCGAATTGACTTATCGTACAGGAAAAATAGAAAAAATGAGACTGAGAAGAAGCTGAGCTTTGGGCCTCATCAGTGCTGCTCTGAGCGACAAAGTCAAAAGCCCCCCCTCAACCTGCCATCTTTTATTCAATACATCGGAGTAGCAAATGTAACTAATGACTCAGGACAGAGAGTTCAGTACATCAGTACTGGGAAGAAACAAATGTAACAAATGACTGGGCTAGGACGGATAGTTCAGTACATCCGGAGAAACAAAGGTAACAGATTCGGGGCTGGGCGAGAGCAGTGGAAATCCTAGAACAAGGAGGAACTATGCAGATGAAGATTTTGTTCCTCCCAGGATGTCTTTAGCTGGTGTAATCTTGTCCTCGAGCATCACAACATCACCGGATCATTGAAGTCCTAGCTGTAACCGGAGGACAAAATGGAGCCATGTCTTGAGATGACATTGCTGGCCTGTAGGCAGGAGAACTAGGCCTAATCAAATGAGTTTTCCCCAGAATTATGTAGAGTTGCTCCCAACGCAGAGTGGCAACCCGAGGGTGGGGTTAGAAGTTCCCAGCACAGAGACCCGCTTGTTCCTTCTCCCCACTTTGTGGGTCAGGAGTTTCAGCCACTCTCACATCTCAGCTCTTGAAGAGAATAGTGGCCAGGGGAGAGAACTTCCTAGTGGCAGGCGGATGGGCAAGGCCACACGGTAAGGCCAGAGGCGGTTTCCACCCCAGGTGACCCCCAGGGAGGGACTCGAAAAAGCAGATTTAATGAATTAAGTTTCGTTTTGGCTGCTAACAACACAGACAAAATAACAGTGGCAGAGATGCAATGAAAGTTTCTTTTTCTCTTCTGTGGACCTTTACAGGCAAACCACTTGTGGCTGATGTAGTAGCTGTGTTTCTGTGTGACTCAGGTTTTATTCCAGGTCAGTCTTCTCCTATGATCCGAGCTGGCAGCTAAAGCTGCTGCTGGTACATCTGCTGCTGGGCCACACCTCTAGCCCGACTTCAGATTTCATAACATTGACATTGGATTTAAGAAAAAGTTGAAAATTGTCTTAAAATATCAAAAAGCCAGGTGTGGAAGTGCACACCTGGAATCCCAGCACTCAGAAGGCTGAGGCAGGAGGATCCTTGAGAGTTTGAGGCCAACCTGGGCTGCATAGTGAGTTCAAGACCAGGCTGGACTACATGGTAAGGCCCTGTTGAAAAAAAAAAAAGGAAAATATCAAAGAAAAATAACTTTGAACCTAAATTTGGATTTCCAGCTAAATTATTAAGAAGATAAAAATGAGAAAGTTTGTCATTCATGGCCCCTCTTTGAAAACACTGGTAGAGGAAGCACTCTGCATAGAAAAGAATAAATCAGGCCGGGGATTTAGCTCAGTGGTTTCATCGCCTGCTGCGCAAGCGCAAGGACCTGAGTTTGATCCCCAGTACAAAAAAAAAAAAAAAAGAAAAGAATAAATCTAGGAGTGCCCAATGATGGCAGGCACGAGATGAAATTATATGTCTAAACCAACCACGTGGTGCAGTGCCAGCCAGGCCCACCCTTGGCACCCGCCCCAACCGAGGTCCCTTTTATGAGCCAGTTCTCTCCCCAGGAAGTGGGGAGAAAGGACAGCCAGGCCTCACTGTCCTGAGCTTTAACCGCAGCAGCTGGGTTCTGCTCCTGGTGCCAGGGCAGTGGTGGAGGTGGACAAAGGCAATGATGCCTCGGCCTCAAGAATGGAAGTCCCCTCGATGCCCTGGGGGAGGAGACTCGGGGCTCCTCGGAGCCCTCCTTGGCCCCTCTTGCTGTGCATCTTAGACCTGGTCACAGGCACAGGAAGGGGCCGGCACCTTAGGGCATTGCCAGGTTGTCGGTGGGCAGAAACAGAGGTGGCAGAGCCATTGCGGGGTCTGTTAGGGGAAGGGCGTTGTCCCCATCCGGGTCACCTCTGTAAGGAGCAGAAGACACAGCCGCAGACAGAAAAACCTTATCTCAGTGACCTAAATCCAGCCGCTCTGCCTGCTGTGCTATTTATTTATTCTCAGGCTCCAAATTTCTGGCTAACAAACTCCAGACTTCCCCGCCCCCAGCAGGGCGATGTGGGCCGGGTCAGGGAGGGAGCGGAATGTCAAACAAAGACTGAAGGCCAGGGCTGGTGGAGTTTGTCTTTATCTGTGCTGTTTACACAGCCGAGGTTCTGGTATGAAATTAACAGGAAGTGGCAAGGACCTAGAAAAGGAAGAAGGAGGCAGGGAGCCAAGAACAGTGCTTCCTTCTCTCCTTCCACATCCTGGGAAACCGGCATAAAACAAGCAGGCTCTTGTGTTCATTGGGGGCCCTAGTTTGGTGGCTCCTTGGTCCCTTCCCTCCCTCCCTGGTACTTGGGATGGAACCCAGGGTCTCTGCATGGAAGTGTACCCCCAGCCCTTTTGAAGACTCATTCCTGCTCAGTTGCCCAGGTTGGGCTGGAACTTGTCATCCTCCTGCCTCAGCCTCCCAGAATGCTAGAGTGACAGGTGTGCACCACCATGCCCAGCTACAAGCTTATGTTTGGACTTCTTTCTTTCCTGGGACAGGAGGTGGGAGGGACAGAGCTCTGGGAATACAGCGGCTTCCATGGGCGAGAACCTCCTATGTCTGACATATGACTTGCGTTACATCCACACCTCAGCCTAGTAGACCTGGGTTTCTTTTCTCCGTTTTTCAGATGTGGAGACTGAGGCTAGGGGAAGGCTGTCACCTGTCTGAATTCAAGCAGGTGGTAAGGCCGGAATGCGCTGTCAGGCCGAGATGACCGCTATGGTCAGTACCCAGGTGTGGAAGGGCCCCGCCCACCGTGTCAGCCTCCTCAGACACCAACTCAGTGACCTTCTGAATGATGGGGTGGCGTTGGAGGGACCATGGAGCTGGAGCTTAGTGGGATAACACAGGCAGGCTTCTGCGACTGCTTTGATCCCTGAGCTCTCTTCATTAAAGTGGACTGCAGAGCTAGGCATGGTGGCACACACCTGTGATCCCAGCACTCAGGAGGCTGAGGCAGGAAGGATTGGTGTGAGTTCAAGGCCAGCCTGGACTTCATAGCGAGACCCACAAAAGATCTGTGACCGGATGGAGTCCAGCACAAGCCTCCCGAGGTCGGGCCCTCTAGAAACATGGCGCTGGCTGAAAGTGACCCGGAAGCCACCCTGGTGCCCCGGAGCTGAGTGCGTCCGCCCCGCTGAGGTGCGGACATGGCTTGGTCACCAGGTGGCAGTGGTGAGTGGGGAACCTCAGAGGTGAGGTCTAAGGGAAGGCGATTCAGCGGTGGAGGGGTTCACACAGAGGAGACGGCACAGTGCGCCATCCTGAGAGCAGGTGGTTATAAAGCAAAGCCACCACACTCGGCGCCTGCTACACTTCCAGTTGCCTCTCTGTTTCTCCATGGGATTGAGATGCAGCAGGAGCCTCTCCAGGCCACCAGCACCACTCCAGCCAATGGAATCATGAGCCAAAAAACCCTTTTACTTTTGAAAGTATCCAGCTTCAGGGGTTTTGTCACAGCAATGCAAAATAGATTGGTACAGCCCTTCCCTGCCTAGGACACGTGCGTACCGGCACCCTGAACTGTCACCTCTTCCAACAGAGGGGCTCAAAGGGCAGAGATTGCCCTTCCCTCCCTCCCTTCCTTCCTTCCTTTCCCTCCAGTGCTGGATGCAGCAGCCCCCACCACTAGCCAAGGGCTCCGCCCCCAGCCAGGCCTCCACCCCCTCAGAACTTTTCTCCAGCTAAAGACAGAAAGGTGGGGAGGGTGAGAGCAATGTTTCTTGTTTTTTTTGTAGTACTGAGGCTCACACCCAAGGGGTGTACACTGAGCTACATTCCCAGGCTCTTTAATTTTAAAAATTTTGAGACAGTCTCACTAAGGCACTAGGTTGCCCAGGCTGGGCTTGAATTTGCAACCCTTCTGCTTCAGCCTCCCAGAGTGCTGGGATTATCACCTGCACCAGTGCACCTGGCTTGTAGTTCTAGGTTTTATGGCCGGCTTTGAAGGAAAGGGGTTCTTGTGTCTGTGGCCTCCCCTGGGGGAGAGAGAGGGGCAGGAGAGAGAAGGTCTGAAAGCTCTTCCTTCTAGCCCATTTCCATGATGTACTCAGCACGTCAAGGCACAAGCTTTGGGGTTTGCTGGCTCATCTCTTTTCTCCACTGAAACTCCCTAATGTTGTCAGATGATCCTCTCTCTACACCCAAACTCCATTGAATTTGAGTGCTGCTGGTCATCAGAGAAGCTACGGGATCTCCAGCTGAAATCAGGACCAGGGACAGAATGCCTGGAGTGCTGGCCCAGGCAGCATTGCTGCTGGCCTCTCTGGATGACACTGTTGGGCTTCAAACACTGTTGCAGCCACGGTGAATAATATCTGATCAACCACAGGGCCTTTGCATCACTCTATGATTCAAAGACCTTGGCAGGACCATCTAATTGGCTCACCTCAAGTCATGTGACTATGTATTTCTTTCAAGGAAGCTGGGAGAGGGACTATTTGGTTCTCCTTTTGCTTCCACAAACAGAGGTAGAAAGAGCTTTGCCTCCTACCTGTCCTAAATTTTTCTCACACCTGCTAATGAAATTGAATCTGTTTGGACACTAGGAAGATTTGCCTCTTTTATTAGATCCTTGGGCCACCTGGGATTGACTGAGGCTCAGCTGCTGTGATTGGCTGAGGCTCGGCTGCTGTGATTGGCTGAGGCTCTGCTATTTGTTACAAAATTTCCTCCTAAATTAGGCCTCTGGTTAGTTCACCCACTAAGTTAAATTGCAGCTGCTTACGTGAGGACTCAAGCGTGGAGGCCCGTGAGCTCAGGCCAAGGTCCGTTTAACAGTAGTTTGTTATAAATGTGATCAAGGCTATAGATGAACAACCAGGGGAAGAGGAGACATGCAATGTCTTGTCCCCTACAGTCCCAAGCACAGCCCTCTCTGTCCCCATGGAGTTAGGGACCCTCCTGGCCTGTGGATGAGTCCAGCAATTCAGCTCTGTGACCCCCTCCGATAGGCATTTTAATGGTGCTATCGTGCCAGGCCTAAACAAACAGGACAAAGCAAACATGCTGCTTTTAGCAAACAATGGCAGCTTCTCAGTAAATAGGACAAATGGATTAAAAACAAAGTATACAGTCTCCCGGCGCTGAGAATTCCAGTGATTGTCTATACACCTGTGCTGCCTCAGTCATAAACATTTCTCCCCAGACTCCTTAGCCCCTTCAATACCTATATAAGCCCAATTCCTTTCTCAGTTCATTGCTGCTGCTCTCTCTCCCAATGTCAGCCGCACACACACGAATATAATAAACTTGGCCTTTCCCAGATAGCTGCTAGAATCTCCTGATTTTAGTTCCTGATTTTAGTCTCTGTTTACTAGAATAATTTCAAAAGCCTATTTAAGCCTATTTTTAATGTGCACTGTCTCTAACAGGCGTGACTGTTACGTGCATGTGATGGATCAGGCCGTTGGTGGTTGCTGGTTGGGGAGGGAAGTGGGGGTTTAGGGTGGGGACACCCAGAGCTCCAACCCTCCAGCCCCATGAGGGCCTCCTGAGAGCACCTGCACCCTGCAGGAATCCCTGCTGAGCATAGACTCAAGGCTGAAGGCTGCGCTTTGTGTCCTGGATGGAGGGATTCAGTCAAGACACAGGCTGTTTGGAAGTCTAGGGAGAAATGATTGTAGACACAGCAAGTGACGCCTTCTGCAGGGAGCTGAAAGTTACTTAGGAATTGTAACATGTCTTCTAGGCCTTTTTATTTATTTTATTATTATTTTTTTTGGTACCAGAGATCAAACTCAGGACCTTGTACTTTCGAGGCAGCCGTGATGCCACTGAGCTACATCCCCGGCCCTTCTAGGCCTTTTTAGGTGGTCAGTCTATCCTCAGGGGCTTTAATCATGTAAGAAGCTTACAGAAGGTAAGTTCTTACTCTGAACCAGGTCCCAGCCCAAGGCAGGCGGTTCTTTCAAGAACCTTTCCCCTGGGCTGGGGATGTAGCTCAGTGGTTCTGCCGCCTGTCTCACAAGCACAAGGTACTGAGTTCGATCCCTGCTACCAAAAAAAAAAAAGGGACCATTCCCCTCTTTGGGCTGATCTCTTTGGGCTGTAGGCTGACCACTCTGTTCTGGAGTTAGGTGGTCAGGTGGCCAAATGTCAGAAGGGATGTGCACAGCATGTCACCTTAAGATGTCACTGTGCAGTGGGGTCACTTTGGGGCTGAGACCTAGCAAGTGATCATAAATGGACTCTATATTGAAGACTTTTTGTAATTAAGCAGTATAGTGCATACTTTTTTTTTTTTTCGAGACTTGCCATGCAGTCAAGGCTGGCCTTGAACTCACTGTGTAGCCCAGGCTGGCCTCAAACTCACAGCAATCCTCCTGCCTCAGACTCCCAAGTGCTAATGATAGAGAAAATTTAAACTATAGCTTAGTTATTAAGGTAACTGAAGTAGAATAAGTAATGCATTCCTTTAAGATTTACCTTTCCTGTAACTCTTGTTTAAGGTGATGGCTAACCGACACTTTGACCTGGAACCTAGCTGTAGATAACATTTAACCTGGAGAAAAACAAAGTAGGAATGTTTGGGTAGTTTACAATGTATGTGTTTTAAGTGCCATGTGTTTGTTATATGTCTGTGACTATAACCATTAAGAGGAACTAGTTGTAAAAGGGAAACAGAAATTTTACTAAGACCACCAGGAATGAGGTAATGGCTAAAAGAAGATATAAAAGGAAATGTTAAAACAAAGGACCAGACCAGTTTCTGGTGGTCCTGCCTGCTTGCGAGTAAACTTTTATTATTTTACCCGAATTCTGTGTCTCTGTGTATTTCTTTCCATGATTCTGGAACACTGAGATTACAGGCAAGCACCACCATGCCTGGCTGGCATGCTATTGTGGACACACACTTCCCTGCTTTGTCCCTCAGGCCCCGCTAATGGCTAACCACTTGCCTGACAATCCAATGGGACAGAGTGCAGCTATTTCTAAGAAAAATGACATATTGCATGGAAGGATCTCCTTTGGAAAGCAGAAAAATGGAAAACACAGGTTAAAAATATATGGCATAAGATTCTATAGAATCTGGAAAAAAATGTCTTGGCAGGGGTGGGAAGGTACCGAGAGAAGGAATCTTGGTTCTCTCAACTCCATCCTGGCTAAGGCCTGAGCACGTGTGTGTGTGTGTGTGTGTGTGTGTGTGTGTGTGTGTGTGTGTGTAACTGGTGTCCCTGCCCTGGAGGGAGGGCCCCCCAGATTGGCTGGGGGGCAGAGCTGGGAGCCTAGGAAGGGAGCCCTTTGTGATGGGATGGGGCCGAGGGAAATGCCCTCTGTAGGGAAGGACACAGCCACATAGCCTCCCACTGGCTCTGCTCCTCCAGCCGAACCCAGAGCCTGCTGGGCAGCTGCCCACCCCAGGGAGGGAGGAGTGGGTTCATTAGAGGCTCATTTGGGTTCTGGCAGGTGGGCAAGGATTCTGCTGTGTCGCCAGTCACCCGGGAGTGGTGTGGCTCCACAGGGTGGCACCGAACACTCTGAGGACAGCAGAGGCCAAGCAGTGGACAGCACAGGTAGACAGTTTGTACCTGCACATGGCCAAAGGGCCAAGGTCCTTGTTCAGGTTCCTTTCCAGGCCTGCATTATTTCTGGGGGAGCCTTTGGATTCCACCCAGCGGAATCTGGCTCAGTGCTCAGTGGGAACAGGGAGCGTGAAAGTGTTTGAAAAGAAGGGCCCACTTGGGAGAGATTTGCATTTGCAGAAAGCTTTCAGTAGAGGGCTTGTGAATAAGGGCTCTGTCTGCTGCTCCCTGGGAGAAGGAAGAGAAAGGGGCCATGCTGTTTCCCACACAGCTGTAGACTGGGAGGTGGAGCCGCCTTTGCCAAGAGCCCCAGCTGCTGCGGGGCTCTGTGAGGCAAGCCTTTCTCCCGGAGTTTCCAGGGAGCTTCTGGGCAGGGGGTAAACTCGCACCTGGTCCCTGAGCCAAGCACCTGTGCTCCCAGCTCTGCACTGTGCAGGGCTGTGACCTTGTGGAGAGGTGGGGTGGGTATGCCTGTGGCTTTGGGCACAAGGCCTGGCACTGGGAGGCACAGATAAGGATGCTGGAGGTCTTTCTTCAGGGGCTGGAACCCTGGGGTTTCCTAGGACAGGGGAAAGATGGGGAAGGCTGACGGCACAGGTAACCTGGTTACGTTGGAGCTGGCTGATGGGTATCTCAAGATAGGTTCTGAGAGGCCCTTGGGGAGCCAGCATGGCTTTGGGGGAGCAGTTCAGGTTCCCTCCCTGAGCTGACGCCTCCTCCTGGGGTGGCAGCCTCAGCTCCTGTCGTGGGGTAACTGTCCCTGCTTGGGGTGGGCTGCCAGGCTCTGCTTTTCCAGGTTGAGGGTGGGCGATGACTGGTGACATTGCTCCCCAGAGCATCTGGGAGTGGCGGAGTAAAAGTTGGCCATTAGATGCCAGTGCAAGCAAATCCTGAGTGTCCTCAGGGATGATCAGGCCAGGAGAGCCGGTGGCACAGAGGCTCTGAGCGATCCTCATGACTTCCTGCTGAGCTGAGCAGGGCTATGTCCCAGCGTCCCAAGGTGCCGAGCTTCATCCTGCCTTTACTTACCCACCAGGCCCCTGCGGGACCAGCCTCCACAGCCCTGTCACATGCGGGCCAGGCTGTTCTGGTTAACGGGGCTCAGCCCCCTGCGACCCCTCTGGCCTCAGACTTCCTATGTGGTTTGTTGCTGCTCTTCGGCCCCATCCCTAGGTCACCTTTGCTCTGCAGAGCAGGGAGATGCTTGGGGAAGGAAGACACCACCCACGTGGCCTGTCATGGGCCAAAGGTTTTGGCCCGCAGTCCAGGATCCGCTGTGGGGCCCTGGCTCACCCCAGGGAGCAGGGCCTGGGGGTCACAGCAAGGAGGATGGAGGTGTCTGGCCCACAGCACCGTCCCCCACTCCTGTCCCCTCTGCCACCCTGGTCCTCACCCTGAGGCCTGTGTGTAGCCTGCTGGGGTGTCCTTCTGGGAGGACAGAGGCTGGCAGAGTGCCAGAGGACCCTGGATCCACGAGGTCACAGATGCAGTGTGTGTCTCTGGGATCACACCTAGCCTGCCCCTCAATGCCACTGGTGTAGGGGAAGAGCATTGCAAATCCAGGGCTGGCCTTGCCCGTGGACCAAGAAACAACCCTTGGTTTAATGTCTGATGCTAACAAAATGAGTAACAAAACAGACGAAGGATTAGTTAAAGCAAAATGCCAATAGAATAAAAATGTGGCCTCCTTTTCCTAGAAAGTGTCACCCTACACCCTCATTTCTGTCCCTTCTCTCCTCTCTCCCTCGCTCCTTTCCTTCTAATCCAAGCAAAATGCTGTTGACCACTTTCTATATGTCAGACATTCCCAGGAGCGGAATGCTTCAGTGAACAACCACAGAGGGACCCCTGAGCCACGGCACACCATCATCGAGCTCCAACCCCAGGCCTTTTGATTGTTTTGTGAGAGTCTCGCTAGGGTGCCAGGCCAGCCATGATCTTGTGATCCTCCTGCCTCAGCCTTTCAAGTAGCTGAGATTCCAGGTGTTCACTACTGTGTTGGCTGGAAGTTTCTTAAACGAAATCAGTTCCTAATTCCATCACAATATGACTGTACTTTTGTTAGTTCCCACAGAAAAAACAATGTCCCCAAATACATACAACACACTGATCACTGAAGGCATGCAACAGACCCCAATTGATCTGCCACCCTATTTCCCTTGGGCACCTCTGTCCTAGTACCTGGGGACAGGAACCTTGCATGTGCACTGCCTGCTTGGAGTTGGTTGGGGATGAAGCCCATTGATGCTGAGCTACATCCTCAGCACACCCTTAAAATTTCTTCTGAGACAGGGTCTCACTGTCTGTCCTTAAGTTGTCCAGGCTGGGCTCCAACTTGCCGACCTCCTGCCTCAGCCTCCCAGAGTGCTGGGAATACAGGTGTGCACCACCACATCCACCTGGAACAGATGCCTTTAACTCTCCATCTCCAACCCTGCTCAGCCCCGTGGCTGGGACCAAAGTATCTTTTTCCTTGGACACTTTTCTCCTTGGCAGCTGGTGATGCCACATACTCCAGGAGGTGCCTCAAACTCCAGGCTTGGTTCCACTTGGCATTAGCCAGGAATGCATCTTGGGACACTGGCAAGGGCACTCCAATCCCTGCTCTGTCCCTCAGTGAGTGGCTGCGTGAGATGTCACGGTGCACAAGCTGTCCCCGCATGCCCAGAGCCACTGCTTGGAGATGAAGGTCTCCACAAGACCCCTGGTGAGGCCAGGACCTGCCACAGCAGCTCGAGGAGTTGGGTGGTCCTGCTGGGCCTTGCAGGAGGTGGAAGAGGCTTCGACTTAGGTGTTCCCTCCGGGCCTTGGCACTGGCTCTGGCCCCGTGTGGTGGTCTAGCTCCCTGGATCCTGGTCACTGTGTTCCTCTGTCTCACAGGGAAGGCTGTGAACCGAGCTGCAAGGGCAGTGGGAGGGTGGCTTTCCTCCGGGGTGCGGGTGGAGCCTTGCTTGGACCTTTCAGCCGTCCCGAGCCTCTGGCATGGGGAGCCAGGTAGACCAGATGGCAGCTGCAGGAGGAAGGGCTTCCTGGACCTGGGTCTGCCCTTTGCTCCTTTACCCAGCCCATGAACCTTTCCCATGCTGGCAGGATCCCTGTCCTGATCAGTCTGTGCTCTCCAGACCACGTTTGGGGCCAGGGCTGAGCCCACCCAGCCTGGTGAGGCTGCAGAGCCCTGGGGCCAGCCTCTGCCAGGCCGGGCCCAGCTCAGCCACAGCAGATGGGCCTGCAGCACTGCTTTCAACACGTAACCTGCTCACTCTTCTTTCCGGCTTTTCTCTCTGCTCCCAAAAGCTCCTACTGGAGGCTGTTGTTTGTAATCGGCAGCAAATGAGACGATCCAGTGATCGCCTGGATAAACCACCCTGCGCGCAATGGCCCAGACCAAATCTGTCTATCCAAAATGGTCTCAAGGGGCCGGGGATTTAGCTCAGTGGTTTTGATGCCTGCTGCACAAGCGCAAGGACCTGAGTTCGATTCCTGGTACCAAAATGGTCTCAAGGGCAACAGCCCTTCCTGAGGGTCCACAGCCATAGGCCAATGTGCCTACTCCTACTGGACCAGGTCTTAGAGGCTCAGTAGGTCCCCTAGACGTGGCTCTGTGAGCCTTTATGTGCATGTAGGGTTGGCCTTGGTCGTGGCTTTGGGATATCTCATTTCTTTGCCTGAGGTTCCTTCCCAGAGGAGGACAAAGTGCAGGGTAATGAATCTCCTGCCTCCCAGATAGTGTGGGTGAAATACCTCAGCGTCCCCCTCAGATGGAGTCCTCTGCAACCAGGACTGACCATCCTCCCTTCCCCGTGTGACCTCCCACTCCTGCACTCTCTGCTGAGATCACCTTGAACAGGACTTCTATCCCAGATGAGCACCAGTGCGTTCCTCCTGGCCCCCTACTCCGATGAGCACTGCCTGGAAGTACAGCTGGCTGTAGTACCATAGGTCCTCAACTAAGCCTCATGGTTCCTGCATTGGGACTCAGGCAAATATAGAGCAAGTCACCTGTTCTCTTGAGTGTGTGCTGGGAGGTGGCTTTCCTGGTCTGTAGCCCCGGGGAGGAGCTGCTTATGTGTGGCCCCAAGAGTTCCCAGGTCAGGCCCCCCACACTGACCCCCCTGCTCATTTGTGTCCCTGAGTAAAACACACTAAAGAAACACATTTTGCTTTTGCTCTATTTTGGTGACAAGTGAGATCCTTTGATGGAAACTGCATCTGTAAGAAAAAGAGAATAAGGACAGAGCCATTTGCTTAGACAATTCTCTGTGGCCCAGAACACCAGTGGCTTTCTGTTTGACACCTGCTGGATGAGGGTTTGGCAGCTAAGATCCATTTGTGGAAGAGTAAACTATCTGTTCCTCATGTCTGGTCTTCTTTCAGTCACACTCAGCTGCATGGAGACCACCCCCTTGCTCAGGCCTAGCGACCTTGCCAAAGTGCCTGGCATCAACGGGGCTTCGTGTCAGTGTTTCCGGCTTCTTCCTCCTTCTCTGAGGGCCCCAGAAGCTAAGTGAGAGGCGGAGAGCGGTGAGTTTGACTGCCTTCAGTGCCCCAAGGAAGACTTCTGTTTTTAAGGCCTCCCCATTGGCTGAAGAGGGTGCCAGGGGGAGAGGTTCACTGAGTTTTAGAAAGAATATTCTAGAAGTACCTTTCCCCAAATAGGAGGCAGAGTGAACATGGCAGTGTGAGGCCTGCCATTTGCCCCCAGTATGCAGCATCGTTGGGAAGTCAGATTACAGGGTAGCAAAGAGCCCTGCACAGCATGACACAGAACAGCCTGGAGAGCACCGTGATGGAGAAGACAGAAGGAAGATGGAAGGTGGCAGGGAAGGGGTGCTAGGCTAGGAAGGGAGGGTAGGAACCCTAAGGTGGCAAAGGGACAAGCTTTCCGGAAGTACTAAGGAAAGACCCTGAGACAGGTAGGAATGTCTGGCCCAAGCCCTCTCATCCCCTCCTGGCCAGTACCTGTGACCAGGGGAGCCTTCCCAGGGAAGAGGGGCGTGGGAGAAGCTAGGAGCGTGGCTCTGTTGCCCTGACAACAGGCCCAGCATCCTCTTCGAGCATCCGAGCATCCGGGCTGCCTGAGAGGCCGGGAGTGGGCCTCCTGGCCCCAGCGCTTCCTTTGTTCAGAGAAGGGGCAGGGGCTCCTCCTACCTGCCGGGCTGGGCTGGGGGAAGTCACCAGGCTTCAGTGATGTAGTAGGCAGCCCCCAGCGCCCCCAGAGCCACAGCCACAGTCCAGAGGGCGCGGAGCGTGTGAGTTAAGAGGAGCGCAGTGTTTCCTTGGAGGTTTTCTGCAGAGCAAGCAGGAAGGGGCTTGGGAAGAGCACTTTGCAGCTGGGAGAAAGAGGAGATTATGGGGTCCCCGCTGGATCCTGCTCTTGAGGGAACATTATTTCCTCCCCTTCCAACAGATCCCCAACACAAGACCCCCTGGGACGGGGGGATGAGCTGACCTGGGACGTCAGCTACCCTGGTGTTGGAGGGGGGCCAGGTCATGGGGGTGGTCGTGGCTAGTGTGTGCTAGACATCCCACGCTGGGGGTCCTTCTCGGCCTGACTACCACCCTGGGGGGTAGGTCCTTGCGCTTGATTCCTTCCTGTGTGTGTTCCTTTTCTTTTTCCATTTCTTTTTCGTTCTGTTCTTTGGAGACAGGGTCTCACTGTGTAATCCAGGCTGGCCTCGAACTCCCTATGTAGCCCAGGCTCGCCTTGAACTTACAGCAATCCTTCTGCCTCAGTCTCCCAAGTGCTGGGATTATAGGTGTGTACCACCAACCATTTTAGAGATAAAGAACCTCAGGAAATAACATATTACACCTGTTAGAAAGGCAGGCAAAAATATACAATTAATTACACTAATCATTTCCAGGAAGGCATTGCAAAAATGCAATCCTTTTGAAGAAATCCTACACAGGTAGGAATTCTTACTTAACAGGAATGTGAATCTTAAACCAAGAGCCAAGATTTCATCCCATCCTAATTCTGAGCCTTATTTTTGCCTTTCCTCTGCCTATGGTGTTCTTCCTTTTCACTTTAAGCCATAGAGGATCCCAGGATTCTTTGAGGGGCCCCAGGCCATTCAGCTGTACCCCAGTGCTGTCTTGTTCTGAGACTCCCAGGACCTCCCTGGACACAGTGCTTCCTGTCTAGCAACTGCACATGGTTAAAGGTGGACACTGTCCTAGAACCTGTGCTCAGTAGGTCTCCCTCAGCCACACTTGGCCTGCAGCCCACAGGGACCCTGGTAGCATCGGCTGCAGATGGATGGAGGCTTCCTGGGTGGGACCCGAAATGGTAGGTGGGGTGCTGGTCCCCAAGTAAGGACAGGAGAGAGAGGAGGTGGGGAGCAACAGGATGAGGATAAGGGTGTGGGAGGGGCCAGGCGGGCTCTGCCCCTGGGAAATGGGAGTGGGATCCCTGAGTGCAGGGCCCTCCTCCATGGAGACACTGGAGGCCATGGGACCAACCCTGGGCCTGGCGGAGCCTTTGCCAGGCATGCGGCGCCCTAGCAGCCCTGGAAAAATGGGGACATCATCAACACATTCTCCCAACATAGACAGGGTCCTCTCAGGAGAGGCAGTGGCAGCTCTGGCACTGCTCCTGTGGCTCTGTGGAAGAAGACAAGTAGGTGGGCCTGCAGGTGACACCCACAGAGCAGGCCGGGGGTTCATGGCCCTGCTGGAGACCCCAGAAACAGCCTGAGTGGCTGAGGCCTTGCTGTCACCCAGAGGGGGCTTAGGCCTCACAATCAGTTCTTATCACTAAATTCTTGGAATATTCCTCTGCAGGTCAAGAAGTCCAAGCTCCTAAAGCTCCCAAGTCCAGTGGAATTTATGAAGGAGGTGACTTTTTTGTTTGTGTTTTTGTTTTTTTGTACTGGGAATTGAACCCAAGGATATATCCCCAGCCCTTTTTAGAATTTTTAAAAATTTTAAGACAGGATTTTGCTAAGTCGCTAAATTGCCCAGGTTGGGCTTGAACTTGCAGTCCTCCTGCCTCAGCCTCCCAGAGTACTAGATTACAAGTGTGTGCCACCACACCCGGCCAGGGAGTGTGTTCTGAGGAAGGGACGGATTCTATAGGGAAAAGAAAAGCGAACTGCCAGAGAAGCAGGTCCCAGAAGGAAGGAAACAGGCACTTCTTTGCAAGGGTGGGTGGGGCCCCCAGACAGCAGGGCAGGTCCCATCAGAAAGGGCCGTGCCTGCCAAACCCCCAGAAGTAGCAACTGGAAGGAAAGTCTTTTCTTTCTTTCTTTTTTGTACCAGGGATAGAACTTGGGACCTTGCACTTGCAAGGCAGGCAGCGGCACCACTGAGCTACATCCCCGGCCTGGAAAGCCTTTTCTTTCAGCCTCATTCTGGAGAAAGTTACACAGGACTGCTACCAAGGGCTAGGGACAGAGCCTGGCCCTTTGAACTGTGAGCCCCAGGCGCCAGCCCCCCACGGCCTGGGAACCTGTAGAAGGTGAGGAGGTTGGGGAATCCTCTCCCTGGCATGGCCTGCCAGTCCCAAGGCAGAAGGACATCGAAGATGCGGCTGTGGCAGAGCCCCAGACAGTGCCAGCACGTGGAGCTGCCTGGGCAGGCAGCACGGGAGCAGGGCCTCAGGCCTGCGAGGGTCACAGGCCCTGGTGGACAGAGAAGGGGAGAGATGAGGGACGCACATGCCTTGGGAGCTGAGGGACAGACAGGAGGACAGTTCGGGAAGGCTCCCTCACTGCCAAGCTGCGCACATGTGTGGACAGCAGCAGGGTTACCATGGAAACCTACAGTGTTAAAGGCATCATCTAGGTAGTGGCACCCATCTACCCCGCTGGACTTCCGTCCCTCAGCATGATCCCTTCCCAAACAGGAGTAACGTAAATAACGACAACATAACCACTTGTACTGCACTGTGCCCACACTTCTGGCTCACTTAATTGTCACAACCATCCCGTGAAGTGGGCTATTGTTTGTCTCATTTTACAAATAAGGAAACTGAGGCTCAAAGGATGTCAGGGATGTGCCCTGATGGCAAGTAGATTGCCCAAGTTGACTTCAACTCAGGATTTCTAACTTTCCAGTCAGTGAAAACAGCCCAGGAATTTGGCTGGGGAGTGACACAAACAGGTGACTGCCCACCCATGAGAGGTGTCTTGGAGACTTCTGGAGGGGATGCTGCCATGTTCTGCTCATGGAGTGGGGGCGGTGATCCATGCAGAAGACAGCGCTGCTCTGGGCTGCAGTGCTGGAAATACTTCCCAAAGGAATCTCCCACTTCTGTCCTCTGGGCTGAATCCCAGCAGAACATGGAGGTGGCGCCCCCTGCTGTCAGGCAAGAGGATTTCTGGCCGGGAAACTCTGCTATTATCAACCCAGCTAGCCTGGGCTACAGATTTGTCCATTCCTGAGCTCCCGCAAACTCTGCCCAGGACACTCATCTTCCTGGAATGAGGAAGGGATTCCAAAGGCGAGGTTCCTTTTTTTCCCTATTTTTAGTTATAAAAATTAGAATTGATAATTCCCAGACCATAAAATTCATTCATTCAGGCATGTTGAGTGCCTTCACCACTACCTAATTTCAGGATATTTTCATCTCCTAAAAATAAATCACATCCTCCTTAGCATTCACTCCCTGGCTCTTCCTCCCCTAAGTTCCTGGCCCCAAAAATTACCTATTCTGGGCATTTCAGATGCAGATACATGGAATTGCGTTGGAGGGGCCTGGCTTTTTCAATTTAGCCTAGTGTGTGGGGTTTTTTTTGGTACTGGGGATCGAACTCAGGACTTTGTGCTTTCGAGGCAGGTGGCAGAACCACTGAGCTAAATCCTGGGGCATAGCCTAGTGTTTTTAAGGTTCATCTACTATGTATCCGTACATCATCCGTTTTATTATCAAGTAGTATTTTCACTGCATTTGCTGTATTGTGCTGTTTTCAGACCAGGTTTTGTTTATCCATCCATCAGTTGATGGGCACTTGAGCTGTTTCCACTTTTTGGTTATTATGAATGATTCTGCTGTGAACATTCTTGTACAAGTTTTTGCAGGGACTTGAGTGTTTTGTTTTTTTGGTACTAGGGATCGAATTCGGGTCCTTGCGCTTGTGCAGCAGGAAGCGAAACCACTGAGCTAAATCCCCGGCCCCTGGGACTCGAGTTTTTAATTCTCTTGTGTCTATGCTCAAGAGTAGCACTGCTAGGTCATAAGGCAATTCTTTTTGTTGTTGTTGTTTTTTTGAGACAGGGTCTCACTATGTGGTTCAGACTGACCTTGAACTCACTATGTAGCCCAGGCTGGCCTTGAACTTGAAGTGATCCTCCTGCCCTGGCCCCCCCCACCCCGTGCTGGGATTACAGGTGAGCACCACCACACCTGATGGCAACTCTTTAACTTTCTGAGGAACTGCCAGTTTTCTAGATTTCCTCAGCAGTTGCACTTCACTTGGTTTCTGGTTTCTTCACATCCTCAACACTTGTGATTGTGCAACTTTTTATTTTTTTTGTGTGATACTGGGGATTGAACCTAGGGCCTTGCACAAGCACTCTAACATTGAGCTCTATCCTAGCCATTTTTATTGTGAGACAGGATCTTGCTAGGTTGTGCAGGCTGGGCTTGAACTTGTGATTCTCTTGCCTCAGCCTCCAAGAAGCTGGAATTATAGGTGTGCACCATTGTCCCAGGTCCTACTGTCCATCTTTTTTTTTGCCCCTCTGTACCGGGGATCCAACTCAGGATCTTGTGCTTTTGAGGCAGGTGCCGTTCCAACTTTTTGATTACAGTCATCTTAGTGGGGGACTTATCTTAGTTTGAGCTACCATAGTTTGCACACAGGCAGGCTTGGTTTTAGAAATTACTTCCTTTATTTAAAGGCCTTCTGCCCATATCTCCAACATTCCTTCCCATTGTGGCTCAGAGGAGGAAAATGTCCCCAAAGAAGTGCAGGTGTGAATCTGCTTTGTGTCCTCAGTAAGTGGAAACTCCTCCCCAGGACTGGATCCCATGCTGTCTTCACAAGATTTGGGAATGAAAAGTTTGGCTTTCTACAATCCCACTTCCAAAGGACACTTATCTCACGGCCGATGTACACAGTACACATAACACTCTGCACGGTACTCAGAACTGTGGCCACACGCTGAGGATGGGTTGATTCTTAGCCTTGGGGACCTGTTGTCACTGCAATCCTTGGATTAGCACTTTTCCTCACTACTTTCATTTGCTCTGTGCTCTCACCATCCCAGAGGGTGTGGCCTGCTCAGGGCCACAGAGCCAGGGGCACTCGCTCGGGCAGAGGCAGGGGAGGCCCTGGGAAGGATGTTCTTCCTCCTGGGGAGATCTCTGGTCTGCTGGAATTGAGTGGCTGTCCGTGGTTCAGGGTGAGGACTCTAGACTGCTACCAGGCTGCTCCAGAGTGAGCTGTTTGTCGCCTGTGAGCCTCAGTTTCTCCATCTATAAAACGGGCACAAGGATAGTCCCTTCCCTATAAAGCTGTTAGACCAGAAGATGAACTTTGATGGCTGGACACACAGTAAGTGCTCAGTGACACTGCCAAGGGTGGGTGCCATTAGGGTGAGCATCAGAACAACACTGCCCACTCTGACTCCACCCGAGTTCCCTCCACGCTCCCAGTGCTAACTCAGCCTCTCTTTGGCTGCCCAAGAAGCTGGGACCCATTTTTCCAGACAGCTGTGCCCTTTTCAGGAAGATCTGATTGCTGTGAAGCTTTTTACATTGAGCAGAAATCTGTCTCTAGAGTCAATCTCGCACCTGACGGACATTGCCCAACTCCCTCCACGGGCTGTCACACCTCCGGGCCCTGGCCTGCCACCCTTTCTCCTCTCTCGCCCTAGACTGGCTTCTCTGGTCTTGGCTGCTGGGCATCGTTGACAGCCCATGAGGACACCCTTAGCTCTAATTTTTTAGCATTCACAGGGTACTGCTGTGAAGGTTAGTAAATATGCACGGCTGTCTTCAGTGAGACACGCAAAACCCACAAATCCTGGTCTTTTGGGTCCAAATAAAAACAAAAACCTGCACATTTCACAAGCTCAGCTCCAGAACGCACGCTGACCGCCTGCGCACCCTGGCCCACGGGTGGGGTCTGCGTAGGGGAGGGGTCGCACCTGCTTTCCTGGCCGGAGGGGCTGCTTGGGGGCTGGGTGGGGAGAGGCTCCCGGGTGAGCGGCGGGTCTCGGTCTCGGGTTCCGGGAGAGCCTGGGCTTCTGGCCGAGGCGGGGTGGGCTCCGTGCCCGGCTGCGCGGCTTCCGAGCTGGGCTGCGTGCTGGAGTCCGAGCTGGCCCGCTGCGTCATGGACTCCCGGCGGCGCCTGGCCTCTGCCTTTTTCTTCTTGACCTTCTTCATGGTGGGGCCGCCCGGTTACACTTGGGCCTCCATGGAGCTGCCTGGTCTCTGGCTCCCTCCCGGAGGGCCGCCCGACCTCTGCCTTCCAGGTGTGGCTCTGGCCTCTGACGGGATCCGGGTGCCACAGGGCAGGGCGAAGTCACCTACACCTCCTGTGAGGTCACAGAGACGGGGCGGTTCCCATGGTGGGGGCTCCCGAGAGGATTCTCTGCAGGCCCCAGATGGGCAGAGGACACAGCCACCCTGTCCCCTGCAGGCCAGGCTAGGCCCGCCAGGGGGACATGTGACAACTGGACCCCATGATCTGCGACAGGGGCACAGCTGTCAGGTTCCTTCCCCGTGTGCTGCAGGTCTCCTTGAACTTCCTCTTTTACTGTACGACACCCGGGATGGGACACTCAGCTCTGTCCCCCATTTCCAGGCACAGAAACAAAACTCCAGACATTTACGCTCTCCAGGGCTTTAGGAGGGCGCAGATAACTTTCCTGAAGATTTGGGCTTCTCTGAACCCTTTATCTTCCACAGACCAAAGCCCTCTCCATCTCTGAGTAGCTCTCCCTTCCTGGAGCTGGCCTCTTCCACTGAGGGAGCAGAATGTGGGGGTCATTGCGACTTCTCCGAGAACCTTCGCCTTTGCCAAAGAAAGCTCCCTTACGACATACCAGCTGCTCAGAAAACAAAAATTACCTCAAACTCATGGCATTGGCATAACAGACCGAAGGCCTCTCAAAACCGACCCGGGCTGAGTCAAATAAGACTATGAAGCTTTCTCTAAATGAATAACGTGGCTTCCATTTTAGGGCGGAAGAAGGAAAAGTACTTTGAAAAGACTAAACTTCACATTTTGCAACATAAAACACTCTCCCAAGGAGACAGAACTTTCAGTGAAAGAACATCCGGCGCTGGTGAACTGTCAACCCTACCCTACTCCCTGCAGCCTTCGGTGGGAGGGGGACCCCAACCCGGACAAGATTCAGGGCACAGCCAGCTACACAGAAAGGGCTCCAAGGGGTCAGACACAGGGCCAGACCTATCCTCAACACTGAAATGATAGAGCCTATTTTGGGGCTTCTGGATCCCATCCCAGTGTTTAATGATGATTTTTTTTGTTTTTTGTTTTGGTTTTTGAGACAGGGTCTTGCTATGTAGTTCAGGCTGACCTTGAACTAACTACATAGCACAGGTTAGCCTTGAACTTATAGGGATCCTTCTGCCTCAGCCTCTCGGGTGATCTTTTTTTTTTTTTTTTTGCAGAGGAGAATACTGATGTTCAGAGAAGTTCAATTGCTTTTCTATGGTCCATGACTGGCTGAGGGCATGGACAGGGCCAAATTCCAGTCCAGGGCTCTTTCTTTTAATGACCCCAGAAGCCAAGAGGGAATCAGTTATATAGACTTTGAAATTAATGAATTTAAAAATTCCTTGGATGGGAAGATTAAAGAAAACAAAGTCATGAAGGATTAGCAGTGAAGGGAAGTGAGCATCAGTGGTGTTGGATTCTATTTGGCTGACCTTGGAGTAAGGAGTAGGAAAGTTCGGGGAGCAGGTGAATCTGTAAGAAAGAACAATTTCCTGAGGTCAAGAGCAAAGGGTCCCTGGGGTGGAGTCCATTTGCTCCTCAGGCCAGGGAACCGACTGGGATTAGGCAGGAAACCGGATATCTGACACCAATGAGCTTCCACTGAGGATTTCTACCCAGTTTAAGGCAGGGTTTCTCAGCCTCAGCGCTACTGACATTTGGGCCGCACAATTCCTTGTTATGGGTTGTCCTGTGTGTCACCGGAAGTTAAGCAGCATCTCTGGCCCTTGACTCACTACAACACTCCCCACCCCATGACCAGTGTCTCCTGACATTGCTAAATATCCTAGGGCAGTAGTGGCAAGCCTGTGGCAAGGGTGCCACAGCCAGCTGTTTATATCATTACATCATACCTTTTGTTTATATCATACCTTTTACAGACAGCTCTAAAAGCTTTGCCATTAGTCTCCTAGGGTAGGAGGGGATGTCAACGTTGCCCCTGGTTGAGAACCACTGGTTTAAATGAGTCAGACTGGGGCCGATTCGCATTGGCAGAACTTCTGGGCATCCATGAAAGAGATTCTGTTTCATTCAAAGGAGACAAACAGCACAGGATGTGGGTCTCCGTTCCTCTTGGTTCCCAGGAGGGAGGCTGAGGAACATGGAGGGCAGACCCTTTAGTCTGGGTCCCCAGAAGCAAGAAGCAACACTCCAGGGACAGAGGTTGTCCCAGAAGAATGGAGAACGGCGCAGCAGCAGTTATTTCCCAGCATGTCTTCCATGCCCTCTGCCTCCTGCCTGAGGGTGCGTGCATTCCCTGCTCCTGAGCCCAGAATGTAGTTACTGTCCCAGGCTTATCGGCCACAAGGCCGCTGCCTGCATCCAGCACTCACCAGCCGTGAGTTCGGAGGTCTGGCAAACATACGTTACCTTCCCTCAGTTACCCCTGGCTCTGTCCAAATGCTTCCTAGGGTTCACACCCCTCTCCAGGGGACCCACCTCTCACCAAGTGTTTCTTGAGACCCCAGACCAAAGCCATCTTTCCTTTTGTGAGCCCTGGAGTCTGTTCTGAGGATACCAAAGACGCAATGCTAACCCTGCATTCTCTGTTGTTCCTCAGCCCTAGACTGTGGGGACCAGGGAGGGCCAGAGTCAAGAAGGGGCTCAATGCAAGCTGCTTGAACTGAACGAGGGTCAAGGCAGGCTGGGCAGGGTGACGGGGTCCAGGCACCAGGAACTTCATCGCCAAGGGGCTGGGTCCACAGATGGTCTGGGGTTTGTCTGACTTCCACTGAAGGTCACAGATGGAAGAGCCCGTAGGTAGGGGCCTTCCTGGCCAGGCCTGCTGGCCCCATGGAAGTGCTGTAGAGGACTGAGAGGAGAGAGGGAGAGGAGTCCCCGGGGGTAGGAAGTTTACAAGTCAGGACAAGGCCAAGGGCTAGGAAAAGCCCCATAGGAGTGGCTCAGGATTCCATTCTGGCCCAAACAGGGGCCTCACCATTCGCTCTGAAGCGTCGTCGTCTGTGGGATAGGTAGTACCTCAGATATCAGCTGGTCCTTCACCTCACTGTCATGCGGGAGCCAGTTACTAGAGGACAGTTGCTTGGGGTCACCAGGTGGAGAGGGCAGAGCGCCGCCCCCCCCAGCCTCCTTAGTCCCCTCTTGTCTGGAAGGGCTCCCCAGAGAAGGGGCTCCGGGCTTCTGTGAGAGCCCGCACTCCCCACAGCTACAGGCCTGGATTCCTTGCTAGAAGGGTCCGGAGCACTGCTGGGGAGAACCCCGGAGGCTGAGGCAGGAGAACTGCAAGTTCGAGCCCAGCCTGGGCAATGTGGTGAGATACTATTTTTAAAAGAAAAAAGTTTAAAAAGGGGCTTGGAACGTAGCTCAGTGTGAGGAAGACCTTGAGTTCTACCCCCAGCACCAAAGAAGCAGCCTAAGAGGACTGCTGTGAGAATCGGCAGGAGAAGGCTTCCAGCAGGGCCTGGCTCGAAGCAGCAAAGTGTTTGGTGTGATTATTATTCTCGGGAGGAGGAGACTCAAGGACCAAGCGAGGACTCCGTCCACATGAGAAGAAGGAGGTGGCCCTTGTTCCTACGAAATCCCATTCAGGATTTTACAAAAGGGAGACTGGCAGCAGTGGGGACGACACCCCAAGCGGTGGGTGGGGCCGATGAGTGGGAGCCGTCGGCCCCCCAAATTAGGTCTGTCGGACACTTCAGATCATCCCAGTGAGAACGCCCGGGGGCAAGGAGACGAGCTTATCTCCACTCCAAAAGGTACTCAAGCCCCGGAGGGCGCCGAGGCGGGCACGCGTCCCTCCCAGGGAGCTCCGGGTGCCCTCGCGGCCGGGCGTCCCAGCCCCGCCCTCCGGCCCCTCACCATCAGTCTGGGTCTCGCGATCCACCGGGGGGAACCCGTGCGCCTGGCTGGCGGCGCGCTGCACGTCCAGGGCGCCCTGGGGGTGGCCGGGGCGGAACACGGCTGTGTGCACCTCTGCGGCGGCGCCTTGCGGCCCGAAGACGCTGCAGAGCAGACTCTCCAGGCGGTGGCGCGCCTCGGCCTCCTCCTCCGGCCGCCGCTGCACGGCGACCCCGAAGAGAGCGGCAGGTGGGCCCCAGTGCCGGGCGCGCACCTTGCCCAGGAGCAGCTGCACCTGCGGCAGCTGCGTGCAGAGCGCGCGCGCGTCACACAGCACGAGAAGCTGCGCGACCCGCTCGCTCGCACGGCTCCGCAGGCTCGGGCTCGGGCTCGTGTTCGGCGCCCTGCGGCTTCTCCGCCGAGCGCTTGGACTTGGCCGCCGGGCCGTCAGAGCCGTTCGCCAAGCTGTCGCCTGAGCGCTTGAGACCTCGCCTGGCGCAGTCGCTGGAGCTGTTGGGACGGATGGTGGCTGGGCCGGACAAGGGTCCGCTGCGCTGCTCGGGCGGCGATGGCTCCCGAAGGTCCTGCAGGGTCACGCAGCACTCGTCCTGGTTCCAGGACTCACCTATCAGCAGCACCTGGCCACGACCCTCGACAGACGGGGCCAGAGTGTCCTCCTGCTGCTCAGCGCGCTCCTCCTGCGGGGCCCCCGAGGGCCGCGCCCCAGTCGGCTGCTCCATGCCCGGCCAGCTCCCTTGCCCCAGTGGGCTCCGGCCTCGGTTGGCCCAGGGAAAAGCTGCCCTTCCTGGAGCGTGTCACATTAGCCCCGCGCCCTACCTCTCCTGTCGTGGCTAAGGGCCTCTGGCCCGCGACTTTTCAAAAATCTTCCATCAGAAGGAAGTTGCTGTGAGACACTGGTGTAACTAAGGCTGGCTGTTCCCTTTCCTCATCATCTTTCGTGGCTATGGTTTTCAGAGGCACGCGGCTTGTCCCGCGGATAGACCTTTTTGCCTAAGCCAAGCGGATTTGTGTGCAGTGGACCAGGGTACCGTCGGCACCTGGAACTTACAGCGGCCAGGTGCAGAGCGGCCCTTTTGAGTGGCTGGGGACTGGCAGGCAGGTCCTGCTCACTCAGCCTGCTGCTCTCTGGGTGATCCAGCTGCCTTGGCCCTGCGCTGTCACCTGCTGATGGGGTACAGGAGATGGATTTGGTCCCCTCAGTCCCAGTCTTCTGTGGGTGCCCAAGGCCCCTGTCAAAGTGACAGCAAAGACCTTCAGCACAGCAAAACCCAAAGCCCAAACTCCCCAACTGCCTTGCACACAGGGATGAGCAGAGAGCCTGGGGAGGTGGGACAGAGGGACCCCAAGGATGGGGAACATTGTTCCTTTTGTTAATTTTCTAACTGTGCCAAGTTCTAAATTATCACTAAAAATATACAAATGAAGGGCTGCAAAGCAGGCTCTCGCCCAGAAATCCCTGAGCTGAAATCCTGATAAAAGGTGGCCCTCCACCTGGACAGGGTTGGTGAGAGCACTTCCAGCCCCTTCCCCTGGGCCAAGCAAGTCTGAAAAGTCACAGTTGGGACCTCAGGGTGGCCGGGTCACTGATGAGTGACAAGTGCTGCTGAACTTTCCTCCAGGATGATGTGACCAGCGACGCAGACAGGCCTTGGAGCTCAAGACAGATTCCTGTGGGAGGCAGGAGAAACCCTACCTGGGTTTTGACTTTTGCTTTCTAAACCAGCTCTTACCAGAGTCCTAAACTGTAGAGGACCGATTCAAAAAGGAGCTGCGGTCTCAGACTCCACCGGCTTGGACTGCTTTGTCCCTGCCACACGAAAGAGCGGCAGCACCGTGACCCAGTCCACTCAGCCACACCGGGGCATGTAGCAGAGGTCCTGACGCTTAACTGCCTTGGGGATTTGCTCTTCACCAGCCCCTGGGACAGTGAAGCCACAGCAGGGGCAGAGAGTTGGCAGGGCTGCTGGCCGCCTTGGGACCTTGGGGAGGAAGATGGATGATCATGCTGGAGTCCAGCCACCCCCAGGCTCTTTGGGCCCAGCCCTTTTAGGAGCTTTTGGGAGTGGTGTTGGGAGATGGGGAGACTTCATTTAGGAAGTAGCGCTAAAGCAGGGGCTCTGTCAGCTGGTGTTAAAAAGTGACCTCTCCCAGGGTGGCATGGCAGGAACCAGGGGCCTCCTGCCAGTGACCACTGAGGGAGCCCCAGCCTTCCTTTAACTGACAGGGGTCCTGGCAGATGCCCTGTCCACAGCCCTGTGAACCATTCGGCTGTGCTAATTCCTGACCCTTGGATGGGGGTGAGATGAAGCTGGCTACTAAGTGTAGTGGTGATATGTCACACAGCCATAGTAAACTAACAAAATCACCATGCCTAATCCCCACGCCAACCACTGCAGGAACTCTATTTTATTTATTTAAATCTACCTTTTGTTTTTTGGAGACAAGGTCTCGCTCTGTAGTTCAGGCTGGCCTTGAACTCACTATGTAACCCAGGCTGGCCTTGAACTCGTGGTGATCCTACTGCCTCAGCCTTCTGAGTCTGGGATGACAGGTGTGCACCACCATGCCCGGCTCAGGAACCCTATTTTATAAAGAAATGAATTTGAGGGCTGGGGATTTAGCTCAGTGGTTCCACCGCCTGCCTCACAAGTGCAAGGTCCCAAGTTCGATCCCCGGTACCAAAAAAAAAAAAAAAAGAAAAGAAATGAATTGGAGGAGGTTATATACTTGGTCTAGTCTATGGTAGGCAGCATAATGGTTCCTCAAAGATGCGTACATCCCTGGAATCTCTGAATATGTTAGGCTCCCCGGGGAAGGGTGAGGTCTTAGAAGGAATTACACTTGCTACCCTTGATTTTGAAACAGAAGCTTGGGTTAGCCAGGTGGGCTCAGTATAATCCCAAGAGTACTTAAAGGGAGGTGACCCGGAAGGATGCTGGTGTTGGCTTTGAACTGGGAGGAAAGGGGCCTGGGCTGAGCAGTGGGAATGACCGTTAGAAGCAGGAAAATGGGACAAATGGAGTCTCTGCTTCAGCTTCAGGAAAGGACCTCAGCCCCGCTGACCACCTTTCTTTTAGCTAAGTGAAAGCTGAATTTAACCTACAGATAGATACAGTAACACATTTGCATTGTCTTAAGCCACTGAGGTCAAAGTAATTTGCAGCAATAAGAAACGAATAAAAGTCATACAGCTAGAAAGCGGTAGAGCAAGGCTTCAGCCCAGTCTGACCTAAAGCCCCCACCTCTTCCATCTTCCTCCCACCGCCCTGGCGTCTAGAGCCAGAGACTCTTCCGTTTTCTGATTTATTGGTCATTTGCTCAGCGGTCCCTGTGACGCACCAGCCATTGTCGCCTGTCCTATGAGGGTTCAGCGATGACCCGGAGGAAGCGTCTCGTTCTGGTGGAGGCTGCCCTCTAGTGGGCAGGACAGGCGCAGCCTCACAATATCCCTGCCACCATCACCGTAAGGGTTGCATCCAGGCCACGTCCAAGGCCGGGGGTCGGACCCCACACTCTAATCCCCAATCCATGAGCGGGATCCATGGTGTCACTTGTGCCAACTTGTGTTGCAGAACTGAGACTGGTACCTCCCTGGGTGCCACAAACAGCCGGAACATGGACATCCCTGGTGGTAAAACTAGGAGAGGAAACACTGGGTCTGGGAAAAATAGGAAGCCAGAGAGTTGTACCTACCTCCAGGTGTCTAAACGTCTCACACGAGGAAGGCGTGAGAACCAGAACATAACAGACATCACAGACGGGGTGCCACGAAAGGCTGTGCGGGGGAATGGGGTTAAATGGAACTCAGGCTGCAAAACAGCCCACCTTAGGAGCCCTGCCCCTTTCTTGGGTAAAAAATGTACATACAGGGATATGGAAAAAAAGGCTGTGTCCGTGTTCGCTAAGGTGTAACTAGGTAAAGGGTACAGAGTTGTCAGATTTGCAAGTAAAAATACAGGACAGCCAGTAAAATTGGGATTTTATTATTTTTTCTTTGAGACAGGGTCTTGCTGTGTAGTCCAGGCTGGCCTCAAACTCATGGCAGTCTTCCTGCCTCAGCCTCCCAAGTACTGGGATTACAGGTGTGCAGCCTTAAATTTGGATTTTACATCACCTGCATTTTTTTTTTAATCTCTGATTTTTTTTTGCCATTTTTTTAGAAGAAGCACACCATGCATTATTTGTTGTAGATCTGAGATCCAAATTTAATTGCTTCTCAGCCTTATTGGCTAAGATCAAAGTGTGAAATCCAAATTGAACTAGCTGTCCTGTATTTTTATTCGGCGACTTGATATGAGTTCTCTTTTTACCTTTAAAAAATAATAAATTTACCTTACTTCTTTTGAATTAAAAAAAATTTAAGCTGATACATAAAGACATAAAAATCGTACGAATTGATGAGGTGCTATGTAGTTCATCACTTCTGAGATAGAAAAGGGAAACTGCAGCAAGTGATCCCAACAAGGGAAATATTGTAACTCCCAACCTGCTAGATATCTGGAACACGAGTTCGTGTTCTCTAAAATCAAAGAATGAATTCTAGGAACAACGGAGGCTAAGAGTAAGAATAAATTATTGAAAGAAAGAAAGCTTCTAAGAGAGACAGAAGTGGGACCAGAAAGTGAGTTGCCCGCCCACCCCGATTCTCAAAGGCGTTTCACTGAGCAAAGCCACAAGGTGAGGTCCAAGGAGGGACAAAACTAAAGGTGACTAATAAGACCCAATGGGAGGGGGCCGGGAATTTAGCTCAGTGGTTCCCAGTCTGCCTCGCAAGCACAAGGTCCCGAGTTCGATCTCCGGTACCAAGAAAGAAAGGAAGAAAGAAAAGAAAGAGAAAAATCCAATGGGAAGTCACATGGTGGACATAAGGTGGGACAAAACTATGATCAACCAATAAGATTACAAGTACAGTCAGCCAGGTAATATTGATAAAATGGGAAAGCTAGTCACGTAGCAAGTGTACAAGGAATTTCTGGAAAAAGAATGGGCTAGGGAGATTGATGCGAATATCAATCACTGCTATTTTTCCCCAGGGGAAGTACTTCTCTTTTAATAATCTAACCAGTAGTGAATGTGTCTCAAATTTTTTTTTTTTTTTTTTTTTTTTGGTACCAGGGATCGAACTTGGGTCCTTGCGCTTGCAAGGCAAGCGACGGAACCACTGAGCTAAATCCCTGGCCCAATGTGTCTCAACTTTTTATGCTGAGGGCCCAGCTTTGTCTAACCGCCTTACAATAATTTCTGACTAACTTAGCTATCTGCAATAAAACGAACTGAAATCGTTCCTTGTGTAGGAGGAAACGGTAAGAGGTGTGCTGGGTGGATTTCTGGATGCCGCCGAGCCAAGGCAGATAACTAGAAAATAATCTTTCCTTCCCTGGCCTCCTGAGGCGATTCCCGGCGCTGGCAGAGCCATATCCACCACCAGAGGCCGCTGCGGGAGCCCAGATCTGCAGACTGGCAAAGACGAACTTCACCTCTGATTGGGGTGGGCGGGGGCGGTCCCCAGGGGCAGGGCCGTTGCAGAGAGCTGGGTGTCACCTTGGAACTCTCTCCCAAACGCTCCTGCTCCCGTTCCCGCTGTAAAACTCGGAACAGCGGTCACTGATGGGAGTTCCTGGCTAAACTCAGGGGCGGATGCAGGACAAATACAGCTTCCGGCCTGTGAGATGGCAAATGTGCCGAGATTGTGGTCGCGAACCGAACGAAGACATTAGGAGAGTTTTATTGGAAATAAGGGGAAGAAGAATAGTTCCTGAATCTCCAAGTGGAGTCCCAAGTGGGTGCCCACGGAGGTCCTCGGTCAGGTAATTTATACAGCAGAGTCACAACATGGGTACAATGTGGGCCAGATTACCATCAACCTGTAGAATTACAAGGATCGCTTAGCTACTATTGACCCAATAGGTTCCAGTGGACCAGGCGGTGCTGATCACAATGCCATCTCAAGCTGCTGTTGATCTCCAGGAGGCTCTAGGCCTGGCCACTGGGTCTCCGTCTTGCGGCCCCAGCCACAGGCTTGACATCTTTATTTTTGGTGCCCCTGGCCCCCTCGACTGTGTATTAATTTCTATCTAACCTAGCTATCGGAGGATCAGCCAGCCCCGACCTCTGCCTGTGTGACCCGTGGCATCCTCCACTCTGACTCTGCTCTCTTTTGCCATGGCTCAGGGGACCCAGGCCCTGTCCTGGGACACAATTCTGGGCATACTCCAGCAGAGTGGAGGGAGAATGACTCCCACTCTCAGGAGCCCCAGGCAGCGAGAAATGAAGGGCATGCACTTGGGGAGAACACCAGCCACTGAGAATCGCCTCAGGGACTGAGCTTGTGTTTGTGTCTACACTGTGTGTGCTGAACAGCAAGCCAGTGTTTCTCATTCAATTAACAAACACTCTGAGGTCCTCCCTGTGCCAGGCCCTGGGCTGGGCTCTGGGCTCTGGCGCTCATATTGTCCTGCACACCCTCAGCTGAGGCTGGCTGTCCTGGCTGGGAAGGGAGGAGCAAAGATGGGACAGACAGAGCCCCTTGCCTCTGAGCATACCCTTCGACCCCCCACCACATGTAGGAGGGGCTGCTTAGGGAAACTGAGGCATCAGGAGCCCTTGAAATGATGGGACCCAGCTCAGAGTGCTCCGAAGCCAGCGGATTCTGTAGGCCTTTTACCATCTTGTCACAACTTTTGAAACTCCTGCTCCCTGACGGAATTCAGGACTTTACAGAACTAGTCCAAGCTGGTGGCCAAATGGGCAGGACTTTCCACACATGCCCGAGGCCTGATGCAGGGTGGGCAGCCAGTGAATGCTTGTCAAGGGATTCGAAGAAGCAAGATCAATGCCCAAGGTCATAAATCTGACAGGGCTTAAAACATTTGGGGCCTGGGATGGCGGCCAAAGCAGGGGTTTTGAGAACAGGCCCAGCCGAGGGGTCATCTGTGTAGTGGGGCAGGAGGTGGTGGTCATCAGCATTTCCCAGAATGCTTTCTGTTTTTCATCTGCACCGCGGGGCAGAGGTGGGCACCCAGCCACATTTCCCAGAATGCTTTCTGGTTTTTTTGGCTGTGAGAGCCCACAGTGGGGCTTGGGTTTCTCAGCGAAGTTGCAGAATGAGTGGCCCTCACCATGAGCCACTAGTGTCCAGTCAGAAGGAAAGCAAGCCTAACCACTGCCGCCCCCTCCACGGTCTGAGAAAGTTGTGTTCTGCAGGGGCTCCAGGGTGGCCCCCCTAAGGCTCTGTCCCCAATATAATTCATGAGGTCTGGAATGTGACTTTATTTGGAAAAAGGGTCTGTCCAGATATAATTAAGCACCTTGAGATGAAATGATTCATGGGCTTGTTGTCTGGACCAGCCCCAAACCCAAGGACCAATGTCCTCCTAAGAGACAGCCGAGAGATGCACAAAGAGGAGGAGGTGGCAGTGAGAAGGGGGAGACAGAGATTAGAAAGTGGCCATCATCTGGAGCCACCAGCCGGGAGAGGGAGAGACAAGGGACAGGCTCCCCAGAGCCTTGGTGGAGTGTGGCCGTGCTGACTCCTGGATTCAGGTTTCTCCCCTTCAGAGGTGTGAGTTCCTGTTGTTTCCAGCCCCAGGTTTGTGGTCCTCTGTCACAGGAGCCCCAGGAAATGAAGCCACCAACTAACCCACATTTTCTAATTCCTGAGGCTGTCCACTTCTGGGCCCCTTGTCCACACACACCGATTTGCCCTTGTGTCCTGTGTCTCCCTGCAAGGGAGACTCCATTCCGGTGATGCACCGCACACACTGTACTCCCACCAAGAATTTCTAATTATTTTGCAGTTGGTGGACGATGGAGTTAGAGGAAGGGTTCCTTCCATCCCTCAGTATAAGCATGGGAGTTTCGCTTGACCAGATTCGGAATAATACAGTGATCTGTACCCTTTACAGAGCTCAGCAGACACCTGTGGGCCGGCAAATCCCGAAGGAAGAAGTGTGCAGATGAGCGCGTGTGATCGCGTGTGCATGTGTCCCCAAACTGCTCCCTCCCTTGCTCCCCCTCCACACACACCTTGCTTTTGGGACACAATGGAAGAGGACCCTCCCTGCTAGCAAGCCAGAGGACCCTTGTCCCCTCAGTGTGCAGGATGCTGCCCAGAATTTGCCCTTGAGAACAGCGGAGAGTGAAGTAAAAGGAAGCTGCCCAGGGCTGGAGGTGTGCTCATTCTCCTTGTTTTCCTGGGAGTGGTGGCAGTTTCTGAAGGAGAGGCAAGGTGGGCCCCTGCCCCACTTAGCTTCCATGGCCACCAGTCCACAGGTAACTTGTACACCCACAGCACGGCCCCTCCTCCACGTGTCCAGGGGCCTGCACCCCCACCTCCATTGCAGGGTTCTTTCAGACATTCCAATGGAGGCCACTGCCACCTACCCAGTTTTTTTTGTTTTTTGTTTTATATCAGGGATCAAACTCAGGACCTTGTGCTTGTGAGGCAGGTGAGGGTGCCACTGGGCCAAATTCCCAGCCCCACCTACCCAGTTTTTAAAGCCAGACCCCTGGGTGTCCCTTAACATTTTCCTTCTCACCATCCCCCAAATCCACCCATCCCCAAACCCAGTTGACTGTGTTCCTGCTTATGTTGGTCCATTTTCTGCTGCTATAGCAAAATACCTGAGCCTGGATACTTACTAAAGAAAAGAAAGTAACTGAGCTCACAGTTCTGCAGATCCAAGAGTATGGCTCCAGTGTCTCATGGCTCCAGTGAGGGTCTTCTGGCCATATCCAACATAGCAGATGATGTCATGGTGGACTCCTGGGAGGAGAGAGAGATCACATGGTGAGACAGAAAGCCAGAGAGATTCAGGGGCCAGGCTTGCTCTTTGATAACAACTTACTCTTGCAGGAACAAACCAGGCTCCCTCCAGCACGACATCAGTCCCTTCTCAGGGTGGCACCTCCGTGATCCCACCGCCTTCCACCAGTCCATGCCTCTTAGAGGTTCCACAACCTCCTCCCACCATGCGAGGCCCAAGCTTCCAGCACACGAGTCTGGGGGGACACACTCCAACCACATCCAAGCCACAGCACTGCCTGTCACGCAAGTGTCACCAGCTTGATGGCGCCTTGTTCCTCCCCTTCGAGCTACTTGTCACAGTTGCGATTTGCCTGTGAGCTCTGTGAGGGCAGAGAGCACAGCTGCTTGTTCATTTTAGTCTTCCTAGTGCCTAAAACAGTGTCATGTGCACTGTTGGTGCTTAAGAAATACTTGTCAAATCCTGGGATAAATGAGTGAATGAATGAACCCGTGTGGTTCTGAGCCAGCGTGGCACAGAGGAGGATGGAGGCCAGGTGTCCTGGATGAGGAGGGAGGAACCCTGGCTTGGTACTGGACTCTCCCCACTCGGCATGGAGCACCGGCCGGGACCAGCCTGAGGCTTGGAGCAGGGTGGTGGTGGCAGTGGGGATCCGCCAGCCGCCAACCATCAGGAAGCTCTTCCCCTCTACCTATTCTGGCTTGCCAGGCGTGTCTTCCATTCCTCAAAGTGGGGTTGTGTTTGGTGTTCACAAGGCCTGGGGATTTTACTGGGTGCTGAATGGGCACAAAGAGTTTGAGGAAAGTGCCAGAGCCCTTGGAAAGGAGCCCCGGTACTCTGACTTAGAGTGCCCTTCTGCACTCGGGTGGGTGGCGGGTTGCTTGGGTTTGGCACCAGCTCTGCTACAATCTCCTCTGCCATCTTGCGCCTCCCACTCCCTCCAATATTTTGTTTTGAAATGTTCAAACCTGCAGAAGAACTGAGAGAGGAGGGCCCTGAACCTGCCCTCCCTCGATCGTCCTGCTCTTAACACTTGGCCATAGTTGCTACGTCTCCCTCTGTGTGTCTCTGTGCACTTGCAAGCACTTTTATTTTGCTGAAGTTTGTGAGCAAGTTGCTGGCACCTTAACACTTCTAAATATCTCAGCATCTCCTAATAAGGACTTTCGCCCTCACAACCACAGCACCATGGGCACCATCAGCGCGGCAGCCAGCGCGCCATTTGTGCTCAGTACTACAGTTCTCCCCCGTTGTCTTCTACAGCTAGATTTTTTTCTCTCTCCAGATTCCGATCAGGATTCATGTGTGGTATTTTGTTGTTATGCCTTTAATCTCCTCTAAGACAGCCTCTGGCCTTTTTGTTCACGGTATTAGTATTTGTCTGTGTTGGTGACATTTACACTTTTGAAGAGCTCAGGTCAGCTGTCTGGTAGAATGTCCTGCATGTAGCATATTCTGCTTGTTAATGCATGATTTGTGCTTAATATTCAACACCACATCAGCAGCGAAAGTTGGGCATGCGTTGTCCATTTCCTCAATTTGTGAGGGTTGATTTGTGGATTCCTCACGCAGGCAGAGATCAACTGAATATCCCGTTTACCCCGCCATTGGACCTTTCGTCAGTGTTTGCCTAAAGATCGGAACCGTGGTGGTTGCAACATGGTGATTTTATATTCTTTTATTCCTCCTGCATCTGCCACGTGGCATTTTTTTCCTCTAAGATTTTCCATTTTGTGGATTAATCATTGTGGATTTATGGGTTTTAAAAAGGTGTTAAAATCAAATAGTACTGTTACTATACTGATGTTCAAATTGTCCTACCTTTGAGAATTAAGAGCCCTTAGGTTGGCTTCTGAATCTCTTTGCCACAGTCACCTTGATATTTAAAAAGAATTTTGTTGTTTTTGTTTTTTTGAGTCAGGGTCTCAAGCTGCAATTCATGCTGGCCTCGAACTCACAGCAATCCTCCTGCCTCAACCTCCTGAGTTCTGGGATTATAGGTGTGAGTCACCATGCCTACCTCATCTTGATGTTTAAGTCCTTTTTTTTTGCTTTGTGATGTGACAAGATATTCCAAGCTCACACTGTACATTTCCAGCCCTGGACCCAGAACCAACCACTCCACGAGGGGTCACCTCAGGGCTCTGATTCCTTTAGTGGCCAGTGGCACAGGGACAGCGGGAGCTTAGGGTTATCTGTACTCAGCGTCACCAGAGCGCTATAGGCCCTGAGCTCTTTAGTGGACAGAACTAAGAAATCCATTTTGAAAAAATCACAAGTTTAAACTGATAGTTCCAACTCAAACTTAACATTACAGGGTTTTTCTGTAGTAACTTTTACTTATTACAGGTATCTTTTTTTCTCTTCCAGTAAAAAAATGCCTTTGCTTATTTGCTTTATACTAATTGTATCATGCATAAGAGTTTCAGAATTACAAGATCAACATTGCTACTAACAGTAAATTTACTAAGTATGAGGGTTTTTTTGTAGTTCTTTAGTTCTCAGAACTTTTCCCACTGTGTTCGGAGGACAGTATTTGAAGCAATCCTTCCTTCCATGATGTTTATGAAATCAGTTGGCTACAATATCAGCGCATTTGCTTCCATTTTCACTCTGTTGTGGGTTTTGCTTTCTCCTATCCTTTACACATTTTAGTTTTTGAATATGTAAACCTTTGCGAGGTTCGGAAGTTGCAATGATGCACAGAGCTGTAGGAGAGAAGCCTCGTGCCATGCCTGTCGCTTCCCGTTTTCACAGTGAACTCCTTCCATTAGTTTCTGTTATAGTTTCTGTATTTTTGTCACAAAAAGTGCACCCATGCATTCTGATTTTCTCTCATTTCTGTATAAACCACGGTAAAGCACACGTGTCCTCCTTTGACGAAGGCCCCTCCCTGGTGCTGACTTCCATCCCTTCCTATGTCAGAAGCTTCTGCCTTCTCACAAAACCATCTGCCACGGAGTTTTGCCTGCTCTGTGGCTGTGGAGTCCTTGGGAGACTGGGACACCATGATGGGGTGCGGGGAACACTCGGGCCCCTCGGGAACCCGACACCCTCCAGATGTTGAGACTGAGAAGACAAAGGGTCCAGCTTCCGGGAGTTCGTACCGGGCTAAGCCCTCCTGCTGGGACTCTCTTGGGTGTCTTGGGAGTTGGGTGGCTTTGGCGCGGGTTTCTGGAGGGGCCCTGACACAGGGGCAGTAGGAACACTGCCAGGAGCGGGTCTGTTCTGTGCCTCACACTTGCCGTAGTCCAAGTACAGTACAGTCAGTAACACCTCGGTAGGAGAACGCTCCTTTTTGCCAACAATTTGGTTCGCAAACAGAAGCGGTCAGCAAAATCTTGCTTCCATTCGTGAACTCCGCTTTGGGAGACATTGAACCTTATAGGGAAATTTGATTTGGTTCTCAACCAATTCAGCTCATGACCAAATTGGTGAAACCAACTAAGTTTGTGAACTGAGGTACCACTGTATCTATTTTTCAAAATTAACCATTTCATGGGCTGGGGGTGTAGCTGTGACACTATGCCTGCCTGGTAAGCAGAAGGCCCTGAATTTGATCCCTGGTACAAAAACAAAAAAACCAAAGAAAACCTTTTTTTGTTTTTGTTTTTGTTTTTGGGTTTTTTTGGTACCAGGCATTGAACTCAGGACCTTGTGCTTATAAGGTAGGCACAGTGCCACTGAGCTAAATCCCTGGCCCCTTAACCATTTCTTTTTTGAGACAAGGTCTCCTCAAGTAGTCCAGGCTGGCCTTGAACTAGCAGCGATCCCTCTGCCTCAGCCTCCTGAGTGCTGGGATTACAGGTGTGCACCACAGTGCCTGGCAAAATTCACCATGTTAATGTATATTCAGCAGCTTTTATACATTCAGCACGTTGTGCCTAGATCACATGTCTGTCACCCCCAAGGGAAACATTACCCTCACTGAGCAGCCCCCCTCAACCCCTGGCCACCACGAATCTACTTTCCATCTCCACAGATTCGCCTGTTTTGGTGTTTCACACATGCACACGGAATCACACCATCGTGTCCTTTTGTGCCCGGTTTCTCTCACTCGGCGTGGTGCTCTAAGCTTCACCCACACGGCCGCTCGTTCTGTCGGGCCCTCCTTGCTGTGACTCCGCACCCCATCCGCTGGCAGCTTCCATAGTTCAGTCTGGTCTTGCTGCGAACAGTGCTGCTCAAACATTCCTAGACAAGTTTCCTAGACAAGTTTTAGTTGGAATGCCAGTTTTCTGTTCTTTTGGGTAAATATCTAGGGATGGGATTGCTGGCAACTCTGCTGAACTTTTGGGCAAAGTGCCAATGTGTCTACATCCACTGCACCTTTTTACATTCCCACCAGCGGAGTATGAGGGTTGCATTTTCTCCACCTGCTCAGCAAAATTTGTCATGTTTTTCTTTTTTTATTATAGCTGTCCTATTGGGTATGAAGTGGGCAACATACCCTACCCCTTTCTTTTCTTTGTTGCAGGATCTTGCTGTGTAGTCCAGGTTGGCCTTGAACTTGTGATCCTCCTGCCTTAGCCTCCTGAGGGCTGGAATTACAGGCAGGTACTACTTTGCCCTGCAAAATATCCCCTTTTTGACATAAACTTGAAATGTCACATTAAAAGCTCTAATGTCCTTTGGCTTCCTGATGCTACCTAACTTTTTCAATTTCTTGTAAATAAAATTAGTCTTTGTTATTATTATATTGACTTGGTGATTCCAGGGCTCACGGTTATAGGAGGGAAATTCTGTTACACACTAAGCAAGGCATTAGCTGAATGTTAGCAAATCCCACTTCATATAGCACCGGCCAGAGGTGGTAGTGTTAAGGGTGGTGGGGGAGGTGTGAAGTGATCCATAGGACAGGTGACCTTTAGGGCTCTTTTTAACAACTATGTGCTCAAGATAGCCTGGCCCCAGGGGCTGGGACTGCAGGCCTCCTGAGGAAACCACATGAATGAGAGTGCAGCCCTTCTCACGATCAGGCCCCCGGGGGAACTGTCAGCCAGGCCTCTTGTGTTGTTCAGGGCTCCCAATGCTAGTGAGCCCAGGCCCTGGGCCGGGGCACCCCCGTGAGTCACAGCTGAGACCAGTGAGGGTGAGAATTACCACTTCCTGTATATGAAAAACTCAGATGAATTGTTGGCTCCCACCACTGCCAAGCAGCAAATCAAATTAATTCTCCATGCCTCGGGCTTAAGTCCACCCACTGAGTGAACTCCTGAAAAAAACGAAAGGCACTGCCCAAGGAGCTTGCAAGGGGAGGTCTGGGTGGCTTCTCTTGCATTGATTAGTGATTTCAATTTTGAGAGTTTTCAGAGTTGCCAGCCAAGCAGATTGTGGTAGCCAGCATTGTGTCACTGTGATTAAATACCTAAGAAACTAAGCTTAAAGGAGACATAGGATTTATCTTGGCTTACGGTTTCTGAGGCTAAGGTCCATGGTTAGCCCAGCCCTTGGAGACTCATGGTTAGATGGGTGCTTTACCAGGAAGCAAAAGAGAGAGGAAGGGCCCGGGGTCCCATGCCCTCCTCCAGGCCCTGCCCCTGTGACGTAACTTCCTTTCACTAGGCTCCACCCACATCCTAGTGTTTCTGCTACCTTCCAACAGCGCCACTGGCTGGTGACCAAGCTTTTAACATATGAGACTTTGGGGGAGCTCCACAGTGTAACACAGATGTTAATTTACATTAAGCAATGAGCCTGGGTCTTAGCCGAGTGCTAGGTTGTGAGGGGTGTCCCCAGAGTCCATGTGTTGGAGACTTAATTCCCAATGCTACTGTGTTGGAAGGTGCAGCCTGGTAAGTGAGGAAGTGCTGAGTGATGCAGTCTATTCAGGTCATCCTAGGGTGGGTTCATTATGCGAGTGAGTTCTGCCCTCTCTTGCTCTTTGGCTCTTACCCTCCCCTCTCTCCCACCTTCTATGGGGCTGACACAGCAGGAAGCCCTGGCCCCGGGCTGGTGGCTTGGATTTCTGCAGCCTTCACAATAGCGAGCCAAACACATCTCAGTTCATTATAGAGACTACCTTGTTGACATAAATTGGACTAAAAGCCCAGAAAGATGCCAGAAAAACTTGGCAGGATAGCCAGGCATGGTGGCACAGGCTTAAAACCCCAGCAGTTGGAAGGTTGAGGCAGGATTGCAAGTTTGAGTCTTGCCTGGGGAACTTAAGGAGACCCTATCTCAAAATAAAAAATTTTATTTTAGCTCATTAGGAAGGCCTTGGGCTCAATCCTCAGTAGTAGAGTAAGAAATTCCACAGGGTTTGTGGTGGATTAGGAAAGGTGAGTGCAGGGCACTTGCCCTAAGCCTAACTTAAGGTTGGATGGGATTGAGGTGGAAGAGGAGTAGGGAGCTAGATTGGGCGAAAGGAGGAAGCTGGGATGCTGCGATGCTGGCCTCCCGCTGACAGCTGAGCTCAGGAACCGAGCATTGGGCGAGGTGGGTTATCCAGGCATAGCATGGACTTCTGAGGTGAAACCATAAATCCAAAAATTACTGAGGTAGTTTTGCTTTTAAACATTTAGTGGCCAGATTTAAAAAGTTCTGGAAGAGAATTACTACTTGGCAGAGTTAATCATGAGTATCTTCCGCTGACTATAAGACACTTTCAACTGAGCTCAGTGGAGAAGCAGGAAATCCTGGGGAGACCTGGGGTATCCTCTTTACCACTGGGGTTCATTGTAGTGTTTAAAAGCATTCACTTTCACCCCAGTAGTGTCCCAGCTTGGACAATATATGGTCACTGTCTTTATCATAGAGATTAAAATTATTTATTTTTTTAATTGTAAAATATACATCACAAAGTTTACCATTTTGACCATTTTAAGTGTACACTTCTGTGTTCATTACTAGTTCATAGGAAAACAATGGACTTTTGAATATCTACTCAGTGGCCTGAAACCTTGTCATGAGTATTTATTAGTTCTAGAGGCTTCTTTGCTGGTTCTTTAGGGTTTTCTACATAAATTACTGTGCCATCTACAAAGATGATTTTATTTCTTACTTCCTTATCTGGGTACCTTTTATTCCTTTTCTTATTGTATTAGCAAAGTGTTCTAGTATGATGGTGAATAAAAATGGTGAAAAAGGACACCCTTGTTTTGTTCCTTTTTATTTTATTTTAGTTTTTGGTACCGGGGATTGAAATTCAGGTCCTTACACTTGCAGGGCAGGTGGCAGAACCACTGAGCTAAATCCCCAACCCTCTTGTTTCTTATTTTAGGGAAAAGTATGTATCTAGGTTTTCACCATTAAGTCTGATGCCAACTGACGTGTTTTTTTTTTTTTTAGATTTTCTTCATCAGGTTAAAGATATTCCTAGTTTGTTTTTTATCATGACTGAATGTTGGATTTTGTCTACTGCTTTCTCTGCATCTATTGATATGGTTATATAACTTTTCTGTTTTAGCCTGTTGGTATGATGAGTTACATAAATTGATTTTCTAATGTTGAACTAGACTTGCATACCTGTAATAAATCCTAATGTTGGACAAATCCAACATTGCTGGATTGTATTTGCTACTATATTGTCTTAGTTACTTTTCTTGTTGCTGAGACAAAATACTTGAGACCCAAGGTTAGAGTGGAAAGATTTATTTTGGCTCACAGTTTGTAGAGGTTTCAGTCCCTAATCAGCTGACTACAAGGCAGAGGGGCATCACAGAGGAGAAACAGTCCATGGCAGGGAAGAAGGCAGCAAAAGGAGCAAGCAGCAAGTGACAAGCAGTAATAACAACAGTCTTCTTTCTGTCCCTTATATTCTATCAAGGCTACCAGCCCTTAAGGTAAGTAGCACTCACACCCAGGGTGGGGCAGCCTTAATCCTAGCATCCTAGCAAGAATCAATCCTAGCATCACATCCTTGATCCCAGCATCACACACACTAGACCCAGCTACCTCTGAAAAACCCTGCGTATGACCACATGAGGCCCCACCTAGGGCCACATGGGACATCTAGAAGCTAGCCATAACACATTCTTCAGGATTTTTGCTTTTGAAATGTATGAATTTTTTTTTTTTTTTGGTACTGGGGATTGAACTCGGGTCCTTGCGCTTGCAAGGCAGGCGGCAGAACCACTGAGCTAAATCCCCGGCCAATTTTTGCTTTTTACATTTCTGAGAGTTTGTAGTTTTTTATTTCTTGTAATGTCTTTTTCTGGTTTGGTTGTAGGGTAATACTGGCCTTATAGAATAATTTAGGAAGGGTTTCCTCTACTTCTTCTTCTGGAAATGAATTTAGAGAATTGATATCATTTTCCTTAAATATTTGGTGAAATTTACCAGCGAAATCATCTGAAATCAATGTTTCTTTCTGAAAAGTTATTTAATTATTGATTCAATATTATTTATAGATACAGGTATTCAGTTTATCAATTTCTCCTTGTTTAGGTTTTGGTAGATTGTATTACTCAAAGATTTTGTCCATTTCATCTAAGTTATCAAATCTGTAGGCAGAGTTTTAAAAAATTTTTTATTTTATTTTATTTATCTATTTTTTCCAGTACTGGGGATCAAACTCAGGACCATGTGCTTGCAAGGCAGGTGCTGCACCACTGAGCTATGTACCCAGCCCTAAAATTTTGTATTTTCTCTTTAGTGACTACCCTTCTACTTTTAAAAATATTTATGTTAGTAATTTGTATCTTCTCTTTTTGATTAGCTAGAGTACACGTTTATCAATTTTATCTTTTCAAGGAACTGTCTTTTGATTTTAATTTTCTGTATTGATTTTCTATTTTGAATTTCATTAATCCTTTTGTTTTAATGTTAACCTCTTTTCTTTTGCTTGGTTTGGGTTAATATTGCTTCTTTTTTCCATAGTTACTTCGGGTGGAAAGTTAGATTGATTTTTAGATCTTTCTTTTTTTTTTCTTCCAGTGTGTGCATTCAATCCTGAAATTTCCCTCTAAGTATTGCTTTTGCTCCATTCTGCAAATTTTTTTCCCTGTACCGGGGATCAAATTCAGGACCTTGCACTTGTCAGATGGGCGCGCCACCACTGAGCCACACCCCTGGCTCTCTATTCTGCAAAGTTTGATAAGTTGCACCTCTCTCACCCATTCTCTCTTTCTCTGTCTCTCTATTTCTCTCTATCTCTGTCTCTCTCTCTTCTCTGAGGCAGGGTCCTGCTGCATTCCCTAGGCTGACCTCAGACTCCTGGGCTCAACTGATTCTGCTGCCTCAGCCTTCAGAGTAGCTGGGACTATAGGCCTTACCCGCTTTCCTGGCTTAATAAATTGAATTTTCATTTTTGTTTAGTTCAAAGTACTTTAAAACATTTTTAGAGATTTTTCCCCCCAGGTTTTATTTAGAAGTGTGTTGTTAAATCTCCAAATATTGTGGGATTTTGCAGCTGTCTTTCTGTTATTAATTTCTGTTAATAATTTCACTGTGGTCTGAGAACATGCTCTGATTTCTGTACTTCTAAATTCATTTAGGTTTCCTGTATGACTCGCAGTGTGATCTGTTTTGGTGACTGTTCCATGTAAGCTTGAGAAGGATGCATTCTGCTGCTTTTAGATGAAAAATTCTATAAATGTCTATTGTATTGATTATGTGGCGCTGCTCAGCTCAATTTTCCTTTCCAACTTCCTGCTGCTGGGTCTGCCAGCCCCTGATGGAGGGCATTAATGCCTCCCAGTTGTGGGTTTATCCATTTCTCCTTGCAGTTCTATTAGTTTTTCCTTCATATTTTGACACTATTAGGTGCACACACATTAGGTTTTTAGGTTTTCTTGGAGAATAGACCCCTTGCTCATGATGCAGTGTCTCTCCTTATTCTTGATCATTTTTCTTGTTCTGATGTCTGCTTTATCTGAAATTAATGTGTCCATCCCAGCTTTTCTTTGATTGGTTTGAATGCACATGCATCTCTTTAATTTCCTCCAATCCTTTAAAACAGAAAATATCTTTATTGTGGTAAAATACCAATAATGTAACTGTGTTCAGGTGCTCGGCTACTCAGCATTCAGAGTGGGCGGCCAGCAGCACCTGGATTCGTGTTGGAATTTCTCAGAACTCTTCTCGCCTTGCAAGATGGAAATGCCATGCCTGCTAAACAAAATTCCTGCACATTCTCTCGCTCCTAGCCCCTGGCAACCACCATCCCACTTTCTGTTCTAGGACTCTGACTGCTCTCGGTGTCCCTTGGAAGTGACTCCCACGTCAAGTGTCCTTCAGCTCATTTACTTGGCGTGACGTCTTCAGGGTTCATCTAGGTGGTAGCAGGTAACACAGTTGCCTTCCTGTTAAAGATTTTCTTCCCTTTATTGTTTAATCTATCTGTACCTTTATGTTAAAGTGGGTTCTTATAAACAACATATTTTTTATCCACTGTTTTCTTTTTAATTGTCCTGTTTTGACCATTTACAGTAATTCTTGGGCTGGGGATTTAGCTCAGTGGTTCCACCGCCTGCCTCACAAGTGGCAAGTGCAAGGTCCCGAGTTCGATCCCTGGGGCACCCCCCCCCCAAAGAAATTCTTGACAAAGTTGCATTCATAGCTACCCCATTTGCCACTGTTTTCTATTTATTGCACTTGTTCTTTGCTTATTTTTCTAAACTTTCCTCCCTTTTTGTACTGTCTCTGCTTTTGACCGAGCATTTTACATGGTTCCATTTTCTCTCCTCTCTTAACACAGCAGTTAGACCTCAAATGCCACTCTGGCATTTGAGAAAACAGCAGAGGAGAGAAGTTCACATTCATGTGCTGCCTGTCTCTTTCTCCCTGACCAAGAGCTAGCAGTTGGTGGGTACAGCTTATCGACCTTTCCTTTCAAACAGCTCCACACTGCTACCCTGGGTGCACAGATAACCTAGGGTGCTCCCGGTTCCTCTCTCCTCTGCCTCCAAACTTTGCTGTCACTCTTTTCACGTATCCACAAGCTATAGCCACCCAGTACATTGTTCCCAATGACTACCATTAGCCCAAGTAAGAGAAAAGGAAAAGATTCCATTTTACCTTCATTTATTCCTTTTCTAAGGCTCTTTTCTTTATGTCAGTCTGAGTCTCTGACCTGTTGTCATTTTCCTTTTCCCTGTAGACCTTCTGCTAAGATTTCTTGTAAGGCAGGTCTACTAATGATAAACTTAGTTTTGTCTGTCTGAGAAAGTCTTCATTCTCCTTCACTTTTGCACTGGATGTCAAATTCACCCAGTGGGCTTTTGTTGGGGAGTTTTGGTTTTGTTTTGTTTGCTTGCCTGGTTTTTTTTTTTGTTTTTTGTTTTTTGTTTTTGGTACTGGGGATCAAACTCTGAACCTTGTGCTTTCCAGGCAGACACCAGAACCACTGAGCTAAATCCCTGGTCCTGCTTGCCTGTGTTTAACTGATGACGTTCAGGACATGTTACCTCACAATATGGCAATGTCTTAGTTTTGGCTGCTAGACCAAAGTACCTCGGGCTGGGTAACATATACACAACAGGAATCTGTTTCTGACAGTACTAGGGGCTGGGCAAACCAAGAGCAAGACAACTTTGCAATGACTTTGGTGTTTGGTGAGGCGGGCTCTCTACTTCAAAAATGGTTCCTCCTAGCCACCCTCTTCCATGACAGAGGGCTCCAGACACTGTGTCTCCATGGAAGGAGGGCTGGACACCTACTTGCTCCGTTTACCCATTTTATCAGGGGGTTGATCCCATAATCTCTTCCCCATTGACCCCACTTCTTGATATTGCCACAGTGGGGACTGGATTTCAGCATGAACTTTGGAGGGACGCACTCAGACCACCTCAGCACTGGAGAAATGGCAGAAGTGAGCAGGGTATTCTGTTCACCTCTCCAAACCCCTCCTTCTCCCTGGAAGCAGGTCCCATAACCTCACCAAGAGAGGCTCTCCCTGCACTCAGAGGAAAGGAGTGCCTGTATTTCCAAGAAGAAACTGAACAGAGGCCTTCCGGGTCGCTCCCATTTACCATTCCATCATACTCTGTCCAGCTGTGTTTCCTCACCACCGTCTGCTCTCCATCAATCCTGGCACTAAACAAACATATTTAACTGTTTCTTCTGTATGGTCTTTATTTTTTTTATGAAGGCTCCTGTGTCATGTAAAATTTATATTAAGTTTGTATGCTTTTCTTTTGTTAATCTATATTTTGTTATAAAGCCCTTAATCACAAACCTATAAAGAGTAGAGGAATGATCTCTTTCTTCCCCTACGCAACATTTTAAATATTTCATATGCTTTTTGCTTGTGTTGTTTACATTGTTTTGGACAAGAAGTCCAATGTCATCTTGTTCTTATTCTTCTCTAGGTAGGGATTGTTCCCTTTGGGTTTTTTTCCTCTGAGATTTTCTCTTTGTCATCGAAGGAAAAAATGGAAACATAGGTTTTGTACAGAAAGGAGGTGGGGAAAGGGGGAAAAAAAGAAGAAGCAAGATATATCATGCACTGGTACAAATTCCCTATAATGAAAGTTATCATTATATATATCTAAAATGTACCGATAAATATTTTGCTAAAAAAACAAACCATATAAAGATATATATATCTTTAAGATTAGAATTTATGGGCTGGGGATTTAGCTCAGTGGTTTCATCACCTGCTGCGCAAGCGCAAGGACCCGAGTTTGATCCCCGGTACCGAAAAAAACAAAAAGATTAGAATTTATATAATATTAAAAACACTTTTTATTTATACACTAAAAAAAAGATTTTCTCTTTGTCTTTGCTTGTCTGCTACTTAGGACATAAAGAGGTGTGGATTTATTTGCTTTTGTATTTCTCTGTGCTCCCCGGATCTGTGGTTTCATGTTTATCATTAATGTGGAAAATCTTCCCTCGTCATTACTTCAAGTACTTCTGCTCTTTTCTCTCTTCTCCTTTGGATAGTTTCATTACACATAGGTTAGATCTTTTAGTTTCTCTTTTGTTCTTGGATATGCTGTTGAGCTTACTTCATTCTCTTCCTTTGCATTTCAGATTTGATTTCTAGCATTTCCTTTTGGTTTCCATCTCTGTTTTCATTACTCATCAATCCTTGCACTTCGTTTTTCCAGTAGCTCCCTTAAGGCATTCATCTACTTACCTTAATCTCCCAGCTGTACCATGTCAGAGTTTAGCTCCAATGCCTGCTGTGTCTCTTCAGATGGAGATTTTAATTGCATGCCTTGTAATTTTTTGTCGAATGCTGGACATATTGCCCAGGTAACGGGACCTGGGCTCATCAAGGCTTTTTTTTTTGGTACCGGGGATCGGGTCCTTGTGCCTGCAGAGCAGGTGGCAGAACCACTAAGCTAAATCCCCGGCCCTCATCAAGGCTTTTAGTACAGGTTTTATGTCAGTTTGACTAGGAGCTGAGCTTTGTTTGATGTCTACTGTAGGTGCCATAGACTTCAGTTTTCTCTGGCTTTAGGTTGTTTTTTTTTTTCCTTCTCTGCTATTTTTGGGTTTTCCTAAGAATATTCTTAAGAGTCTGTGGCTAGTAGCTCTCTTGGTTGTAAGGTGGTTTTATTATACTGGAGTCTGTTGATGTGGTTTTAAGTGTCTTCTCAAAATTCATGTTTACTTGGAACCTTAGAAGTGAGCTTATTTGGAAATAGAGTCTTTGCACATATAATTAGTTAAGAGGAAGTCATACTGGGTTAGGGAAAGTCCTAAATATGATGACATATCTTTATAAGAAGACAAAGTATACAGAGATGAAGACACAGAGGTGAAGGAATTCAGCACCTACCCCCAAACATGCCAAATTGGCATAAGGATTATTTTGAGTTCAGTGCACTTACGAAAACAGCAGCAGAATACTGTAACCATCCCCTCTTTCTTCCTGAAAGCAAGAGATAAAAGCTGTCTTCCCCATGTTAATGCTGTCCTCCCTCCAGGAGGAAAGTAACATTCTTATCATCAAGGACAAAAAATTGAAGTGGAACAAATCTTTACAAACAAGTTGTTTAACTCATCTTCCCAGTTGCTTTTCTATCTAATTAGCTATCCTAGCCCATGCCCCTTTGCCTAGTCACATTTTCACACCTTATTATCTTTACCCACCTGGGTATGTGTTTGATTCTGTTTCTTTGGGTCATTTCTGCTTTGGTCTGAAATCTCCCCCAGAATTCATGTGTTGAAAGCTTAATCCCAAAGGCAGAAGTGTTAGGAGCTGAGGTCTAAGGGGTGATGCACCCTCATGAATGGGTTAGTGCACTTTCAAAATGGAATCTGGTGAAAGGCTTCATCTTCTTTTGCTTTTCTGTCAGCTGAGGACAGGGGATTCAGGGCGCCATCTTGGAAGCAGAGACTGGATGCTCATCTGACAATAAACCAGTCAACACTTTGATCTTGGACTGCCTGGCCTCTAGAACTGTGAGAAACAAATTCTAGTTCTTTATAAATTAGCTAGTCTGTGGTATTTTATTATAGCAACCCAAAGTGAATCTAGACAATTTCCTTATGAAGGCTCCCATGTCCCATAACATTTATATGAAACACATTTATATGTGTTTCTCCTATTAAAGTATCTAGGTGAGTTTAATTCTTAGGTTTAGCTGAAACCCCCAAGAGGGTAGAGGTAATATTTTGTCTCCTTTTACAGAGGAGAGGCCATGTGATGATGGAGGCAGAAGCTGGAACAATGCAAATGCAAGCCAAGGAATGAGTAGATTGCCACCAACCACTGGGAATGGGAAGAGAGAAAGGAAGATCCTTCCTTAGTTAGAGAGAGAGAGAGAGAGAGGGAAGAAGAAGAAGAAGAGGAGGAGGAGGAGGAGGAGGAAGAGGAAGAAGAAGAGGCTGTGGCCCCGACATCTTGGCTTTGGACTTCCAGCCTCCAGAACTGTGGAAGAATACATTTCTATTGTTGAAGCCACCTAGGTTTTGGTGTTTGTAAAGGCAGCCTAAGGAAGCTAATACCATAAGGTACTGGGGAGGGTGGGGTGTTCTATAATCCTACGATAAATCTCACTGGGCCCAAGTCCTTGTACTGTGGCCCTTAAAATCAGATCTTGTCCCTTTTTTCCCTGCCCTGATGTGAGCCTGGTAGGCTAAGAGGGGCTGGAGCTGTCTCCTTGCCCTCTGCTAGGGAAGATAAGGCCCTGATAAAGCAACATCCCTTCCCGGCAGGCCTTGGTCAAGGAGAGTAGAATGTTCTGGACTTTGAAAACGGTTACTTTTCTCTGGGCTTATTACTGTGAAATGGTTACTTTTTCCCTCCCTTGCCTGAAGCCTGGGGATTTTTCTCCCATCTTCAGAGAAGACCTGGTGGGGCACTGGGGAAAACTCCAGGAAAGTGTGGGGACCCGGGGAGTTTGTAACTTCCAGTGTCAGCCTCCAGCAATTCCTCACAGGCCACTTAAGGGCCCTGAGCCTTCCCACTGTCCCAGGTGGCATCTGTACTGGTAAGTCATGATTGTCTGCCTTCTCCCGTCCCGTGTCTCCTGTTTTCAAGGTGGGCAGTTTGCTCCATGACCTTGATTCTCTGAAGGATCTAAGATAACTTTTAGGTTTTCAGTTTGTTTGGATGATGGAAATAATGACTTACAGGCTTTTTATTGTCTTATGGTGGCTTTTTGTCATTTAGAATTATACATGGTTTTGTAAAGGATTTAATCTCCCTGTCAATTCCTATTTTTCCTTTTCAAAGGCTTTTTTTTCATGCTGAGGGCTATAGGGGAACAAACATAGAATAACAAAAATAAGAAACATAGGAACACTCCAAAGGCCAAGAATCTTACAAATCCCTCCGCGTAATAATGGTCTCGTCTGCAATTTTGACTTTCCTTCTAGAAATTTCTTAAATCCTCAGTAACCTCTCCAATGTCTTACCTTGCAGTCCTCTTCTGCTAAAGAGAATTTCTGATCTCATCCTTTCCCACAATTTCTTCCTGTGAAGTTCCTTATCGTGCTCTTACTTTGTAAACAACATGAAGTCCAAGGTTCAGGCTTCTGTGGCCTTGATAACTGTCTGGAGTCTTGCAGAAAGCCAGCTTGTGGTTACGGCTCTGGAAAAGTGGGAAACTGGTTGGTTTGGCGTAGACTGGGCCATATATTGTACATTGCTGTGGTCACTTGCTAGCACCCGAGGCCTAGATGTGCCCAGGGGTCCACCCTCTCTGGTAGTGGCTCTAATAGAGACAGGCAGACCCAGGAAGAGCCTTTCTGAATCTGACATCTAGAAATTTGCTCAATGCCCTTTTCCTTTTTAAAAGCATTATCCACATCTATCACAGCTGTGGTGTATGTTCATTGTAAAAAATTTTGGAAATATAAATAAGTATATTTTAGTATACGTGCTGCCGGAGCAAGCACATAGATAAGTTTAAAGGGAAAGCCCACAACCTCATATTTTATTTTGTTGCAATTTCTCTGACCTTTTAATTATGTACTGCTAATACTCAATTGTTTGACAATCAATAAACGCCAGCGATTGCTGTGGTTGCTGTATATGTCTGTAAAGGAATTCAGTAGTTCAGGAATGTGGCCCAGCAGGAACACGACCTTTGAAGTCCCGGTCCAAATCCCAGGTCTGTCACTGGGTGACCTTGGGTGAGTTGCCTTTCTGGGTGTCATTTTCCTCATCTGGAAAATGGAACTGATGGCACTGAGCTCCCAGCACATGAGTGACTAACTGATCTTGAAGAGCATAGAGCTCTTTAAGTCAGCCTTGGGAGCAGATGTCAAGTTGTGGAGCAGCTGGAAGGAAAGAAGAGTAAGGAGGAGGAGGAAGAGGAGTGAGGACCACAAATATGGCAATTTCCACTGTCTGGAAACTCTCTGGTCCTTTCATATACATAGTACATTGTGCTTACTATTGTATTTACAGTGGAAGATTTTTTTCTGTTTTAAATATAATTAGCAACAGTTTAAAACCCAGATTTCAGCTTGTCTTTACAGAAGAATGCCAGCTAATGAATAAGAAGGAAGGATGAATTTGATAAACAACATTTTGTAAAGACCCTAAAGTAATAGGATGTGAATGCTGTTGTGTGAAAGATTGCTGGGTGTGGGATATAAGCACAGTATCTGATGTCACAGATTTTATATTAACTATAGGGAGGAGATGTATTGGACATCACTTTAGCCAAATGATCAGAATTAGATTTATAAATAATGGGACAAACTAAACATTATGTGCCTCTTGGTTTGATCTATTAGGGGTGATACAACATCCATGTATTATTTTTGCCAAAAATGGTTAATCTGCATTGCCTCAAGAGGAAGCTAATTAGGTAAATAGAGATTAGGGAATAGTCCATAAGACTTCAAATATGTTAATATTATGAAGGACAAAAAGAGATAGGGAGACAGCTCCAAATGAAAATATATCAAATAGTCAAATATAATGTGCCAACCTTGATTGAATACAGGCTAAAGTTTTTTAGGCTGTAAAAGACGTTGGGGAAATTTGAATAAGAACCATCTATTATGTGATATTATTATATCTATGTTAGATTTCTTGGCTGTTTGTTATCTCAACTGTTCAGGAAGCAGAGGCAGAAGAATTGCAAATTTGAGCTCAGCCTGGGCAACTTAGCAAGAACTTGTCTCTAAAAAAGGGGGGTGGGCTGAGAAATGGGGGTACAGCCTGACACTCCTTTGGTGTGATGATAGCATTGTGGTTACAAAAGAGAATGTCCTGTGAAGAAGAGATGCAGGTTAATGATTTAGGCATGAGGTGACCTTTCATCTGCAACTTACTCCAAATGGCTTAGCAAAAAAACGTGCATAGGGCCAGGGATTTAGCTCAGTGGTTCTGCTGCCTGCTTCGAAAGCTCAAGGTCCCAAGTTTGATCCCCGGTACCAAAAAAAAAAAAAAAGGTGCATACACACTTTTCTTCAAGCTTGACATTTAAAAAATAAAAGTTGGGAGAAAAATCCTGCCTTCAGATGAATGCCAGAGCAAGAATTCTCACTGGCCTTACCACTGACAGTCCCTCCTGGCCCCTGGGAGAATTAGGAATCTTCTAATTAAAAAAAAAAAAAAAAAAAAAAAAGTCAAGACCAGCATGATCTTTTCTATCTACATTTTTTCTATCTGGACATCTGGTCTACCATGGGTAAGTGTAATCATTCCCTACACTTGAATTATATTTGGTTTTGCTTTACAGTTCTAAGAAAATTCCACTGAGCTAATGTTTAATAGCTTCCTGAGTGTCAACACTACTAATGTGCCATTGATTTTAGACACCAGGGCTGTCTTGAATAGGTTGGAGAGAATATGCATGAGAAAGATCTTTCCTGTGATTAGAGTGTAGGAATTTGGCAATTTATAGAAGGAGAGCAAGGCACTTGTATGAAAGCCTCTTTCTTTCCTAAGAACATCTGATCTGTCCTCACACCTGCCCATAAGCAGGACTGGACCTGTTGTCTCATTAAGGAAATATGGAAATCAGGAAATCAAAACCAGACTGTGCAATTCCTGAGAAAAATCACACAAAATCATTAAAAAACTCACAGCATAGAGTTTAAAAAAATTCTCTTACATGGGGCCAGGGATTTAGCTCAGTGGTTTCGCTGCCTGCTGTGCAAGTGCGAGGACCCGAGTTCGATCTCCGGTACCAAAAAAAAAAAAATTCTCTTACATAATCTCAGTAGTGCAGTGTGAATTACTCTTTTAGGTGCTGCTTGGAGCAGATGGAGACATTATTTCACAGAAAGGATGTATGCAGCAGGATGCCAGCTCTCGGTGACAGAGGAAATTACTGTCACAGAGTAAAAGGGAGGAAAATAGGGGGAGGAATTCAGAAGACAGATCCGTCTCTCACTGCAATTGCATCAAGAGATGCCACGTTTCTTTCCACCTGCCAATTCTGATTGTTTCACCGCCACTGCCTAAAGATAGTGTTAAGAAGGACTTACTTCCAGGGTCCTCCAGGTTCAGGGAGAAAGGATGCCGGCCTTGATTAGTGATGTCTGTTATGATTTTTTAAATTTCCCATCTTTGAACTCCCAACCACAAACTAAATCAGATGCTTGAAAAACACTAACGCCTTCAACACAGCATCTATTAAGGTAACGATCATAAGAACAACTTATGTTTATGAAGTGCTTGCTGAGCACAGACAGCTCTCAGTGCACCTTGTGTGTATTGACTCTTTGATCCTCAGAACACCTCAATGAGGTGAGTGGACTGTTACCGTCACCCCCGTGTCACACATAAGGAAGGGCAGGCACCTCATGTCATATGCTTACCTCTGCAGCCTGGCCTTCCTGGTTGGTCCAGCATTTCAGATTTCAAGCCTACTGCCTTTGCTCTCAATCCTCTTTCCCTGCTTTATTTTGTCTTTGACATCTGTCACCAGCTGGCCTTCCATCTGTCTTAGTGATTTGCCAGTTGCCTGTCTCCTCCCACTAGGATGCTAGCACTTGGGGAAGGGATTTGTTTGCTCTGCTTTCTGCTGTATCCCTAGCAGCTTCCCTCAGTCAGTTTAGCACATAATAATTGCTCAGTAAATACTCATAGAATGAAGGAATCGGCCTCAGAGTAGTTCGGGGCTTTGCCAGAAGTCTACTTCTTATGGCTACTTCATGGTGACAGATGGGAGGGGGATTTCATGGTTAGTTTCTGTTGAGAAAGTTCCACGTGTGACAAAAAGAACCCAGAAGCTGCACAGAATATGAAATTTACAGATTTTGAGAGTAAAACAAAATGGGAGCCGAAGAAGCTTCCAGTCTGACAGAGTAGTTGCTCCGGGGATGTGAGATGTTGGGTCTCAACTTTCTTGGGGCCTCCACTGCTGAGAGATGTGGTGTGATTGCAGCCTGCTGGGATGGTGACAAAGCCCAAAACCTCCCACAAGGGACTCAGAGCCACCTGGGGCCTGGACTGGTCGCAGCTAGGCCTTTCTCTCCCAAGATGCTTTGGTTCAGGAACAGGCAAGTGGAGGGGTGCTGTTGGGATGCAGCAACTACTGGGAGGTGTCTGCCAGTGACAGGGAAGGAAGGGAGAAGGACTGTGGTCTAAACACTGAGCTTTGACACCCTTTCAGATGGCAGAGTTGCTCCGGTGTTGCAGGGGTTTGATTGTCATTGTAGAAACTGTCACAGATGGAGCACTGGCCGTACCACCTCCACCCTGCTAGGGGCTGGGGCTTGGGGAGACCAGGCCCAAGGGTGCTTGCAGTCTTCCCGATGCCAGCTGGTACTGTTTGGGCTTGGGGAGGGGACTGGGTAGCAGAGGCTGTGAAACATCCTAGTCACAGAACTTTCTCAGAAGCTTTCTGGTTATGACTTGGCTTCTCGGGTGTCTTGGCTTGAGTGAGACAAGGCCTTATCTATGAAAAGGCAGTGGGCTGCAGCCTTGGAAGCTGTGGTTCTCAGAATGAGCTCAGCTAACGTGACCTGCTCACCAAAGCCCATGAATCAGACCGCTGAACCTCCTCAGCTGAGGACCTGCCTTGGGAATCCCCAGGGAAGGGGGTTCCGGGAGCCCCGGGGCCTCTCCCCCTGATTGCGTACACTGCACAGTCGCACTTCCGAGCCTCATGGTCCTTAGCTAGATCCATATGCTTCTGGCCTCCACAGCTTCCTGGGTTGGTCCTGCCCCTTAGTGCCTGTTACACCCAGCTGAGGCCCATACTAGGAACACAGGATGTTCCCGCAGGACCCCTAGCAGGTCCTCTTCCCCTGAAAAGCTAGCTTAGTTTCCCGTTGCTGCTATAACATTACATTTCCAGTGACTTCGAATGACACAGATTTATTATGCCACAGTTCTGCATGTTGGAAGTCCAACACAGGCCTCCCTGGGTTATATCGGGCACAGGCAGGGCTGAGTCCTTCTGCAGGCTCGAGGGGACACCTGCTTCCTGTTTCTTCCAGCTGCCTTCCCTGCTGTCTTCAGCTCTTTGCCCTGTGACTGTCACTCTCTTCTGCCTCCCTCTCTGCCTCTAAGAACTCTTGTGAGCTGGGTGTTCGGGTACACGCCTATCATCCCAGCACTTGGGCGGCTGAGGCAGGAGGATTGCCATGAGTTCAAGTCCAGCCTGGAATACAGAGTGAGACCTTAACTCAAAAAAAACACAGCAAAACAAACAAACAAACAAACCAAAATAATGAAAGAACTTTTGTGAGTGCATTGGTCCCATCCAGGTAATCTGATTGCCTGTTGGTAACAAAAAGGTTAAAACCCTTAGTGGTCAAAGTCTGCCGTGGAAGTCATCCTGCCCTGCGTGCGTGTTCTAAGCAGATATAGGGACACTAACCAAACCACCCAAGATATACACAGATCTCTGGTGCACATAAGACCCATTCATTGCTCCCATGGAGCCCTAACCCACCTCTTCCCAGAGCTAATGGATAGAGATGCCCTATCTAAAGCTAAGAAAGGCCTCTTTGAGGGGCTGGGGATTTAGCTCAGTGGTTCCGCCGCCTGTCTCACAAGTACAAGGTCCTGAGTTCAATCCCCAGTAACCAAAAAAAAAAAAGAAAGAAAGGCCTCTGCGAGGCCCAAACAGCCTCATCAAATTCCAGTTATGAACACGTAACTTCAGACACGATGCAGGTGCTCTCGGAAGACCTGCAAGGAGCTAGATGACCCAGAAAAAGACATCCTTGAGATGATTACATTTGCTGCCTGGACCCCTTTTCCTTGAACCCCTATAAAATCCTCCATCTCTAGCCACAATGGTGTGATTTCTGTCTTGGAAACTTGCCTGCTCTTCCTCTTGACAATATAGTCCTCCAACCTGAATAAACTCTTGTTCTCATTTTGGTAAATTCTTTTTTTTTTTTTTTTTTTTTTTTTCTGGTACTGGGGATCGAACTTGGATCCTTGCGCTTGCGAGGCAGGCAGTGGAACCACTGAGCTAAATCCCCAGCTCCCATTTTTGTTTTTTTTTAGGAGACAAGGTCTATGTAATTCAGGCTGGCCTTGAACTCACTATGTAGTCCAGGTTGGCCTTGAATTGGAGGCAGTCCTCCTGCCTCAGCCTTCCAAGTGCTAAGACTACAGGCAGTGCCAACCACAGCAGACAACCTAGTAAATTCTTTCACCCCCCACATCACTGGCCCTCCATACGCCATCTCGTGTGACATAATCCAGGAAAGTCTCCTAATTGTTAGGTCAATTGTTAGCAGTATAATCCCATCAGCAACTTGAATTTCTGTTTGCCACTTTGTTTATCCTATTCACAGACTATTCACAGATGCCGGGAATTAGTGCCAGGACATACTGTGGTGCAAGCATTGTTCTGCCTCCCTCTAGGCCCTGCAGGAGGTCCCGGATCCACACAAAACCTTCTTAATCGCTGCTGGTCACTGCAGAAAGCCGCTCATCCTGCACCTCTGGCCTCCTCCGGATGGCTTTTCTGGTGTGCACACTCCACTGCACCCCAGGTGGGGAACAAGCATCATCGCAGTTCCCCAAGGCAGAGTTGTAATAGGAGAGAGCCTCACACTGTCCCATGGACACCGGGAAAGTCTCGGGCCCCTGTGGGACACCTGGTAGGGCTGGAAGAGCCTGAACTGCAACTCAGGGCTTCCTTGGCTCTGAGGCAGTGACAGAGAAGGTGGGAGAGGGCAGCAGTGCCAGCAGTTGGCCATGTGTGGCAACCCTGAGGACATCCCTGGGACAGGGCAGCAAGCCGCTGTGGCAAGGGAGAAGCCTGACTGATGATCCTGTGTGTGTCTCTGGGATGTGAAATCCCCATCTCTCTTCGGTCCTCAGACTTTGGAAATGCCCGCAGCATGGTTGGCAGGGGGCAGGGGGTATGGAGGGGCTGGCAGCTGAGCCCTGGGAACTCAGAAAGCCCGGGATGGAACAGGACAGCTCGGGAGGGCAGTGCCAACACAGGGGCCTGGCTCCAGATGAGCCAACCTCATCAGCGTCCGAGGCAGGGCCAGGCTGCAGCTGACTCCCACATGGCACAGCTAAGGCTGGCCGGCATGTCTAAGTCAGACATTGCTGCTATAGACCTGGAGGCGACGAGAGAGCCTGTCTAGGTAGTGAGGAATGCTCCAAAACGCCCACCAGGTTTGCAGCCCCTGGAACCAGGTTGTGCTGCCCACAGGCCCTCCTGTGCCCCTTGGCTCCGCCTGCTGCCCACTGCAGGGCTGCTCAGGTCCCGTGAGCTTCCTGTGACCAGGCCGTGTCTGACCTCAGATGCGACTGCCCTGGGCTCAGTGAAGGAGGCAGAGTGTCCCCTCCTGCTCTCAATTCTCGGGGCCCCGGTGACTGAGCGGCCAGTGGTGCCAAGAGAAACTGTCAGCCTCTCTCGCTTCTCAGGGCCAAAGGCTCTGCTGTTTTCAAGGCCCTCGGTCCACGTTGCCAAACTGCCTGCTGGAAACCACTGGGGACGCCTGCCTCTCCGAGCACTGCCATTTAGGAAATCTCTGCTAGCTTGATGCGAAGAGAACAATTTCATTCTCACTTTCAGTTCTTTGATTACGTGTGAAGCTGTGTTTTTAAAATATGCGCATTACTTATTTTTGAATGGGATTAGTAATAATGAGAAGCCCATTTCAAATGCCATTAAACCTCTGTTTAGATGTGAGAAGAAATTTCATTTCATACGAAGAAAGGAAGGTTTGTTATCTGTATGGCTTTTGCTTTGAGAGTTGAGGTTTGGAGAGGGGAAAGAAAAGAAAAACCAAGGAGAAAATCCAGGAAGAGGGGAAAGAGAAGTGGAGAAGAATACAAGCAGGAAAAAGAGGGAAAAAGGAAAGCAAGCACCTTGCTTTGCACCTTGTCCAGGGGCTATGGTCCAGAGAGCCTTGTGTTTTTGTTTTTCTCTGTAATCATTGAGAACAAAAATAAGGGCCCCCCACAGCACCCCAGCAGTGTGGTGTGGGGTGAATAGAGCTGCTGGGGGCGGGAGTCTGGGGACCGAGGGTGATCTCAGCTCCCAGGATCCTTTGAGAAGCAGCTGTCAGCTGAGGCTGGCGGAGGCGCAGAGCTGGGGTGGAAGCCTGTGCGGGAGGGGAGCGGTCTGGGCAGCCTGGCCCGAGCTGGGGAGGCTGTGTTTGGAGTGAAGGAGGACTTGTTAAACTTGAAAACCAAAGTACTTTGAGAGCAGCACTAAATCAGTCATGAAGTTGAGCAGCAAAGTCAGTTTTATTGGGAAAGGGACAGGAAGTATGGAATGGGTTTGTTCCCTGGAGCTAAAATCCCTTATTACATTTGCAATTTAGATGCAATCTTCTAGATTTTTCGCATGCTCTTTTTTTTTTTTTTTAGTGGTATTGCAATGTCTGTTTCCTTTATTGGTACTTTGGAACTGTGAGGGTTACAATGGACTCTCATGAGGAGTAAAAAGCAGCCAGCTATGCATTACACCATGGTTTCACACAAAGCAGATAAATATCAGAATGCCTGATTTTCTGTTTATAAAATTCCTAAGGGCATATGGCAGAAGAATGCTAGAAAAATCAATGTGGGAAGAATACGCATAAAGATGTGTTTCTTACATCAAGAAAGTCCCAAGAATCACAAAATCTGCAGAAGCTTGGTTAATCAAATACTGCAGGACTGATTTAATCAGTATAAAATTGAAAGAGCTTTAGATCTGTAATAAAAATCCAAATTTGGGGAAGGGCAAACTTTAAAACAGCAGCCAAGTAGGGAGAAAAGGTGGGGTGAGGAGGGTGAGAGAACAGGCCTTCCAGCATGCTCTTTAATTGTACTCTTTCCCTTCACTTGGATCGTGCAGCTGGCTGAGGCCCAGGTGCCGTGGAGTCAGCACACCTGGCGACTTCCGTCTCTGACTCACCTCTGTTAAGGTCATTTGGTGTCCTTGGTAGCAACACTTTCGCCCTCCCCCAACTTCCATTCATGATCATAAAGAGCAAGGACTGCTGGGTGTGGGTGTAGTGGCAAACGCCTTCATCCCAGCATTCTGGGAGGCCAAGGCAGGAGGGTTGCCAAATTCTAGCCCAGCCTGGGCAACTTAGTGAGACCTTCCCTTGAAATTTACAAAAAAAAAAATTTGGGCTGGGGCTGAAGCTCAGTGCAAAGGCCCCAGGTTCAATCCCCAGTAAATTGTGCACACTGAGTTAAACGTAAAATTGACAGTAGGGTTGAGCTGAACCAGGTTCAGCGTGAACCTATGAATAGTCTTATTTAATCCTCGAATAGGATGTGACTACGATGTTCTGCCTTCCACTTTGTGGGAGCACCCGGAAGAGCCACAGTAGAGTCCTAAAGGGCCATGTGAACTGGCCACATCCACAGCTGCCAGCCCGGAGGTCCCTGGGCCCAAGGGCTGGGAGCAGGTGGGTGACACAGCAGGAACCCTGCCCTCCGCATGGGGGCGCCCTGCTCAGGCCCACAGCATCTCCTCCTCCTCCTCCTCTTTCTCCTCCTCCTCCTCCTCTTTCTCCTCTCCCTCCTCTTCCTCCTCCTCCCCCTCCTCCCTCAGCCAACAAAGCTGGGGCATAACTGAAAAAAAGTGCTTGTGTTTTATGATGCACAGTGTTATGTTTTGATACAGGCACCGCTGTGAAATGACCAAATCAAGGTAATCAACATCATCTATTACCTCACCCACTTACTCTTCTTGGTGGGGAAAACATTTAAGATCTGCTATCCTTAGCAATTTTCGAGTCTCCACTACATTATTACTATTATTATTATTTTTTGGTTTCGTTTTGCTTTTTTGAGATAAGATCTTGGAACATAGTTTAGGCTGGCCTTGAACTCACTATGCAGCCCAGGCTGGCCTTGGAGCCCTATCGATCCTCCTGCCTCAGCCTCCCAAGTGCTGGGATTACAGGTGTGTGCCGTCACACCCAGCTCCAAAACATTATTATTAATAATGGTCACCAGGTTGTACAACAGAGCTCCAGAGCTCATACTTTTATCTTCTGAACCCACCCCCAGCCCTCCAGCCCCAAGCCCGGGCAAACACTATTCTGTCCTCTGGCTCTGTGAATTTGACTTCTTTGGAGTCCATGTGTAAGTGCGGGCATGCTGTGTTTGTCTTTCTGTGTGGGGCTTATCTCACTGAGCGCATGTCTTCTGAGTTCACACGTATTGTCTCAAATAAGATTTCCTTTTATAAGGAAGAAAGGTTTTATTTTCTTTATCCATTCAACTGTCAGTGGACACTTGGGTGACTCCAGGTCATGGTTATGAATAAAAATGGCATGTTTTTCTTTTTTTTTGGTGTGGCACTGGGGATTATATCCAAGGCTTTCACACTGCACTACACCCCCTGTACTGTTTTATTTTATTTTATTTTTTGGTACCAGGGATCAAACTCAGGACGCTGCACTTGTGAGGCAGGCATGGTATATACTTTCTAATTTTAATTTTTTATTTTGAGAGAATCTCTCTAACTTGCCCAAACTTGTGCTCCTCCTGCCTCAGAGTGCTGGTATTTACACCACTACACCCAGTTTAAAAAGGACACTTTATTGGGAGGCTGAGGCCGGAGGATGGCCAAGAGTTCGAGGTGAGCCTGGGCTACATAGTGAGTTCAAGGCCAGCCTGAACTACATAGTGAAAGCTGTCTTAAAAAAAAAAAAAAAAGAACACTTTTAAAAAATGCCACTACTGCTCCAGTCTCACAACTAACAAACTTAGAAGACAGTGTTTACACTTTGATAATATAAACATTTATGACCTCTGTAAATCTAGTCAGAAATCACTTTAGGTTTTCTTGGGTAAGTTAATTAGTTTATGGGAAGCAGAGTACTGGGTACTAGTGGTCCAAAGTGCGATAAAAGACTAAAATAAAATGCTAAACCTTGAAAGAAACCAATTTATGCACTAAAAGTTTGGGCTTTGGTCTGATATTGACACAATATCTGTGTAAAATGACAAAGAAACTGTTGAGTCCTGCTGTATTTTTCCTCTTTTGGATCTCTCAACACTAAATGTGTTCTTTCCAGGAAGTTTGATTGAATTACTGTGCACACTCGCTGTGTTACTGACAGACAGGGGAGTCACGTCATTGTTAGCGATTTCAGAAATGAAAATGAGAAACAGAAGCTTCAATTACTTTCCTGTCAAACCGTGTTCCTCGGAGTCACATTTCTGTGCTGGCTCTCTGCTCTTGGATTTGATGTGCTTGGCTGAGCAGTGTGGTGGATCCCTTCCACTTCCGGGCAGGCCCTGCTGTCCCCACACTGTGATCTGCCTGTGACAGCTCTGCACCAGACCCTCTGGTGGCAGCCAGCGGCTCAGCCACACACTGAATTAGTCTTAGTGCCGGTGCTGAAAGCCCTTCAGCGTGATCCTTGAGATTTAAAAGTTGTTTAAAAATTTTGCAAGCGTCAAGTGCCAGATGATACACTAGTGAGTGTTGAATCTCAGGCTGTAGGTATACTTCCTTTGTAGATTTTCCAGTTCTTTGCTAATTTTACTGTAACTGTTTCATTTAAATTTCTTACACACTAACTTCGTCCGTGCAACTGAAATAAATCGTGGTGTAAAACAGTCAGTCGTGGATGTCATCCATATTCAGACCCCTCTGTGTCAGAAGTGTTATTTTATGGCTTTGTTGAAATTCACACCCAAGTAGAGAACTTGTTCCTTCCTTTAACAGTTTCCCTTTCTCTCCCCTCTTCTCCCTTCCCTTTGGGATTCATTTGGTTTTTTGCTTGTTTATTTGCTATTTGTTATGTTTTGTTTTTTTCAGACAGGGTCTCACTATGTAGTTCAGACTGGCCTTGAACTCACTGTGTAGCCCAGGCTGGCCTCAAAGTCATGGCAATCCTCCTGCCTCAGCCTCCTAAATGCTGGGATTACTGGTGTGCTCCACCACGTCTGGCAGGTAGCCACACATTTTTAACACACAGCAAATACCTGCGCCCCTCTACTCCTTCTGTTCTGCCTGCTCTGTCTGTGACCAGGACCTGTAGTCGCAGAGGAGCAACCTGAGCTCAGGACCTGAGCCCACAGAGGATGCTGGGAAGAGAGATGGCAGCTCCCACAGGCACACACAGGCAGGCTGGCGGGGGGGTCCCTGCTTCGTCATCAGGCAGGGACGCCTGTGGTTGGAGTGGTGTTTGGTTCTTTGCTACATCTGCAGGGCCTGGTGCAGGGCCTATCACCTGCAGGAAGAAATCTTGGTCTTCCTGAGGACAGGAAGTGGGGCTTCTATGGGGGTCTTTGTGGCGCAGGCCTGAGGAGTCCTGGTGAACAGGATGTGTACCTGTAACAAGCACTCAGTGATGTTCTTTCCACTCCTCGTATGGCAGCATTTCTGAGTCACTCTTAGGGCTCCACCATGCGGCTCCTCAGTCTCAATCTGACTACCAGTGCGTGCCGGGTCACAGTCATCTCCTCCCTGGGAGCCAGCCAGCCTCGGTTACGGGAATCTCGTCCCCTCCCAGGCCTCTCTGCTGCTCCCTCCCCACCTCGAGCGCATTCTGGGGTTTTCCTGGGGTTCCAAGTCAGCTGGTGCAGACTCCATGCAAAGGACCGGGCCGCTCTAGTTTTCTAGGTCACTGAGCTTGCGACGTCCCTCGGAAGTCCGTCCCGTCACACGGGGGAGGACTGTGGATTTGCTCCTCCCCACACCAGCCTGCCCAGTCCTGTGCCCACAGCTCCTCCAGGCCTTCCTGGGGCCCCGACAGCAGAGCCGGCTGCTGTGAGTGACAGTGCTGACAGGGGCTTCTTGCCTGGCTGTTCTCTCGGCTTCTGATTTGGGGCTCAGGCCGGAGAGAACAGGGCCAGCCTTGGGGACCCCCACGCCATACTCCGGGTGTACCCCTTCCTGGGACAGACCTCAGTAGGAGGCTCTTAGCTCCCCAACTCTTGCTGCCATAGAGTGGGTCACGTCCCTGTGTGGGGGTACCCAGAGACAAGCTCAGGTACCCCTGCTCATTCCAGGGCCCTCTGGGCTCAGGGACTGGCTGGGCCTCAGGAACCTCTGTGGGGGTAGCAGAGGGTGTGACCAGGAGGAGGGCACCAGCTGGCAGTGCCCAGGGAGGCTGCTAGTGGGATGCTGTCTGTGGGCCCAAGCCGGGCCTAATGCAGGCTGCTCAGGCTTCGGAGGGCCCTGCCCTGGCTCTGGGCCCAGCATGGCTTCTGACAGCTCCACCAGGGCCGCAGTTTCCACACCTGTATGATGGGCACGGCTGTACTGCTGCAGGACTGCTGGGGCACGCTGTCTCTCTCATTTACCACTCAGACCTCGCAAGGACAAGTCGGAAGGGACCAGGACTGGGACACACTCAGGTGTCAGAGCCCTGGGGTCCTGCTCCCACCTGACACTGGCAACTATGAAGCAGAAGCAGGTCTGCTCCATCCAGCTGCCCCAGCCCCGCCCTTCCATGCCCTCCCCCTGCCTTCTGCAACCCATCCTGGCCCTCACTTGCAGGTCTCCCCTGACAGGCTCCTGTCTCCTGCCCACTGCCTCCTCCTCCTCCTGCAGGCCCTGCCCTCCCTCTGACTCCTCTGCTCTCCCCTCTTCCTCTGCCCTCCACCTCCCTCTGGGCTCCTCTACCCTCCACCCCTGCAGACTCCTCAGCTACTCCTACCCCTCCTCCTCCTGCCACCCCTGCCCTGGGGCTTCCTGCCACTGCCCAGGCCCGGGTCCCTGCCAGGGTCACCCGGACCTCTGGGAGCTTGGGAGTCAGGAGCCAGCGGCACATGATGAGCAGTCTGGCAGGTCCCCAGGTGCCCCAGGAAGCCCCTCCCACAGTCCTCAGCCGCCTGGGGGTGTGGCCTGGTCCCTGGTGAGTGGCCTCCTTGGATTGACCTGCAGGCCACAGAGAATGGCATGACTTCCTCTTCTGTCCCCTCTCCTGCTGGCCGCTCAGGGCTCCCAGGGCAGCCTGCAAGGCCTGGGCTCCGCAGCCTGGGGCCTCTGCCCTTGCAGCCCCTCCCCTCCTTCCAGCAGGAGCAGCAGCAGCCTGTGCCTGTCCCCTCCTGCTCCCCCAAACAGCTCCCCCACAGCAGCCTACTCCGGGAAGGGGCTCCCTTTGTTGGGCAGCCTGCCAGGTGAAGCCTGGCTGCATGGCGTTGGGGTGCAGCTGGTGCCTGGGTCCCGGCAGAGGCTGTCTGGGATCCTCCCTGCCCCTAAATTGTCTCTTGGCTGAGGTGTCCGGAACTGGAATTCATACTCTCACTCTCTCTCCCCTGCTGGCCTGGTGACACTCCCTGGGGACGGGCCAGGGGGCCAGGCTGAGGTGGAAGGATGCAGAGCCCCTCTGATCTGGCGGCAGTCTCAGAGGGCTGCAGCCCTGGAGTGTGGCCTGACAGGGGGGACCCCTCTGCACAGGGCCATGTCCCCCTAGGTCCCTGCAGGGTCCCTCCTGCCCTGTCTGGTAAGGAGTGGCACCTTCCTCCACTTTGGTCTCTGGGGCTCTCCCAACCCTGGGAAAGGCCATACCAGGCCCACGCCCTTGGGCTACAGACCCATGGGCCATCTGGTTACTCATCTAAATAATCATTAAACAGAGAAGACATGATCCCTTAGAGCTTGTAATTCAGAGAATCAAAAAGCACACAAATCCTCAACATGTTTAAACTATTTAAATATCACAAGTTTTTTTGTCCCGGTACTGGGAATCGAATTCAGGACCTTGCCCTTTCGAGGCAGGCATGGTCCAGCCCTTTTTGTTTTGTATTTTGAGACAGGGCCTTGATAGGTAGCCAGACTGGCTTTGAAATCACAGTGATCCTCCTGCCTCAGCCTCCTGAGTGCTGGGCAGGTGTGTGCCACCACGCCCAGCATAAATACCACAACTTTTGTAGGAAGATAGAGGCATAAACTGGTAACAGAGCCCCCTGGCTCAGGTTGGGGGTCAGGGAGGCGTCCCTGGGGATGTGACATTCAACCTGAGACCTGAAAGACGGGGGAGGCAGCTGCTTGTGACTCAGAGCCAGAGGGGACACTGCCCCCACATTTGTCCCTGAGCTTCCCCAGCCACGGTCAGGGACCTATGAGGAACGAGGGCCCTGTGTTCCCACGAGAAACGGCTGCCATGCAGAGGCAGCCAGGGACACACATGTGATCCAGGCTGCCGTCCTGGTGATGCTGCCCCAGTCCAGGGTCAGATGCTGCGCTCAGGCCCATTTCCGTGGCTCAACACAGCCCGAGCAGGAATGTGGACAAGGTCTCTGTCTGGTGCTGCTCCAAGATCCACGGCATTTGTGTCGGGGAGCCTGGATCGCTCCCATGGATGGTCAGTTTGCCGATGACTCAGAAGTGAATGAAGCTGGTCTGGAATCCCCAACCTGGAGTCTGAATTTTGTTGCTAAGAGTGAGTGCCAGGCAGGAGGTGGGTGGGGTGTAAGGACCTGTCCTGCTGCCAATGAGGCCCCGCTGCACAGGTGCCCTCTTTCTCTTTCCCTTCCTCTGGCCCTGGGCACTGGCCCAGGCAGGAGACAAAGTGAGCAAGAACTGGGTCTGGGTGGCTGCGTCTGCCCCAGGCCATTTGCACCCACTTTTGGGGCCCCAGATTGCAGGGTCCAGAGGGTGCTGTCAGCTGCGGGAGAACAGGCTATCTCTGGAGCCTGATGGGACACTGCGGCCCTGCGCCTGCTGGCCATGGCTTTGTGTGTGTCTCCCAAGCCTGAGGTCTGACCTCACTTTAGGCCTGATCCAGCCCAGGAGCTGCTGCCTGGGAAGGGATTGTGGCGCTGGCTGTCCGCCCTCCTCTGACCCAGTGCCCAGGCCCTGGGTGGCCTATTCACCTTGCACACTCCCCCCTCACCTGCACACACGGGCTCCTCCTTCCTCCCTTTGCACCGTGCGCTGCTCTGCACCTGGCTTCTCCCCTTCTCCCCCGGATAAACCCACATATTTGGGCTGGGGATTTAGCTCAGTGGTTTCGCTGCTTGCTTTGCAAGTATGAGGACCTGAGTTCAATTCCCGGTACCAACAAAGCAAAACAAAAAACCCACATATTCGGCCCCATTGCTGCTATAGATCTGTGGACACCTGTACCTGGGGTTGCAGGTTCCACCGGCTGCCTGCTCGTGGGTTCTCAAAGATTCTGTATGAGTCAGAGGAGCCTGTGGCCAGCGAATCGGGCAGCCCATGGGACCATCCCGGGGCAGCAGAGTGGACCAGCTCTGTGAGAACACCCCAGGCCACCTTCACCTTTTGATGATTTGGACACTGCCCTGGGAAACATCGGGGCTCCTTATGCCCTGCCTCCAACTTGCCCCACTCCTGAGGGCCCTCTCTTCTCTCTGTGACCCGTAGCTTCTCCCTCCTTCCCTGCGGCCAGCACCTCAGAGTCGACTGAGGCAGGACTGTGCCATGTCTACCCAGAGAGGAAGTTAGTGACCCCGCTCCTGGAGCTGCTGGAAAGGATCTCTGCCTCTCAGGGGCCCCCCAACCCTCCTGGGGATAAGGGTAAGTCCTGGGTTCTCCGAGGCTTGGCCCAGGTCCCAGAGCTATGGGGACAACGGAGAAGTCTGGGGGAGGTTGCTGGGAGTGCTCATTGTCAGCTGTTCAGGCCCATTGGTCGCCATCTTGAAAACTTGCCATCTTTTATTCTGGTACAGGGCATCAAATCCAGGGGTGGTCTACTACTGAGCTACGTCTCCAGCACTGCACCCCTTCCCTTAAATTTTGAGACAGAGCAGCTGTCTAAATTTCCCAGGCTGGTCTCAAACTTTCTACCCTCCTGCCTCAGCGTCCAGAGTAGCTAGAATTACAGGTGTGTGGCACTGTGTCTGGTAAAACTCTTAGTGGAGCCTTCCATGCTACCCTACCCTGCCACCTCCAGGGGAGCTGGCAGAGCCAAGCTGTAGTTGACTTTTCTGAAAGTGCTACATGGGGGCAATGTGGAAAGGCTCTGAAGGATGTGCCAGGCTTCTGGGGGTTGTTTACAAAGACTCCAACAAGACAGAGCTGGAATCAAGGTTTTCATGAACAAATTACTGTATGGAGAGCTTTTCTCCCATCTCAAATGGCATCCTTCAAACGCCCACAGGGAATGGACGAGAAGCACCAGGATGGGTGCTTGGTGCTCCGGAGAGCATCTCATATCTTCCAGAACTTTCCAAATGAGCACCTGGCGTCTTCATTTATTCTCTGAATGCACCCTCCTCAGCCCCAGCTGAGGTACCCTTTCCTGTCCTTCAAGTACAAAGCTGTTGGGAAACAGCAATATTCCTCAAAGCAATAAAATATTTGTTAAAGACATTTCACAGGAAAACAAGGTAAAAGACCAGGTTATGCACGGCTAGCTCAACTTTTTGTGGTCATCTCCTTACAGAAAGAGAACTTTGTACTTCTTACATAGTTTAGGAGTAACAGGCATTGTATGACCTTTAAAGAAAATTGATTCCGCACAAAGCTCACCCTACCAGCTTCAGTTCCTCAATCAGCAGTTGAGGAAGGTCCTTCCCCGCCAGCATCTTTTTATGTGACATTTGACAAAAATTCCAATTCTTAATATGAGAGTGAGTCTAACCAAATTTTAAAATCTTACTGAGTGAATTTTCTCTTTTATTTGGCAGTCCTGACTGCATCTATTTTCATAGTTGACAGAATTCAAGAAATTTGAATTAGTGTTTCTTCTTCTAAATGAGACAAAGGCTTTGTCACGTGGGGTCTTTTTGAATGAACTGGGGCAGGACACTTTTCAGTGGTGACATTTTTATCCAGACTCCACAAAAAACAAATACAGTAATTACATTTTATCATAGAATGCATTCTAATTTAATGTTTCCACCCCAAAAGCCCAATTTAAAATCAGGAACATCTTATGCAAGGAAACTAATTGTGTCTTAAAATTTGTTAATGCAGATATGACTAGGAATGCAAAAAGAAAACTAAGTAGGGAAATGACACTTGGCATAGGAAATCTGGCTCAAGTTGGACTGAAAGAGTCCTCACCAATCCCCTCTACGTATAAGCACAGGAAACAGCGTCATGAATATTAAGTTCTTTCTGCTTGGGTTCCAATCTAACAGCTTCATCAGCCTTTGGTGACCTGACTGATGACCAAATGAGATTCCAGTAATTCATTTCTGCACTATGACTGCCCTCCAGAGGTTTATCTCTGGGATCATCTCCGACTGAGAATCCTTACAGGCAGCTGACTTCCGAGGGATGAAATCCATGTGGTATCTGCTGCTCTCCTTGGTCACCATTGGCCAGCTCCTAAAGGTAGACTGTCTGCAGACCATGCTGCCACCCCTCAGTTTGGTTCCCGTGTCCCCCTCAAGATCCAGGACTGGCCATGGATCACCTTCAGGTCTCCCGAGTCTCCCTCTGGCTTGTCCGGACTCTCCCTTGGGCTCGAGTTGCTTGCAGTTCTTCTACCTCTCACCAACTCTTCAGTCTTCTGGACTCCAGTCTCTGCCAGCCATGTTAATGTTGCTCTTTTCCAGAGTTTGCTCCTTGATTGCTTTCCTACGCTACAAGTAATTTCCTACAGACCCACAAGCTCCCTCCATGCTTGGCAGGGACTGTCCTGATTTAACACTGCACGTCCTGCGTCTCCCTAGGAGTCCTCTCAGTCCTGGACTGACCTGAACAAATGGTCACCCTGGCTTCATCCCAGGTAGCAAATGGGGGCCACACGGAGGAGCCCTGACGCTGAGCCTTCCCGAGTGCAGGCTGGGAAGTGACCTCAAACCTGTGTGTGGTGGGATCCGGGCCGGGGCCCTGGATCTTGCTGACCACCTTGCTTCCAGAGGCTGGCTTTTCCCTGGCTTGTCGGGCCTTTGTCTACCTTTCCCTTGGTATCCAGAGCAGCAGGTTGGGGCTTTCAGCGTGGACTCACTGAAGAGGAAAGAAAGGATGGGAACTCAAGCGTCCAAGCAGGTTTGGTGCTAAACCTGAGAGGGACCTCCCTGTGTGAGCAGAACGAGGTGTCTCTCACAGGCGAAGAGGCTTTTTATAGCATTTCTGGGCGGGCTTTTGAGGGGGTGGGTCAGAGAAACGGCGGGCCTGTGGCTTGCTGATTCCTCTGCAACCTGCTGACGTGTCCTCTGTGCCCTAGGTAAAATGAAACCTACATTCCTCTAAGATGGTGGCTAGGCTCCTTCGAAGTGCTGGTGTCCCTGTCCGGGCTCTGTCACTCACCCTGGCCGCCTCACATTTGGCCTCTGGGGCTGTGTCCCCAAGGGTCAGGGAAAGCTGGGGTTTGGGTTGGGGCCAGAGAGTGGCCAGGAACCCATGACCCACTGACATAGAATTTGGGCCCTTTCCAGTAGTTTCTGTGAGAGGAGTGTGGGAAGTTGACCTTTGTACTCTGAGGATTTGTGATTCCAGAGCCCAGGCTGTCCTGGAAGTCACCTGGCTGTCACAGAGGAGGGAGGCAGTTGGCCTTTTGTGTGTTAGGGTGCAGGTGGAGAAACAGCCAGGGCATCGAGGGGCCCAGAAACAGTGAGCCTCTACACCAAGGCCGGCGGCCCGTGGTGCCAGCCCAGTTTGCCAGCACCAAAGCCGATAAGGTGGGCAGGGACAGTGGTCTGACCCCATGTCGGTACGGGCCGGAGGGACGAGAGGTGGCCAGGTGGAATGACCAAGCCTGACTCCGAACTTCGGGGGTTGCAGGAAGCTTTGAAGTGGCTCAGATGTAACCTCGGAAACCCAGCCCAGACTCTGGAGGCCAAGTTCTGGAGGGCAGGGCCTGGGACCTGCTCCCTTAAGGGACACAGTCCCTGGTCTCCACGTCCAGTGCCCCATGGTGGGGCTTCCCCTGGTCTCTGATATGCAAAGGGACCCCCATCTTTGTCTCCTGGGGAGGCCAGTTTCGGGGAGCAGGTGGATACTGCTACTTTGCTGGAGGGAGGGGGCTTCCAGGGGCACCTGGAGACCTGCCAGACTGCCCACCACGTGCCGTCCCCTGTGCCCAGCAGGCTCCTGACTCCCAAGCTCCCAGAGGTCTGGGTGGCCCTGGCAGGGACCCGGGCCTGGGCAATGGCAGGAAGCCCCAGGGCAGGGGTGGCAGGAGGAGGAGGGGTAGGAGTAGCTGAGGAGTCTGCAGGGGTGGAGGGCAGAGGAGCCCAGAGGGAGGTGGAGGGCAGAGGAAGAGGGGAGAGCAGAGGAGTCAGAGGGAGGGCAGGGCCTGCAGGAGGAGGAGGAGGCAGCGGGCAGGAGACAGGAGCCTGTCAGGGGAGACCTGCAAGTGAGGGCCAGGATGGGTTGCAGAAGGCAGGGGGAGGGCATAGAAGGGGGGGGGCTGGGGCAGCTGGATGGAGCAGACCTGCTTCTGCTTCATAGTTGCCAGTGTCAGGTGGGAGCAGGACCCCAGGGTTCTGACACCTGAGTGTGTCCCAGTCCTGGTCCCTTCCAACTTATCCTTGTGACTTCACAAAAAACTGAAGCCTTGGAGGTGCTGTTGGAGTCAGCAGAGTCTGGTCGGGAACTGGCTGTGCTTTGTGGCCCTGGGAGGCCAGGAGGGGACCTTAGGGGAGTGGGGGGAGAGTCTGGACCAGCACAATGGGGGGGGGGGTTCCGCAGCAGGAGGAGTGGCTGGCAGCCAGAGGGTCCCAATTCTCCTTGTCATTCACACCTCCTTCATCTGGAGCACTGGGGTAATCAAGAGGCCTCCAGGGCTTCATCTTATAAATATGCATATCCAGGTTCTTTTCGTTTGGAAGTATGGATCCAATTGCTCTTATGAACATTGAAAACTCTCCCTTCTGTAATAGCTCTGCCTCCATACCCCATTATTCCCATTATGCAACAGAATTTAATGTACTTTCACAGAATCTCTGCAATTTGGACATTATGTAATAGGGAAAGGAAGACTTCCGGTCACCTTAGGTTATAGATGATATCCATCCATTTCGGGAGCCATTTTCTACCTTCAAACGAAGCCATCTGTAGTCTTGCAACATCTTCTCATATTTCCTCTGGCCCAGGCCACCCCTACGCAGCAGCGATACCCAGAAGGTACAGGTTCCCGCCTCTGGGAAGACGTGGGTGTACTGTGGCAAGCGGGCTTCAAAGGGCAGGCACTCAGGAGGACACAGAGAAAGGGGTGTCCCCACCCCAAACCACCATGGTCCGGAATGGCTGTCTTTGTCTAGGTGGCCTGAGAGTTCAGAGGAAGGGTGGTCTGAGCTGGGCAGCGTGGAGGGTGCAGGCCAAGGGGCTCCACCTGTGCCTGGAGGGAGGAAGACGGGAGCTTCTTTCATTTTTAAAAAATGGACACGAAATAAATAATTGTACAAATCATGAGGTTCAATGTGAAGTTTCAATGCACAGGTCAAATCAGGAGGATGAGCACATCCACCGCTTCAAATACTGATTCTTCATGGTGAAACATTCAAAAATTCTCTCTTCTGGCTGTTTTGAGATATTCACTGAGGATAAGGATGTCGCTCAGTGGTAGAGTGCTTGCCTAGAGTATGCCAGGCCCTGGGTTCCACTCCCACCCCACCCCCAAAAAGAAATGAGTCCTTTTTTATTGATCCAGTCACCCTACTGTGCGGCCCAGCACCAGCACGCACTCCTCTTAGCTAACTGCAACTTTTAGACATTGACCAACCTTTCCCTGCCCCCCTCCCCCTCTCCCTCCCAGACCCAGGAACCTCATTTTAGATTCCACGAAGGGTGAGGTCCTGTGGTATTTGTCTCTCTGGGCATGGCTGTTCCACTTAACCGCCAGCTTCCACTTCCACCCATGTTGTCGCAGTGCTAGGACTTCGCTCTTCCTTAAGGTCAAGTGGGTTTCCACTGTGTGTGGGAACCACATTTTCTCATCCATGCATCCACTTCCATGACTTAGAACTGCAGATGTCTCTGTCATCGAATCTTGAGGCCTTTGGGTGCATTCGAAGTCCATGCTTCGCTTCTAATTTTAGTATATGTGCTGCCTAAGCAAGCACCATGCTTCGCTTCTAAGCCAGCACCTCAGGCAAGTTGTTGAGCCTTTCAATGACTGCATTTGTTTTCACACCTGTAAATGGGGGTGCTCATGGCCTTACCTCATTGGGTGGCATGGTGAGGATGCAGTGAGGAGGTGCAGGTGTGTGCTCAGCACCAGGCAACAGATGCAAGTCTACACTGCCATCCGAGCCGGGTCTGAAACCCACCTAGGAGCTGTGAGTGTGGTGCACATCCGGGCACATTACAGGAGTCCTCTGTGTCTCAGTTTCCTCGTGGAGGCCATTACAGTGTGCACCTCCCGGCTGGCGTGAAGGAGGAAGTGCTTTTATTTGGAAAGTCTTTGCCCACTAAGCCTTAGGATGCACCATGCAAGTCACAGAGAGTGTCCCCATACTCATTAATGACAAGCCCTTGAACAGTCAGGATGGCCAGGGTGGAGATGAAGACTGAGCTCTGTGTGGGAGTGGGGTGTGACCAGGAGGAGACTGATAACACTGGGGAGCAGAGCTGGGGGCTCTGGGGGCTCTATACCGGTGCAGAATCTTTAGCCTCCACTGCATGGTTAAAATAACCATCAAAATCCAATCAATGATTTCCAGGAAGGAAGGAAGTACCATAATTACCCTAAGTGTGGAGGCCCGAAGATGTCCTCCTTTGACAGTTACCGCAGTGATTCTGGGGAACAAAAGGACAGCTCATTCTGCCAGAATTAAGAGTTTCCCTGAAGCCAAAGGAAGATAAAAATGTAAATATGCAGGGGAAGACTGGCTGGGATGAAAGCACTAGCAATAACTAAGTAGAAATTTAGGGCAGGGATGTAGCTCAGCTGTAGACTGCTTGCCTAGCATATGCAAGGCTCTGGGTCCAGTTCCAAGCACCAAATTAAAAAAAAAAAAACATTAACAGCCCAAGTGCAAAAGAAAGAAAATAGTTGTCTTGGGCTGGGGATTTAGCTCAGTGGTTCCAGCGCCTGCCTCGAAAGCTCAAAGTCCCAAGTTTGATCCCTGGTATCAAAAAGAAAATAGTCGTCTTTAGGCAACAGGAAACCTAAAGAGAAAATATATCTTTCAAAAAGGCCCATCACCTGTTCACCTGTGCCTCCTGTCCCCAAGAAATTAACAGGAGTAACTTAGAAGCTGTGACCTCAAATACTGTCAAGAAGGGGACAGAGATGGCTTGGACAAAAAGCCACAGGGAGGCCAGGGGTAGAACTCAGAGGAGAAGAAGCCCCCGGGGCCCAGGTAGGAGGAGAGCCAGGGGCTGAGGACAGGCAGGAAGCTCAAAGAGTGCTCGGCCCAGGACCCTGTCCTCACGAGAGCCAGGCCACAAGGGGCCCTGGAGAACCTGGCTGGGGCAAACTCAGCTGTGTCGAAAGAGTCCAGAGGCTCCGTTCAGGGGGCACGGGGAGCCCCGGGACACAGTGGGCTTCCCCGATTCTGTTAACATGGAACACAGAATTCTTCCCTACCCTGAGTTCAGCAGCAGGGCAGCTTGGATGTTCGTCTTTTCCAGAATCTTCACGGGGAAAGGTCCCCTGCCCCATGCTGTGGACTTCCGGTGCTGGCAGAGCCACAGCTTGGAGAGCCAACTCCTGTGCAATCGAGGGACTGCTGGCGCCATGGGGACCTTGCACAGCCACAGGCTGACGGCTGCAGGCAGGAGCGCCAGGCTCTGAGTGATCAGGGTAGGTCAGGACAGGAACAGGAGGCGAGCCCACACATAGAAGGCTCAGCACCAAGGACTTCCTCCTTTGGCCTGATAGTTGCATCTCCAGGGAGCAACGGAGGGGAGTGGCGGCTTCTAGAAGGCTGCAGGCCCCTGGGTGTTTTACTCCTCCCTGCCTTGGCATTCAGCGTCTTGGATTGTGGTGCATGCCAGCACCTGTGAGACCTCCTCCAAGGAGGCTGGGCATCTTTGATCCCTGCCGGTGACAATCAGGGTCCAGATGCCTTGTGGACAATCAGGGCACAGGACAGGGGCTCGGGACTTGCCAAGGGGCCATTCAGGCTCAATGCCAGGCTGGGGCCTGAGGAAGCCCGTGTGGCAGATCCTGCAGGTTTGGAGCAGAGGGTGAGACAAGCAGCTACCATGGGACATAAGTCTGCTTGAGCCATCGTCCTTTCCTTCCTCAGTTTCCCCTGCCCTCCTCTCTCCTCTCTTAGCTGACACCTGTTATGAGTGTTGCTCTTTTCCTGGGGTCTCTCTACTGCAGAGGCCATATCGATGACGAATGAGGTCTCAGGATTCCAAGGGCAGGTACTCGGTGGGTGCTCTGAGCCCCCTCGTCCTGCTGACGACTCCGTGTTTCTGTGGCAGATGCTGCATTTGCCGTGACCACTGCCATCTTCAGAGTAGGTGACCAACCAGCATTTGTTAATGGACGAACTTGTGACCCCAATTTCTAGATGAGGAAGTGGGCTTAGAGAGTCAGAGAAGCAGAGACTCTCCAAGGGCAAGGCCACTGCGGGCCTGCTGGGCTGTCCCCGGGACCAGGTTCCCTCAGCTGACCCAGGACCCCTTTGCTCAGACACCCTGTCACCCCCTTCCTGTCCCGATCCCTTCCTGTTGTGGCTGTTGTCCTCACCTCAACCTGCCCCCTGCTCCCCGCATGGACCTACCCAGTGCTGTCCCTGAGCTGCCCCACCCCACTGTGATGGATTCTGAGTCACACAAGACCAGTGATTTCTCTCGTGGGACAGCTTTCTGCATGACATCCCTGCACAGTGTGTGTGTGCTCCTGGGGATGCTGGAGGGGTCCCTGCCCCTGAGCCTCCACTCACCGTTCCCTGGCTTGTCCCCTGCAGGGACAGGCGGGCAGGTTTCCCCTCTGGAGGGGCTGCACAGCTGGAGGCCCCATGGAGCTGGCGTCAGGAGAGGATGTGGTGAGTCCCCAGGTGTCGAGGAGCCCTCTTTGGCGAGCTCAGTCAGAAGGGCTTGGTCCCCGCCCTCTTGAAAGAGCTGGTTCCTAAGCATCCAGGCTGCCGGTTGGTGACACTGGAGGTATGTGCTCTTGTCCTCTGCTAGGGTCCCCATCTGGAAGGCAGCAGGAGCCTGCCTGGGCTCCCAAAGCCTCTAGTTTGTCCTAGATGGTGATGGGATGGGCAGGAGCCGGTGGCAGTTCCGGGAGGCCAAGGGGAATTTTCTGAGAAGTCTCTTCTATCTGACTGTCCGGTGTTTTGGTGGGGATGGCTGGGAGGGGCTGGATGGAGAGTGTCAAGCTGTGGGGTGAGTGCCCGGGCAGGTCCCTGCCTGGCCACCCTGGAGGCCTCAGGTCTTTGAGACTCCCTGGACCACGGGAAGGAGCTGCATTTAGGGCAGCTGGCCAGACAGTGCACCAAGCCTCTCAGCGCTGGGTGGGTAAAGCCTTCGAGGAGCGGGGCTGAGCTGTGACACTGCTTTCTGCAGGGGGCAGGGGTCCCCACCTGTCCAGGGCCCTGTCTTGATGTCCAGGCTTGAGCGTCACGTCCTGGTGCAAGGAGCAGGCTTGGAGGCACCCACGGGACCAGTTCCCTGTGACCAGAATCCGTGGCAGTGAGGCAGAATAGCTGTCATGGTCTTGTCAACCTCTTCCCCGAACAATGGGAGCCAGCGCTCTGGAGGGCCAGGCAGCTCCCGGCCGTCACCCTCGGGCTGCTCCTCATGCAGGGAGGACCCACGCAGATGCATCAGCCAGGCCCACCTCAGGTAGTTTCTATTTCTGTAGACACTTGAAAGTCACAACACACGTGCCTCATAAAAAACAGCCCATGCCAGGGTCCTCCGCGGGGCCCCCAAGAGCCTCCTGGGCCTGGCCACTGCCCCTGCCAGGCTGAGTCAGCCCAGACTGTCCTCGCTGCCTAGGATCTGTGAGGGTCCCTGCCGAGAGCCACCAGAGCTCTCCGCCCTGGAGATGGGAGACCCCGGGGCTATCTCTGCTGACCATCTACATAGACCTCTGCAGGGCCCACAAATCCCCGGCTGGCTTCTGGGACTTCCCAGCACCCCCTCCTTTCTGTTCCCCATCTCAAACTGCTGAAGTGCTAGGCCTCATGTTGGCCTTTCTCAGATGCTTGCTGTCCCTGAGGGATGCTGCTGTCTCCCTTCTCTTCCAAAGACTTCCAAGGCCTTCACACACAAACACACATACACTTGTGAGCCCGCAGACTTGAGCAGTTTTTGGTTTTTGGCTGGGCAGGTGTGCAACCCTTCCAAGAGACTGCAGAGTGCAGGTCTTCTTGCTGGAAGTGTGCTCCCCACGCCCCACAGTGGGGTCCACCCAGATGGCAGGGACCCCGCTGAGCTCCTCTCTACCCCCAGAAACAGTACCCTCAGCCACACAGGCTGCCGCAGAGCCATTTAGGAGCCTCCGGCCCCACCCCCTCAGTTTACCCGAGGAAGTTCAGTCCCACAGAGGGGAAGTGGCTCTGCCCGACCAGGCAGGTGGCCAGGCCTGGAGGAGAAGTGACATGGCCCAGCTCACTCAGCTGCACTGGATAGTCCACAGGTAATAGCCTAGAGGCCATTTAGGGAAACTGAGGCACGGAGCCTCTGATCTGACCTTGCTCTTGTTAGATAGACACTGGGAGACCTTCCTGAGGTCAGTGGGGCTTTGTGGGGCTCTGTGCCACCTGGCCCGGTTCAGTGGGCTGCTCCCCAGGACGGGACAGTGGCAGTCCCCACCCGCGCTTTGTGACAGCAGACTTGGTTTGTCCCCAATCATGGGTGACATTTTTCTACGAACCCTCAACTTTCTCTTGGTCTGAGTCAGGGTTTCAGCAGGAGTTCAGTAGGGGAGCTCTGGCGGGCAGCCCTGGAACTGTCCCTTGGGGCTGGCTTTTGTGCCAGCACCTTCCCCAGCCCTGCCCCTCCCTCAGCATCTCTTGGGAAATCACCAAGCACCCTCAGGGATCGTCCTGCGGCCCTTGAGCAAGATGCCGGTGGTGTCTCGGGGATGTGTGTGGGAGTCAGGCCCAGCCACTCACCAGCTGTCACTTCCCTAGCCTCAGTTTACCTCTGTGGGGAATGGAATGGTATTGGTTCCTCACAAGGCTCTTGAATTCAGTAAACAAGGGGGCTACTTGTCCCCTGGTGAGCACCTGACCAGCTGTGCTTGCTGTCATCTAGTGATTGCACTTTTTTGTTTTGTTTTTTGAGACAGGGTCTCACCGTATAGTTCAGGCTGTTCTTGAACTCACTGTGTAGCCCAGGCTGGCCTCCAACTCATGGCAATCCTCCTGCCTCAGCCTCCAGAGTGCTTGATTACAGGGGTGGGACACCATGCCTGGCCTAATGATTGCTCTTGAGCCCTAGCACAAGGTGTCTTGGAGATGCTGGGAGGGAAGATGGAGCAGGAGTTAGAACTCGGAAAATTCCAGATTTGTCCTGGACAGTGAGGACACAGTTCAGGAAGCATGTGCTGGGCTGTGCTGGGCTGGGCTTTGTGGGAGTTTTCTCCATGGAGGGAAGATACATGTAAGCGGAAAGAGGAGCGGGTGGTGGGGCCAGGCAGGCCCAGGAGTGAGGAGGACACAGAGCCTTGGGCGCACGGATGCTTTGCCGGTGCTGCTGTAGGAGCTGGGGGCGCTGGCGGAGGACTCAGGACGTGAGTCTCAGCTGGTCCTTCTCCGCCTGTCGGACCTTGGGGAGTCTCTTCAGCATCCCCATCTGTAAAATGGGTGCAACGATAACACCCCAGGAGTGTGCCCTTCCCCTCCACGGCGCACTTAGCATGGAGCCAGTCACGCGTCCAGTCCCCGAGATGCCCTTCACCCTCCCTACGCAACTCCAAACCTGCCATTCTCCCACAGAGGCAGCATCAGGAGCCTCTGTCCCTGTGCTCCATGTCCGTTGAGCCTTGTGCCTCCTTGCGTCGTGGCCCGGATGCCCAGTTTAGGCGCAGACCGATGGGTTATGCCCACAGCCGTGGCAGGTAACTGCAGCCCAGTGGGCATCTGCACCCAGCTTCAGCTTCCCGCACTGCAGCCCCAAGGACAGAGGGAAGAAGACTGGATGGGGCGGCTCCCGCCTGGGGCAGGTTCCAGGCCCCCCAACTGCACACCTGCTTTGCTCTCCCATGGTGGGGCACGACTGTCTCTGAGTGGGTGCCCTGCACAGATGGGGTTCTGCATCCGAGCTGTGCTCTCCTGTGGTCCGGCTTCTCTGGAAAACCCAGGCCCAGGGAAGGGGGTGGAAGGAAGGCTGGGCTGGTGCTGAGCCACACAGCTGGGTTTCGGGGCCTCAGCTGTGCATGAGCAACCCGGCAGCTGTGCCAGATGGGGTCTGCCCAGGTTGGGATGCTCAGGGTACCTGGAGGCACAGGTGCCACAGTGCCTGGAGACTGCACCATCCAGAAGATGGCAGCAGGATTGGCAGCAAGAGCCAGCGTGGCAAGGCCAGCACCAGGTGCCCAGGACACTGCAGATGGGACCCCAGGGACCATGTGAGAGAGCCTGCAAGATAACAAAGCCTTGGAGTCCAGTTCCTTCCATTCACGGGACAGTTCTCTCCTCTTCATGAAAAAGAGCGAAGCAGTGATACTTTGGAAGAAGATTCCATTTCAGGGTTAAAAACAAACTAACAAAAGCCCCCTCCAGGAAGATCCTGCTTCCTATGTGAATTCCCTCTACAACATTCTGGACAAACAGGTCTCCATCATTGCTTGTATACGTCTGGTGACAGGGAGCTCACTACATAGCAAGGCCGCGTTGTCTGATAGAGACATAGGTCTGCTCACGGCAGGACATGGACCATGTGTGTTTCCCTCTGTGGATCATGAGTGCCCCTTGTGTTTTCTGCCTCTTCCTGTGTTGTGGTCCCCGCCAGCTTCTGCACATGCAGTCCCTGCAGCCAGCAGGCCTCAGGGTCAGAGAGATCAGAGCCACACAAGCACTTCTGCCTCTCTGCTAAATTCTCTCAGGGTAGCCTAGGTTCCCCTCATTTCTCACTTTCCTGTTTACAGGAAGCACACACACACAAACACACAAACACACACACACAGAAATTCCTATTTTCATTTCAGCTGTGGCTGCATCTGTATTTTGTGCGTAAATATTTGTTCCTTCCCAATATTTCAGCAATTCCCTTCTGATTTTATCTCTGACTCATACGTTATTTAAGAGGCTGTGGGAGAGATTGCCTAGAAATGTCTGCTATATGTTAGTAATATCAAGAAGCTGCAGCAGAGCGGTTAGGACTGATAAATAGCTGTTTTCTCTGTGGTCTGAGAATGTGGAGTAGAAAATGGCCTTTGCCTTTAACGACTTTGGGCCGGCCCAGAAATGGGATCAGTTTTGTGAAAGACTTTCTATCCTCCTGCAGAGCATGTTCCCTTGATGAATGATTTCACCGTCCACCCCATCTGCTTGTTCTCTTTATTAATTGGACCATCCAGGTGTCTAATTTCTCTCTTTGATCGACAATATGTTAAGAGAGCCGCACTAAGGTTTCTAACTACAATTATTTTTCCACTTCCGCTCACTTCTTTTTGCATTTCTGGCCTGTTACCACCATGTTCAGCTCTGCTGTGCTCATTGGAACATAAATTGCAAGTTCCTATTTTCCTTAACTTTTACAATGGTAGCATCTCTGTAATCATCTCACTTTTCACTACAAAAACCTATATTGTCTTGGGCTGGGGATTTAGCTCAGTGGTTCCACTGCCTGCCTCGCAAGCTCAAGGTCCCGAGTTTGATCCCCACTACCAAAAAAACCCCCTGATATTGTCATATTCCCTTCTTTTCTAGCATAGCATACGCCTGATAAATCATAGATTATTCATCATTTTGCTGTGCTGTTTCATTTTCTCTGTCTTTCTTACTGACAAAAGATGCTTGGATATTTTTAAATGGATGCTCCTTTTATAGGCTCTATTAATATTAAATTTAAAAATAATATGTATATAGACCTCTATGGAGTTGCTCCTCTTTCTATATTGAGATGTTGCAATTTTCACTTTCAGTTTCTATTGTAAATTTTCTCTTCTTTTTGTCCCTTTAAGGTAGGGAAGAGAATTTAACCTAAATATCCAATTTTAAAAATGTTAGTTTCAACTTCTGCATTTATTTATTTCTACTAATAGTTCACTGAGCTTTGGAACAATTATAGTTTACATACTTTATTTTTGCCTCCTCTTCACTGTCAGCCTGGCATTTGGTATCTTTTATTTTGTTTTTTATCCATGAAGGCTGACCTTTTAAAAGTTCCTTTTAGGGCCGGGGGTTTAGCTCAGTGGTTTTGCCTCCTGCTGCGCAAGTGCAAGGACCGGAGTTCGATCCCCGGTACCAAAAAAATTAAAAAAATTTAAAAAATTAAAGTTGCGTTTAAGAATCACAGGTGGGGTTCATGCTGCTGCATTCTCGTCTCCTAGCGGGATCTGCTTTCTGTCTTGATGCTTCTAATTCTCTCTGCTCCTTTATGCTTTGCTCCCAAATTCCTCAGCCAGTACGTCTTAAAGGGTTCACTTCTGACCTGGCAGGATTATGTCTCAGCAGCTGGGCTCTGGTTAGCCCAACACATTTCTTTTAATTTTGTGGAAACCTCACACTTCGCCTCAAACCCATACATGACTACGCTTTGTTTCTTTAATATTTAAGGGAAAATCTAAAACGATTCTTATTATTTTCTCCCTGTGTTTGATATATCTTTAAAGAATCTTAAGTTGCTTTTGTATTTCGTGTGTCTGATGATTTAATTAGAAAAATACATAAAAATCAAGACAAAAAGATAAAAGATTCAAAAACCACTCATTATCTAACTATGTTAGAATGCAACATTGTTTGGTGTATGGAAATTTTTTTCTAGGTTTTTTTTCTTCTATGTGTGGGTTTTTTCAATCATAGTTAAAATCATTCCGAATATATAATTCTATAGTTTGTGGGTTTTTACATAACCTAGTCAGCATAAACATAACATAGAAGAATTTTCCATTGAATAGATTTACCCTAGTAAAAGTAACCTCTTGTTGGCATTTAAAAATGTATATGTACTTTTTGGTACCAGAAAAAAGTACCAAAGTAGACATATTTTTATATATGGTTTTCTTTCTTTTGCATATTTGACATAAGATGAAGTCTAAGACTTATTGGATGAAAGGGTAATGTAGTTTTTCTGGTCATTGTTTAAAATGACCCAATCCCAAACACGTTATTCCTTTTGTATACCGATGAGAGCATACACTTATCAGTATACCATGAGACTCTGCCCAGATTCTTTACTAAATTTGAGAAGCAAAAGTTTTTATCTCTTTTTAAATCCTCTTCTGAGAGCTATGTCCTCTGCCTGTTTGTCTATTTTGAATCTCTTCATAGAGAAAGAACGTAATTTATTCAACATTTTGCCAGCGTTTTGCTTCTTCCAGTGTATTATTTGATGCTTAATTTTTTTAAACAACAAAAAAAATCTCTATTTTTGTTTGGTCAAGTCTGTTTCTTTTGCTTTTTAATCATCCTAAGTTAACAAAGAGCTTTTCCCTCCAGTGCCTTTCATAAACAGATTTTCTATTAAATTTTCATCTAGTTGTTTTATTGTTTGATTTTTTTGGAAATGTAATTCCTTAATGAATTTGGAATTTCTCTTGCTGTGTGGTGTGAGATGGAAATCTAAGTTAGTTTTTACCCCAGAACTGTTCAATGATAGTATCATCATAATTTATTGACTAAACCTTCCCTTTATATTATTGATTTTTTTGGGGGGGAGGGGAATGCCTCATTTTTTCTTCTTATTTCTGTTAAATGTCTTAGTGCATTGTTTGGGGCTTCTGAGTGTTAGTGACTGATTTCAACTTCAGTGTCTTCATTATTTTATCATTAAATATGAAGTTACTGTACTATAAGCAAGTTACTCTTTATCATGTGTAGAAAATAGTTTTCTATTCCTTCATTTAAATACCTTTTGCAAAAAAATGTGTTGATATAATCAGATGGCTTTTCATTTTTTTTTGCTTTAATGATATGATGCATCATATCAATAGATTTCCTAACATTGAAACTATCTTACATTTCTATACTAAACCTGATTTAGTAACAATGTTTTATAATTTTAATGTCCTGAATTCTACCTAGTAATATTTTAGGAAATATATATATATATTCCCAACTGCATTTAAGTAATAGTTTTTCCCCTGTCATGCCTGATATTTGGATAAGTTTGTTTGATGGTAGAAATTCATTAATATTAGCTTATTTTCTGAAATAGTTCACAGAACATGGGAATTATCTATTGCTTAAAAATTTGAAATGAAGGGCTAGGGGTGTAGCTCAGTGTTTCGAATGTACTTAGGGCTCTGTATTTCATCCTCAGGCCCAAAAGGAAAAAGGAAGGGGAGGAGGAGGAAGAGGAGGAGGAGGAGGAGGAGGAGGAGGAGGAGGAGGGCTGTTTTAAGTTTAAGAGTGAAGTAATTATTTGGTAACATTCTCAGCGTCTTTCTTGATTATTGGCGTATTAACACTTTAACTTCCGGTGTCAACTCTTCCTTCAGTTGTGGTAAATTGTGTTTTGCCCCCAAAGCATCGATGATATCAAGGTTTGTAAATGGAGTGGTGCCCAGCATGAGGCAGTTTCTTACTACTCTGGGCCCCTCTCCACATAAGCTTAGCCTCTTCTTTTGTATTTCTACTTATGACTATTTGCTTCTTTTTCTTGGCCATAGTTAGAGATCTGCATGGTGGACTGTTTCTGTCCACAAGGAACTACCGATTAAATATATTGATTCTGGTAGTTCTTTTTAAGTAATTAATTTATTTCTGATATTATCTTTATATTTTTTGCGTGATTTCCTGAAATGTTTTGGTCCTTCTTTTCCCTTCTCCTAAGTGATCAAGTGGAATGCTTAATTCATTTATTTAGTTTCTCTCCTCCATGCAAAAATAAATTAAAGCAGTTAGAATGCTGTATTTATCCCATAGGACAGTTTCAGCTGCATCCTGGGAATTTTTTAAAAATAGCCAATCCAAAAGTTTCTTGTATTCTTTTTTTTTTTGGTACTGGGGATCAAACTCAGGTCCTTGCACTTTCAAGGCAGGTGGCAGAACCACTGAGCTAAATCCCTGACCCCTGCATTCTTGATTATGTATCAAATTTTGTTTCCTACTTCTTATTTTATTTTAAAATAATCATCTCTATTTTTTTATTTCCTAGGTTTTTGTGTCTGTGGTCAGAGAATAAAGCCAACATATTTTCTGCCTTTTTTTCTTTAATGGGAGGCTCTATTCTTGCTGGTAGAAAATTCATTTTGGCAACTATTTTTTGGTTACATGAGAAAAAAATGAATTCTCTAAACCAAACCCCAAAACTATTAAGTAAATGGTATTAATTATATTATTTATGTAATTATATGTCCTGATTTATATTGTGTCCATCTGATTTATTCTAAGCTATAATATATTAAAGTTGTCCACTATTTTTATTTTGCCAGTTGCTCTATGAATTATATTTTACTTTATATGCCTTTTTTTGGAGGCAGGATCTCACTATGTAGTCCAGGCTGGCCTCAAACTCATAGCGATCCTCCTGCCTCAGCCTCCTGAGCGCTGGAATTATAGGTGTGCACCACCACGCCCAGTTTATATGCCTTTATACAGTGCCATCCAATGGGTAAAATTCCTATACATCATTGACCTTCACAATTTTGTTTTTCTTTCATTAATAGAAAATAACTTTCTTAATCCTGGCGAGCGACTTTATTCCTAAATCTTGCACCACTAGTCCTGTATATTGCCACCTAGGGCTTCAGTTTATATTTGCTTTATCATCTGGGTCTTTTACACTGAAAATTTCTGTGTTGTTTCAGTGAGCCCTTTATAAAAGCAGAGTTAAATTATATTTCTTAATTGAACTGAGTATGTTGGCAAAGGAAGTTTGAATTTTTCATTTATTGTTGTATTTCAGGGCTTAGTTTCTTTTTCTGTGGTCTTTACTCCTTTGTTATCTAGTCCAATGTTTTTACTTATTTCTTTTTGTCTTTGGGGATCTTGAAGACACATCCTTTCCTTTGCAGTCAGTGCTTACTTTAAGGTTTTAAAACAACCTGACCCTTATGTTTCTGTAATCATTAAAGTAAAAACAACAACAAAAGTTCTGGTGTTCTGCAGCATGGCGGGGCAACTGCAGTCCATAATAACCTACTTTCTCTTTTATGAACTCTGCAAGCTGGAAGGCTCCAAACATAAAGAAATGGTGGAGCAGGACATTTAATGACCTGATAAGACCCGTGCTGTCATGTGCGGGTGTTAAACTATCGCACTGTGCCCCATGAATAAGTATGATTATTACATTAACCAAAAGTAAAATTAAATTGAATTTTTAGAGAGTTGGAGATCAAGCGGATTAAAAAAGACCTTGTGATTCTCCTTTATGGGACATTAGCTGTGCAGCCATGTGCTTCGCTCCACGTTCTGTTACGACCCTCATTCCCGCCTCCTGTTACTCAGTACGTTTTTCCTTCTGTGTTATTTATCTACAGTCTTATAGTAGTCCCTTATCCGCAGGGGACACAGTTCCAGCGCCCTGTGGGAGTCAGAAGCCTAGGATGGTATGGAGCCCTACACACGCTATTTTCTCGTACATGGGCCTCTCCGCTCTCCCCGCGGCTCTGGGGCTCTCTCTCACTTGTGTGCTCCCTTTACAATGCTATATTCGTAACTGTATTCGTCTTCCGCGAAGTCTCCCTTCATAGTTTCCTGCTACCAGTGCTCACCTCAACGTCTCCATTCTGCCTTCTGTTGTTATCTCTTGAAGTCTAAAATTTGGACGGAATTTCTTTCTAGAGGCCACACCAATATGAAAATGGGTTTCTGGTTTCCCCTGAGCCATGACCTGGCCAGCTAGGAAATTCTTCTGTCCACGCACCCTCCCTTAGACCTCTTCTGTGTTTTTATTTTTTAGAGAGGTTTCCAAGGAGCTTGGCTGGGCCATTCTCAGATGTTTGTAAGTCGCTACATTAATGGCATTAAAAATGGCAGCAGACATCTGGGATCAGTTTTCTTTCCACAAATTTTGCATGAATCCTGGCACCTCATCTTCTCTATTGTTTTCATTTTCTCAATTCAATTTGTTCAATTCAGCCCTGCCCCTTGGGCTCCAGGCTGCTGGGGACCAGCTGAGGTCGCCTTGGGCTCTTCAGCTGTAACCACTGACCCTGTTTGCTCAGCCCATGACCTTGCCCTACTCAATTCGTTGTTCTTCCGGCTGGGATTGGGCTCCATTCAAATTCTTTAGAAGAAAAATGAGCCCATCCATCCCTTGTGAAGAAAGGTGGCTTGTTGCTGATGGTGCTTTGGGCCTGGCAATTGGGAAGGTCCCTGTTGCTGCCTGTGACAGACACTAAACGGATCCCAGTGTCATGGGAGGAAGCATCTGGGTGGCCTCCGTGGTGGCCAGGCAGGAGAACCTGCTGCTGGGACCAGTGGGGACACACAGTGCCACTCAGCCCCTCCAGGGCCTGAGCCCAGCAGAGCGGCCAGGCCTGGTGACCCTGCTCCATGTGGGACTTCTGGGACAGGCAGCTGAGGCTCAGCGATGACCAGGGCTTGGGCAGGGCGTTCTCAGAGTCAACTGTGAGTGGAAGCTCTTCCTACCCCACCTTCCTTCCCTCTCTCCTTCTGCAGGGACAGGAGTGCAGGTAGGGGCTGAATGTGCAACCTCCCACTTCTGCTCCCCTTCTCCTAGCCAGGCTGTGGGTGTCCAACATCATCTCAGTATCTGCCTCTCAGAGGCTTCCAGGGACTCCGGCACCTGCAGCCTGACTGAGGGATTGGTGTGGACCCCTGGGTCAGCCGGAGCTGGAGCTGCAATGGTTAGGGGCCCTTGTTTGAGTGAAGCAGATGTTGCCCCCACACTGTATGGACTGGTGCTTCTGAGGGGCCCTTCCTGTCCTCACAGGAACACCGGCTTCCCTTCTGACCGCAGCCTGGAGTGCATTTATGCCTCTTCATCTTACCCCGTTTAGTCCCTGGTTTTTATTTTTAAAGAGTCTTTAAAAGATCCTTTCCTAGACCTTCAGAAGGAATTCAGAGGATTAATATTTCAGGCTCTCTGCTCACTCTGCCATTAGCTGGAAGTATTTTTTTTCAACTGAGTTTCCTTTTGCCAGTCCATAGAATGAGTGCTATCTCTGGCTTCAAAGATTACCACATGAGTAGCTTGTTTGAAGTCCGCCAGCGATGCCGGCATGCCCTTTAGGATAGAGCGTCCTCTCAGAGAGGCCTGATGGCCGCAGTGGGTCTGTTTCCCTCACAAACTCCTGCTGTGGTCCAAGTACACACATTCCAGCTCCCTAGGCCATTTGCTTCCGGTCAAGTCATTTTTTTCCCCTTTGTTATTATTCTTTTGTTTTTTCTAATTCAGCCATATTTGGGCTTGGGTTGGTCTTCGAGTATCATTGATTTTATTCATTTATTTTGATATTTTGAGACAGGGTCTCGGTGTGTAGTCCAGGCTGACCTCAAACTCTTGGCGGTCCCCCTGCCTCAGCCTCCCGGTGGTGGGATCACAGGCATGTGCCACCACACCCCTTCATCCACAGGGTTTGCCTGAGCATGACCCAGCCCCAAACAGATGAGCTGAGTTCCCTTTCTGAGGTTTTCTTGGGGCGGGGGTGGGGGTGGGAGGTGTTGTTGTTAAGCATAAACTTTGTGCTTATCTTTCAGTTCTTGGTTTTCTATTGTTGTGACTTTTCTAAGCTTCCTGCTTTTTGATATTGTAACAGTGGTCATTTAGTCCTGTGTTGCACATGGGCCTGCTTTTCTCATCAGATAAAATTTATCTTGTGGGTGCCTGGTTATACTGGCTATTTTTTGAGACAGGCCTGTGGGTATTTTGTTTCATCTAGAGGAAGCAGGCCAGTCATCTGCGTGGACTCTGTCGCCCCCTGTAGAAGCAGTTAACGCAGGGCCCAAGTTTGGGACTTGCCTCACCAGAGATTCCAGCGCACAACCCCAGGGGCACTGTTCCACACCCTGCAGTATCCTAATCTTTAAACACCAGGAGGTATTTTCTCCCAGATTCCTGAGAGAAGTTCACACATAGGAAAGCACAGACTCTTAGAAAGCCACCACATCAAACAATGTACGTGAAATGTTCAGCACGGAGCACTCTATATGTTTACAAACATCAATCTACTATATACGATTTTTTCTTTTTAATTAAGGGTTAAAAGGGTTTGGGAATGGTATTTCTTACAGGACCTTAAAAATGCCAACATTTTCTCTTCTCACTGGCACTCTAGGGAGCTGTAGGGATGAGAAGTAATGGAACAGGAATTCTCTGCAATAACTATGTAGCAAAGATATAAGTCTCAGGGACATTACTGTGGAATTTTTTTGTTTCCTAGTAAAACATTAAGCTTATTAATAAGCTACTATGAGTTATAGTGTCTCCACACAATAGAGTACAATGAAACTATTAGACAGAAAACGTTGCACTGTGTATTGGGCATGGAGGCCCAGGCCTGTAATCCCAGCACTCAGGAAGCTGAGGCAGGAGGATCAGAGTCTAAGGCCAGCCTAGACTACATAGTGAGACCCTGGTGTGTGTGTGTGTGTGTGTGTGTGTGTGTGTGTGTGTGTAGAACAGGAAGATGGCAGGTTTGAGCCCAGGCTGGGCAGCTTAGTTATTTAGCAAAGACCTTGTCTCAAAATAAAAAATAAAAAAGGACTAGGGGGTGTAGCTCAGTGTGAAAGCCCTGGATTGAATCTCTAGTACAGTAATACCACACACACACACACACACACACACACACACACACATGGGGGGGGACTGAAATGATATGCAGACATCTCCACCAACTTACAATAGTTTGACTTATACTTTTTCTACTCTAAAATGGTGGGAAAATGCACCCAGACAAACATTGCTCTACACCTTCAGTACTTTATTCAAAAAAGTTGCATGAGATAATCAACACTCACTTATAAAATAAGCTTTGTGTTTGACAGCTTTGCCTGACTACAGGCGAATGTGCATGAGTGTTCCGCACACGTCTAAGGCATCCTTGGTGCTCGTAGGTTAGGTGCATCAAATATATTTTTTAACTTACAATTGTTGTACCTTGTGATGGATTTGTCAGAACATAACACCGTTGTAAATCAAGGACCTCTGCATAAAAAGGTAACGATGTCTCTCCCAGGGCAGCGCGATTAGGAGTCATTTTCCTGTTGTGTTGTCTCATTGTGGTCCAGTGAGCAGGAGCTGTGTGTGACCCAGGGAGGTGTCCATGACCCCTGACCAGGTTGTTTGAGTCCATCACTTCCTGCCCTTGACCTTGCAGGGAAGAACATGAGCCAGCACAACGCAAGCAGGAACTGCTCGTTCAGAGACGTGGATGAGCTGATGCAGACCGTGCAGATGGCGGTCCACATCCCCACTTTCCTCCTGGGCCTGCTCCTCAACCTGCTGGCCATCCGAGGCTTCAGTAGCTTCCTGAAGAAGAGGTGGCCCGACTACGCGGCCACCTCTATCTACATGATCAACCTGGCTGTCTTTGACCTGCTGCTTGTGCTCTCGCTCCCGTTCAAGATGGCTCTGTCACACGTGCGGCCCCCGTCGTCTGCCTTCTGCACGCTGGTGGAGTGCCTCTACTTCATCAGCATGTACGGCAGCGTCTTCACCATCTGCTGCATCAGCCTGGACAGGTTCCTGGCCATCCGGTACCCACTCCTGGCCAGCTACCTCCGCTCCCCTACGAAGACCTTTGGGACCTGCTGCATCATCTGGCTCTTGGTGTGGACCGGGAGCATCCCCGTCTACAGCTTCCATGGGAAGGTGGAGTACAGGTGCTTCCACAACATGTCCGACGGCACCTGGAGTGCCAAGGTCTTCTTCCCCCTTGAGGTGTTTGGCTTCCTCCTGCCCATGGGCATCATGGCCTTCTGCTCCTCCATCAGCATCCACATCCTGCTCGGCCTCCGGGACCGCCGCTACCGAGCCTGCATCTGGACCATCGCGGCCAGCCTGGCCGTCTTCGTGGTCTCCTTTCTTCCGGTCCACCTGGGTTTCTTCCTTCAGTTCCTGGTCAGGAATGGCTTTATCATGGAGTGCAGAGCAAGGCAGGGCATCAGCTTGTTCTTGCAGTTGTCTATGTGTTTCTCCAACATCAACTGCTGCCTGGATGTTTTCTGCTACTACTTTGTTATCAAAGAATTCCGCGCGGACATCGTGGCTCGCCGCTTGTCCCGGGTCCAGCTGGTCCGTCAGGACACCATGATTACCAGGGGCTGAGGGAGGAAGGAAGTCCCATCCCCAAGTTCTCCTAAGAGACATCCTGTTCCAGCTGGTGTCCTTCCCCTTTGCTGCCACTGAACATCATCTTTGCTCTTTGTATCCTAAAGACTTTTCCAACAGTGTCTAGTCAGCTGGAGGTACACCACCCCGCATTCGGGCTTTGCTGAAGAACCTAAGGGCCGGGTGAAATCTTCATTTCTAAGTCCAAAAAAGTAGGAAGCAGAAGACTTGAAAAAAAAAATGCATCTGAAAAAGGCTGTTTCTCAACTCTCCCATCCTTCTGTTTGCTTAGAAGTTTCTGGGAAGACAGAGAGGAGAGAGGAGTTAGGGAAGGAAGAGATGGATGGGAGGGAAGGCCAGTCCTGGGATGGAGGAAACTCGCACTTTCCAGTCCCTTCTCGAGCTCCGCTGGTACCAGTCTCATGGAGACAATGACACACAGGGGCTGGGAGATATTCATGCATAGTCCCATTTCCTTTGGGCCTCAGAAAGGCTCAGGAGGAAGCCGATCCCTCCTACACTCGGAGAAGGACACGGAGAGGCTGAGTGTGGCTGTGTAGACCAGCCCAAGGGGGGAATGTTAGGCACTGATGGGCCAATGGGGACAGAGTGCAAAGGCATTAGTGATACCCTAGAGCCGCCAGGATATCCCTGCGGGAGGAAGGACATGGGGCTGGAAGTGGACTCTCTCATTGCCACTGGGGTGTCTAATACGGGTGTCAGCGCTGGTCTGGAACACACTCAGCTTCCTGTCTTGGACAGAGAGGGAAGTTGTTCCTTAGACCTAGTATGAAGATGGAGAGAAAGAATCAGTCTCGACTAGGGGCAGCCATAGCAGATGAAGGAAGTGTTTGTCGTGCTCCCCTCGGTCCTGTTGGGCAGCTGGCACTGGTGGCAATGCCCAGGAAGCTATCCCTCTCTGGTGGCTGGCAGGGAGGAACTGAGGGAGCTTGCAACAGACAGTGAGGGGGCTTTGGCAGTTCCAGAAGGGGCACGGTTTGGATCCCTCCATGGGCTCCGGTAATGCTCCTCAGAGGGTGCAGGAGGGGACAGCCTAAAGCCTTCTGACGACTCAGCTGTTCCAGGGTGAAGCGATTCAAAGGATAAACTGTGAGGCAGTTTGCAAGAGGGAGGGAGTGGAATGAGAGAAACCACAGGGGCAGTATGAACAAGCCTAAGGTCTGTAGGAGGAGAAGTGACCGAGACCAACCTGGAGGATGAGAGGCTTTGGCTGAGGGCCTGGAGGAGGTACGGCTGTGCGGGGGACCCGCCATGAGGGGAAAGAGGAAGGTCTAGATGAAACCTAGGACCTGCCTAAAACGGGGAGGCGGCAGAGGAGGAGGGGGTTGAGAGATTGCCCTGCTGCTCAGGCTTGAAGGGAGTGGGCGTGCGGTGGGCAGGAAGAGTCCCTGGGAGGGCTGCTTCCTGTCAGACCCCCCCCCAGACTGAGAGCCACTGAAGGATGGGGTCCCCCAGCACTCCCGTGTGGCAATATCCAGTGGCATTTTAGGTGGCTGGCGGGAAAGGTTAGGGAGAAAGCGGCTCCGGAGGGTAGAAGTGGGTGTGGAGGATCATGGGACCAGGACCAGAGCTCCAGACCCGGCACCCACAGCCAGGGCTCTGCAGACCCAGGGGTGAGGCCGTGCCCGCCCTGCTGCCCCAAGCCCCGGACTCCCCTGCCCTGCCTATGGGGTGCACCATCCCAGGGCCATCCTGGACAGAGACACCCACTGTGAGAAGGCCATATCATCACACAGAACAGGGCATCCGGGGCCGGTTTGGGTGAGACTCTGGTGGAGTTGGGGCCACCCCTTGTCCAGTTTCTCTTTGCCTGGGGGGAGCTGGGAGGCCTCCTCATGGCGCTGAGCAGTGTCCCTCATGCATACTTGGGCCTACCACATGTGTAGGGCTGGCAGTTCCCCAAGAGCAAAGGCCCAGCAGCCCGAGCATCCGTCCTCCGTGGCGATGCTCAGGGCTAAAATCTCGTCTGTGTAGTGTGACTCCGTCCACAACAATCAGGGGGCCCTGAGAGCAGAATCATCAAACAGGAAGGGAGTCTAGAGCCATAAACAGTGTAACTGGAAGAGGTTGGTCCTTGGGGGCTCGAACAGCTTGAGCTGGATGTGGTGACCATGGGCCCTGGCCCCATCTCAGTGCAGGGTGGTCCTTCTCTTCCTTCTCGGCATGGGCACTTTTGCCTGAGGGGCTGTGGGAGGGTCAGGTCCAGTGTTACAGGTGTGTGTGGCTACTCTCCTGGAAGGTCCAGATGCTGGGCCCATACCCAGCAGTTGGCTGAGCAGCGCAGGAGGGGACAAGGGCAGGCAGGGTTAGGGTCAGGGCTAGCACTGGGGTGGGGGTAAGGATGAAGATGGATCACAGGGCACCCCCTGCAGCAAATGCCAGCCAGTGAGTCAGGGAAGCAGGAACACAGCAGTGGAAGAGCCTGAAATCCCTACTGCTGAAGCCATGGAGGTTGAAGCTGTCGTTCTGCCATAAATGTGACCTCATTTGTTCTCCCAGCCTGGAAAGCCCCGAGACGTGCCTGCTCTATGTACATCCATGGAACCAGCACAGTGACTGGAAAAGCGATATGATTCATGTGATTTACTAAATAAACAGATTTGTACAACGCAGTGTGGGCTTGTCTTGGGCTACCCTTTGTCTTGGGCTGGCCTCTGATGGCCCCTGCCAGGAGACCCAATGATCCTGGTCCTTTCAGTGGCCTGGATACTAAGTCTGATGCTGCAGCACGCCTGTCTCCGAGCAGGTTAGAGCTGAGCTTTCTCCTGGACTCCTCATATGGGAGTCTCGGAGGTGTGAAACCCTTGGTAGATGGCTTCCAGCCTAGGCCACCCCTTCCTCCTGAGCCGGCCTCCCCCAGTTCTGAACACAGCACAGTCATCCCCTGGCTGCCAGGGCTGATCCTGGACATCCTCCCTCCTTGACAGTCATTTTCTGTTAACCCTCGAGGCATTGAGTGATTCCCAGGGTCTCGGGAGGATTTGTCTTGGAGGAGGACCGTCCACATGCAGGGCTGCATTTGTCAACTCTGTCTCTTGCTCCCTCCTTGGGGACCCTACAGAGCTGAAGTCATTATCTTAATGCTGAGTAGTTGCTACAGGATACTAAGAACTTCCACGTGTCAGATTTCACCCTCGTAGCAAGTTGCCACAAATCAACAGTTGCTGCAAAGATGCTTGAAATGACTGAAACCCACTGGGCAACTGTAGAGGCCTGTGGGGATTCAAAAGGGTTGGTTCAGGGGTCAGTGGGGAGGAAACTGGAGGCTGTCTGCGTGGGTGTGAGGAGAGCACATCGCCCCGCGGGGAGAGAGGGCAACCGCGTGGAGACGCCCCTGATTCATCATCCTCCACACACCTGGAGAGGCGGCCATGCTCCGGGGCCACCGTGAGAACTCAGCTCTGAGGAGGCCTCCGCGGGAGCCCCAGTCTGGGGAAGTTGGCAGCTCAAACACCCACATCAGTGCTGCTTGAGGGATGGCCCTCTCTCACTTTTCCCCTCCAGGGTGGGGGCCCCAACAGAGCCAGGACCGGCATCTGAGGGAGTGGGGACTTCAGAGCAGACAGAGGTGGGCCTGGAGCTGGGAGCTGAGGGACACACTGCGTCGCACCCTGTTTAGTCCGAGTGTCCCTTCCATCAGGAGCCTGAGCAGCGAGGGGCAGGGGTCCCCTGATGGGGAGCCGCAGTCTGGGGGAGGCAGCACCAGCCGCACTGTCACTTCAAAGGGACCTTGGGGCGGAGGCTCTGAGTTCAGAGCCTTTGTTCTGGGGCTGTCACTCATGAGTGCAACCAAAACAGGTCTCTGTGGGTGTAGCACAGCCACACAAAGGCCTACTGAGAAGTGGGTCCCCTCTGAGAAGCCCCTCTTCACTGAGATGGCTCAGGGCTGTACATCTGTGCAGAGAACCACACACACACACACACACACACACACACACACACACTTGCGTTTCTCTCCGTCAATCCGTGTCTCACAGATCAAGGAACTTGGGAAGGATGGACCCGACGGGGCTAAACCCAGATGATCCGAGTGGCCAATTCTCACAGAGACGGTGAATTTCGGATGCACTGAACAGTGCTGACCAAGGTGTAGGCCCAGGGGAAGGTGGGTTTCCCCAGAAGGACTGTGGGATGGCCGGCAAGCCAGAGGGCCTGGATGCTTAAGGACAGGTCCAGAGGCCTGGCCTGAGGGTGGGCATGTTGGGGGGGGGGCTCCAGGTAGCCCTTCGTAGTGGGGAGACCTCCTGCCCCTGAGATGGACTGGATATTATGGGGCACTGAACCAAGGTCAGGGACCCGGGAATGCTTGGGGACGGGAACGGGGTGGATACACGGGCGTCCTGCATGGAGAGTGGGCCACAAGTCACCGTTCCTTGAGTAGTAAAGAATCCGGCAGCTGTGACATCTACACGTGGGGACAAATGGAGCTGAGACTTGATGGGTAATGAAGCTGCAAAATGTCCCTGTTTCCTCTCCGGGGTTGCACATTGCAAATCAAATGGAATTGCTTGGGCTCAGCTTCAGATAGACCAGCTCGGGTGGCCCCAGGCCCCTCTGAGTTCTAGCAGGGTGTTGCCATTTGCAGAAATGCCCATTTAGGGTCCCCGCCCTGGTGCCCGTTGACAGCCCCTCCAGTGATGGGGTCCATGTCACCCTCGGGCACAAGTTTCCCTCCTGCTGCCCCAAGCCCTCAGGGTCCCATGCTCTGGCCCCTTCAAGCCCATCTCCCTTCAGCTGAGCCGAGTGCTTGCCTGGGCTCCTCCAGGGACCTCGAGAGCCCTGCCCTTCCCAGGCTGGGGTGCTGCACTCTGAGCCCCCTACTCTGGCCATCTCCCCAGCCAGCACGATGCTCCACCCCTCCAAATCCCGCAGTCTTTCTCTAGCCAGCCTCTTCGGGAAGGGAAGGAGCGATGCTGAAACCATCCAGACTCCACTGATGCACAGTCCTGCCACTGACTGGTCCGGGTGGGCAGTGCCTGCTGCTCCACACACAGAGGAGGGAGCAGGGCCACCGGGTCAGGGTCACCCTCAGTGGAGGAGACAGTTGACACCTTCAGGTCAACTCAGCTGGCATCACAGCCCCTGGGCAATTGCTGTGTGCTCAGTCTCTGTGGGACAAGAAGGGCAGAACAGGGGGCTTCAGCCCTCCGAGAGAACAGTGAGTTCCTGGGAAGGGAAGAACGGGTCAAGTCACCACCTGCGGCACCTGCCATGACCCAGGCTGTCTTTCCTGGAGCTAGTATTCAATAAACTTCCAAATAATCGCCTTGCAGCAGGGCATGGCAGTCTGATACACAAGGATAAAAGAGGAGTTCGGTGGAAGGGGGACCCCAAGCTGCACCCCTACCTGTGGCCACTTGCAGAAGGCCCTCCTGGTCACCAGCTGCAATAATCTGAGTGCCCAGCAGCAGCCTGTGGTGTGAGTGGAGCCATGGGGTCCAGGCTGCAGCCCCAGCCCCTCCTGCGCCCACCCCACCCTGCCTCCCAGAGACCCTGGCTGGAGCACCGAGCTGCTGCAGCAGGCTGGGCTCTTGGAAGGCCCCCTGGAGACAGCGCCAAGCTCCGGAGTCATTGTCTCCCCTCTGCATTGAATGAGAGTCAGGACCTCAGGCCTGAGTATGGCCTGGGGCTAAGAGCAGCAGGTCTGCCCTGAAGGGGGCCCAGGTTGACCTCATGGCGTCCCTGGGGGCAAGTGGCACAGCGTGGGGTCAACAGCTACCGCAACTTGACTGAGTCTATGGGGTGTGATCAAAATTTATGGTGAATGTTTAGATTTAAAAGATTATTATGGTAATAGACACTTTGCCATAGTCACCCTTAAAATCCTCCACCTTGTTTGGAACACTCATCCCACCATTCTTGCCACTTTCTGAAGCAGTTCTGGAGTCCTCTTTCCTGAGTGTCTTTAGGAGTGGTGATCAGAAATCCAGTGAACGCTGCTGCCAAGTGGCATCCAATGGAGAGGCAGCTCATAAAAACAAGACTCTGTCCTCATCCACCTTACTCACTGGTCCTGGCACTGTGTGACTTCTGGCTCTTCCCCAAAGTCAAAATGACCCTGAAAGGTCAACATTTTGAATGGGTTCAGGACATACCGAGGCAGCCGTGGACAGCACAACTAAAGACCCAAAGCAAAGAGGACTTCCAGAGCTGTGGGAGCGGTGACCTCCAATGGCTTCCCAGGGATTTCATTAACTGAATCCAGGGCAGGTGGAGACTGCAGGCTTTGGACACCTGCACCAACATGGTCGCACGCGGTCGCCCTCTTTCTGGCGTAAAGAGAATCACTTACAAACGCTGTCCGGTCAGTGGGCCCAGCGGACTGGGTTCCCGGTACTGTGTGTTCTCTAAGCCCACTGAGTTCCCCTAAAAACCATTAACTGTTCCCCTGAAAATTGCCTACGTTCCCCACTGCGCCCTGTAGAAACAGAGTAGACGATTCTGAACAGTGCTGAGTTCTGGGTCCTCACACTCCTTCGATTCCTCGATCTGCTGGTCTTCCCCTTTCCCATATTGTAAATGTGTTGCCTTATCTCCCATTTCATGTCTTTGCCAGTTTGTCAAGGGCAGAGGGCAGATTGCCCCCGCCCACAGGTTGCCAGGTACATGCAGGGGTGGGGAGGCAGGGAGAGGCAGAATTGTGTGGTTTCCCTGGAGGGTCCTCAGGATTCTTGTGGACGATGTAGCATGAAATCACATACCCTTCTGTTCCAGCAAAGAAAGGGGCCCATGAGCCTGAGGAGCTGGGGGGGGGGGAGCAGTAGGTAACGAGATGTTGCTCGGAGGCAGCTGTTGTACAGATGTGAGCCTGAGGTCCACGGGGGTGTGGGCGGCACCAGCTTTCTGATTCCTAAGCGTGATTCTGTGCAATTTCTACTTGGCCCCTGCCTGATTCCTGACATTCCGCTCCTAGAGGCCTTGGGATTCCCATGCTGAGAAGGGTCTCTTCCTGTGGGTGACAGGTGGGAGACGGGCAGCCCTAGGTACTTTGGGAGAGGGGCGGAATGCTGAGTCAGTCACCAGTACTCCATGATTTAATCAATCGTGCCCCCTGAGAACCCCAAAAGGACAGGTTCAGGAGCTTCCAGATGCTGCCCAGGTGGGGGTTCCTGGAGAATGGTGCACCCGTGTGTCCTGTCCTCTGATGTCCACGGTGACCTCTGTAATACCCTTTGTTTGTAGTAACTCTGTAAACCCAAGGAAATGCTCCTGGGTCCTGGGACCTGTTCCAGCAAATGAACTGTGCCTGAGAGGGGCTGTGGAAAGCCTGCTTCACAGCCCACTAAGGGGAGCGCAGGTAAGATGCCCAGCAGCGTGCAGCTGGGGTCTGGATGGGGACGGGTTGGGCCATGAGTGTCAACCTGTGGGATCAGACATGGGCTCCCCGTGGGCTGCGTCAGAACTGAGTCGAATCAGAGGATGGCAGGTGGGTGGCGACTTCCACGCGTGGTCCTGGAAGTCTCCATGAAGATTGCTGAGTGACAGCATAGGAGAACCAGGTCTGCAGGGGTTTCCTGCTCTCTAAGTGACATCGCCTGGCCCTGCTGGGTCTCTGTCCCCTGTGTCCTTCCACCGAATGGTCCTCTGAGGCCCTTAGAGGCACCGACCCCAGGTGTGGTCCCCGTTCACTTCTCAGCACTTCCCCCGTGAGGCTCAGTGCCCTCACAGTGGAGCACAGGTACCTGGTGACTAGACTTGGTCCCACCTCCACCTCAGGCCACGCTTTGTTTGAACCAGGGGACAGTTGGAAGCTCAGCTCCTGGATCCGGGCCGGGAACACTGCAGCACCTGCTGAGCCCACATTCCAGTCACCTGGAAAGTCTCATTGTTCGGAAGGCTCAGTGCAGGAAGGGGCTCTGTGGCTCAGGATGAGACTTCCGGTGACAGTGCCATGAGAAGTACTGACTGCAGCTGAGACAAGAGGCAGGCCATGTCCCCGGGAACCCGCAGGTGACCTGAACGGTAGCTCAGGGGCAGTGATGAGACCTAGGCCCACGATGCAGGTGGCAAGGTGAGAGAAATGTTCTGTGACATGTGAAAGTGGAAGGAGTAGAATTTCCAGACTGACATGTTAGTTACCTTCTTTGGAATCAAAAATAGATCTTTCAGACCCATATGCTAACTCTATGCAGCGTTTAAGCCAGTGCACGGACACCCTTAATAGTTTGTATATTCAAGTTGAGTCTTCTCATTGGAAAAAATGTTTCTTTGTGTTTTCTTTCTTTCCTTCTTTCTTCCTTTCTCTCTCTTTTCTTTCTTTCTTTCTTTCTTTCTTTCTTTCTTTCTTTCTTTCTTTCTTTCTTTCTTTCTTTCTCTCTCTTTCTTTCTCTCTGTGTCTTCACACTGAGCTATATCCCCAGCCCTCTCTCTTTTTATTTTAAAACAAGATCTAAGTTGCTAAGCCTCTCCTGCCTCAGCTTCCTGAGTGCTGGGATTACAAACTCCACCACCATGCCTGTGCATCTTCTCAATGGCCAAGTGGGAGATGCCTCATCTTACCCTCAGTGTCTCTGGTGTGTCCTCTGGCCCCTGGAGAGGGTCACATGTGGGTGGGTGGAGAAACCCAGATTCCTCTAGCAGGATGTGGATGCAGAGGGGGTGGCATCTTCCAAAGCAGTGTCTGGCCCCCGGCCCTGTTTCTTGTCACTGAGCGACCAAAGGCTCCAGGCTAAGGACCCTTGCAGCACCCAACTCTGCTGCCTGCTTCTTTCTGCCGGGAGGGAAGTGGGGGAGGCCCGAGGCTGCACTGGTTGCCCAGCAACCCTTTTCCCTGCTCCACAACCCTGGAGGAGCCCGGCTTCCTTGAATCAGCTCTAGCTGGTTTCTCTCACAGGCAACAAAGAACCCTACTGTTAGCAAAGCGATCATTCTGTTCCGCTCCAGAATGAGAGGGCTGGCTGCTGGAGAGGGGGAGCAGGGGCTCGGGTGTGGGTGGACCCTGACAGCCTCTGTTCTGGGAGGTGACAGCCTCATGGCCAGACCTCACCCCAGCACCTCAGAATGACAGCTGTTGGCTTCTGTGATGATCCCATTTGCCTCTGGATTCTTCGGAACCCCGGCTGCCCTAGGGGTCTTCCCTTCCCCCAGCGGGGTACTGGAGGGGCCACGTGCCCTCGCCACAGACCCCAGAGTGGGCCGAGGCTGTGTCTCCGACACAGGAGCGTGGTGGGCCCAGGGGCTGGGAGCTGGGGACAGCCCTGGATGAAGGGTTCTGTCCACACCACGCCTGCAGCATGGAGCACCTGGCAGTTGCCATTTAAAGGTCAAAGGGATGATGGGGCCCCTGCCCCACACCCCAGGATTTCTCACTCAGCCTCACCCTCGGGGCTCCTTGGGAAGCCCTCCCTAGCCCTGGTTAGGGTTCCTGCTCGCGGTCCCCAGGGCATTTTGGCTTCCCATGGGGTATAGGGGTGGATGAGAGTATTTTGATGGCAGGGAACTCATTCTCCCGGGTCCCTTCAAGAAAGGCAGGGCTGTAACAGAGCCTGGGTGGTGATGAGGGTTGCACAGCTTCATAGATTGACTAAAAGTTACTGAAGAAAGCAAGCAAGCAAGCAAGAAAGAAAGAGAAAAAGAGAGAAAAGAGAGAGAAATAAAGAAAAGGAAAGAAAAAAAAGGAAAGAAAGAAAGAAAGAAAGAAAGAAAGAAAGAAAGAAAGAAAGCAAGCAAGCAAGCGAGCGAGCATTTTTGTTTTGTTTTGTTTGAGACAGAGTCTTGCTATGTGGCCCAGACTGGCCTTGAACTCGTTGCAATCCTCCTGCCTCAGCCTCCCGAGTGCTGGGATTACACACACCTGGCTGGGAAGGGGCTATCTTATGCACAGATATACCCATGAGAGGTTGGCTCCAGGACCCTGAGATACCAAAATCCACAGATGCTCTGGTCCTTTGTGTAAAATGGTGCCGTGTTGGCATAGAGCCTGTGGCCACCCCTGGGTACTTGAAATCGTCCTAGGTGACTCGTGATATACAATATAATCAATGCTATGGAAATGCTGCTGTGCCATAGGATTTAGGGAATGACGACAGGGAAATGTCTGTACATGTGCAGTACGGCCACGACTGCTTCCCCAGGACCAGTTTCTGTTCTGGGTGAATCGTGGATGTGCAGCCTGCAGATGCAGGGCGCTGACTGTACCTGGAAACAAAGAAGACGAGGCGCTCAGGTCCAGGCAAGGCTGCCCAGACCCCAGGCCAGGACAGATCCCCCCAGATCTCCCTAGCTGGGGCTCCTGGGGCTGGGGCACAGCTCCGGGTTGAAGGGCTGCGGCGCCTCAGAAAGCCTGTTGCTCTGCTCTACCCTTCCGGGCTTCAGTTTCTGTCTCTTGCCACCCTTGTTTCAGCCAACAGCCACCTTCTCTACTGGTCTGTTCATGTGTGACGATCGCTGGCAGCCTGAGGACAGGGCGCCCGTGGGTCCAGCCAATTGCCAGTCACCTGTGAGGGAGATGGGCTCCTGCATGGCCGCATGAGGAGAAACCACCTTCTCACAGGTGTCCTGAGGCCTGGAGTCTGGTGCTGCACCTGCTCCAGCACCTGCAGCCCATGAAGTCTCAATGGCACCTGGTCACGCATCCATGCTGTCTGTGACTGCTTTCAGGGGCCATGGCGGAGTCAGATAACTGAGACAGACTGGTTCCCACAGCCTCACAGACTCATGACCTGGCTGAGGGAGAGACTTCCAGGACCACCGCTCGAATGACCTCTTGTCTCAGTTGTCCCCAGAGTCCCAGCCCTGCAGAGAGCTGACTGGGAGCTCCACGAACTGTGTGAGGTGGGCAGGCGGGTGGGCTCTGGGCAGAGGCTGTAATTCTGTGCCTCTTGCTCCGGAAGGGGGCTTCTCCAACACAGCACCCTCTCCTCATGCTCCTACCCGTGGAACAAGGTGACCAACTGCCCCCATTTGTCCAGGACTGAGGGTTTTCTCAAAAGCGGGACACTCAGTGCTAAGGTTGGGAAGTCCCAGGCAAATGAGGACAGAGTGCTCACCTTGTGAGGGACTTTGGCTTCCCTCGCTACAGAAGCGCCTGCCTCCCCTGTTTAGCCAGTGAATCCACCACAGGTTTCCTGGCAGAACTTATGCCCAGCAGAAATGGGCACACACGTCACAGCTACACAACATGACAGTCTCAGACAGCAGCAAGGCGGTGCTGACAACAGCAAGGGGACCCAGGGGACGGTGGTGCCCGAGACTCCGGAAGTTACCGAATAGCAGCTGAGACTGGTGGAGCTGGGCTGATGGAGAAAGGCCTGCTGGGAGCTGGGGTCCTGGGGTCTTGACTGGCTAAGGACAAATCCATCAGTGGCAGAGAAGGTGCAGCCTGTGGTGCTATTGGTGTAGGAGGCCCCTGGTGTCTGTAAATCGTGACCAACACTAAAGTTGGTCACATGGCCATTCTTGAGCCAAGTGCTTTGGCTGGGGAACAAGGCGTGACCAGGTGGCCTGTGTTGTGCCCATCTCAGAGGGGTCAAGAGGGACTGACTGTGGCACCAAGAGGACCCGTGGGGTGGGAGAGGAACTCTGGGAGGGACTCGAGGTGGCTCAGCTTGGGTCCCCTGAAGGACAGATTGGAAGTGGAGGCTCCCTGGCTCCTCCTTTGTTGGGACAGGTGAGGCAGGGGACAGGGTGAGGGAAAGGCAATGTGGCTGGAAAGGGCCTGTTTTGGAGCTGGCCGTGGCTTGGTAACAATCGCTAGTTGTCAGTCTCACAGGACGTACCTCTGAGAAGCTGCATGAATTTTCTCAGCACAGCCCCTCTGGAGAAAGGGAGAAGAATCTGCCCTCAACTCCCATCTTGCTTTGGCTCACTCACGAGGCATCCATTCCCTGGATGTGCTGGTCATGCATGGGTAGATGCAGCGTCTCACCCCCAAACGGCCAGAGAAGCCCCAAAGGTAAGGGGTGCACCGCCTGGACCCAAGGGCCGGGGGCACTGGGGGCTCCCGAGTGAGGGTGGTCTGAGTCCATAGTTGGTCTCAGCAGTGGCCTCTCTATGGGCTTTGGTGGCCAAGAACAGAAAGACGAGTAAGAAGTTCGGTTCGCCGTCCCTAAGAGGGGTCTGAAGCGGGGAACTAGAGCCTGGGTCAGATAATGCCAGAGGCTCCCCGGCCCTCCTCAGGACTGACTGAGAGGTGCCTGTACGAGGGTCGCCTGGAGAGGTCCCTCCCTGTGGAATCTGGAAAGGTCCCGGGGAAGTGACTCAGCAGATATCTGATGAAGCTGAAGACGAGTGAGACTTGCCAGGCCCTTGTTTTCTTGCTGTAGCCCAGAGGTCCTGCAGCAGTGGAGCAGGCCTTGGTGGTGGCGGGGGACTCAGTAAACCAGCGGGTTTGCACTCAGAGGGTCCAAGAGCGTTTCTCACCCACTCTTTCCCAGTCCATCCGGGTCTGCAGGTGGGGTGACCTACAGGGGGAATTTCTCTCAACAGCTTGGAGACTGAAGATACTAGTGCAGGGCAGAAGTGGGGGTCATGGGTGGGGTCCCTGTATCATTGGCCTCCAAGGGGCAGGCCTGGGGGTTCTCACCTGTGGAATACCTGACTCCCGAGCCAGGACATCGAGGGCGGCCGAAGCCCTGGGGCTTGGCAGAAGTCACCAAGATGCTGTTCTTTCCACCCCGTGTTTGATTCAGTTCTGGTAAATTTGAGTTTTATTACCAGCAACAAAAAGACAAAGTTGGAGAAGCTCCAACTGGAAGCCTTCCTGGCCGCGGAGGCTGGGCCAGGCTCGGCACAGTCTCACCCGGGGAGCCCTGGGGACAGCGGTTTCCTTGGTAACAGTGGACCACACTTGGGAACTCCAGCCCTGCTGTGCGGGTAGCTCTGCTTGCGAGGGGGTCTCCTAGGGTACAAATGACCCGGGTGGGCCGGGGAGGTGAGTGTCAGGGGCCAGGATGCCCTCCGTGATGCCGACAGCAGGGGGCTCCTGGGACAGGACGCGCCGCGCCCCCTCTGGCTCCACTTTCGCAAGACTTCCAATCACCACCGCTCATGAGCACCCAGGGCTGCTCCCCCCTCCCTCAACAGAGCACTCCCGAGCACCCAGAATATCGAGTTTTCCCATCTCTTTCCAAATAGGAAGAAAGGACTTTTGCTCCCCAGACTGGTTAGAGGTGTCCCCTGTCCCCAATTACCCGGTACTCTATCAGAATGCTGTCTAACCTCCCGGATCCTGAGCAGCCCACAGCCGATGCCCCCAGGCTGGTTCACTCCGCCCCAGCCTCCGGCAGACACTGATCGGCGGCCAGGGGGCTGGGCAGCCTGTGGTGAGAGCTCGGCCCTTGTGCCCTGCGCTAAGGAGCGGCCTGCTGCGGCCTCGGGCTGGGCTGGCGCAGGGTGGTCCGCATGTTTCAAAGCCCAAGACTCTCCACTTCTCTCTCGCTTCCCTTCCAGCTAACTTTACCACGAAGGGAAGCCCTGTGGAGGCCCGCGAAGGTCAGCTAGAGGTTTGAAGCCATAAGAGGCCAGCAGGTGGGAGGCGGGAGCTTCCGGAGGAGGTTGTCAGCATTGTCCCACAGGGTGGGGCCAAGTGTCCAGGGGGAGAAGGAGAGGAGAGCCCTAAATATGTTGGGGTGCAGATATCGGGCGTGGGGAGGGGACCAGACTGAGAAGACGGCCGATGCTCAAAGGAGTAATGGAAGTGAAAATTTTCCACCATCTTCTGGGTAGAAAACATCTTGTGTATCTCAGGACTAATATAATTTTGAATTCTTTATATATATATATATATATATGTGTATGTGTGTATATATATATATATTTTTTTTTTTTTTGGTACCAGGGATCAAACTCAGGACCTTGTGTTTGCGAGAAGGGTGGTGGAACCACTGAGCTAAATCCCCAGCCCTATTTTTGTGTTTTTGAGACAGGGCTTCACTAGGTAATTCAAGCTGGGCTTGAATTCACTATGTAGCCCAACCTGGCCTCGAACTCATGGCGATCCTTATGCTTCAGCCTCCCCAATCCTGGGATTACAGATGTGCACCACAACACCCATCTGGCTGTACTTATAATACAGGTACATTCTTCTGACTGTTGTGAGCTGAACTTGTAAGGAACAGGGGAAGGGGACGTTACCAGAACCTCTGCAGTGAGTCCTAGTCTCCTGCGAGCCAGGGCAGCACAGGGCGAATTACAGGAAAGGTAGACAAATGAGACTGAGAAGAAGCTGAGCTTTGGGTCTGATCAGTGCTGCTCTGGGCAGCAAAGACAAAGCCCCCTAGCTTGCAGCACCTTTTATTCAGTACGTGGGGAAACAGATGTAACAAGTGCACTGCAGAGTTCAGTACTTCACATTGGGATAAACAAGGTGTAAAAAGACTGGGGGGCAGTGGAAATCTGAGAACAATGAGGAACTACGCAGATGAAGATTTGGTTCCTCCCTGGCATCTCCCGCAGGCGTGGTCTTGTCCTGGAGCATTACAGCATCCGGGGATCACTGAGGTCTCAGTTGTGACCTGAGGCCAAAATGGAATTATGTCTCAGAATGCCACGGCTGGCCTGTAGGTGGAAGAACTAGGCCTAATCAAATGATTTTTCCCTAAAATTATGTAGCATTGCTCCCAACATCAACTGAGATCTTTAGTCCTGCCAACAACCAGTAGATACATTCATCCCTCAGTGTTCTTAGTGGATTGGTTCCAGGAACCCCCGTGGATATCAAAATCTGTGGATGCTTGTCTCTTCTATGAAAGGAGTAGTATTTGCATACAGGTTAGCCAGCTTCCTCTGCTATGATAAAATACCTGAGACAATCAACTTGTAGGGACCAAAGGTTTTCTTAGCTCATGGTTCAGGGGTTTCAGTCCATGGTCTACTGGCTTCCTTGTTTTGGCCCTGTGGCAGCACAATACATCATGATTGAAATGCATGGTAGAGGAGCTGCTCACCTCATGATGACCAGGAAGCAAAGAGAAAGGGGGTGGGGGTGGAGTCCCAGTAAGGCCATGCCCCCAATGACCCAACTCTCTCCCACTAGGCCCCACCTCCTAAAGTTTCCTCCACTTCCCAGTAGCACCACAGGCTGTTGGCCAAGCCTTCAACATGTGGGCGCAACAGCATATAACCTAGGCAGATCCTCCTGTGTTCCTTAAATCATCCATCCCTAGATTACTCAAAACACCTAAGGTAATGTACATCCCATGTGAGTCACTATTATATTATATTGTTTGGGGGGAATAATGACAAGAAAAAAAGTCTATACCTGCAACCATCATAGCCCTAACTACACAGTACATGAAGGAGACAAGAGGTGGACAACAATCAAAAAACAAATGCCAGAGTCAGACGTTCTGGACCTGGTGGTGGCTCCCAAATGGTGTGCCCACCCATCACTACATTCTCCTCAATTCCCAGTGCTTAATGTGCAGCAAATTCAAGGTCTTCAGCAAATACAACTATTTGGATTATTTTTTCTAAATATTTTTGCTCTGAGGTTGGTCAAACCCACGGATATGCAAAGCCAAGTTCATAGACTTGGTGACATCTCATAACTGCCAAGTTTGCTGTGGCAGCTAGTATCCCAAGGGGCCCTGGACAACCTCACCCCTTGCTGTGCAGGTGATCCACCATTTCTTCCCCTGAGGGTGGTGCTGAACTTGGGTTGGACCCATAACTGCTTCAACCAGTAAAACGTAGAAGACACAATGTTCCGGGTTACTTCTGCTTCCCCCTTGGGAACCTAGCCTCCATGTTGGGGGAAAGCTCAATCACCCAAGTAGAGACACCAATCTGAGGAATTGAGGCTCTTGGCTGACGGAACCAACTTAGCCCTGGACTGATGTGAAGATCTTAGAAGCAGATCTTTTTGTTCCCATTGGAAGGGCTCACCCAACATTTGGGAGGCTGAGGCAGGAAGATGGCAAGTTTGAGTCCCACCTGGGCAACTTGGCAAGACTCTGTCTCAAAATAAAAAGTGAAAAGAGCTGGGGAAGTACCCCAGTGCAAAGGCCTTGGGTTCAATCCTCCCAAAAAACAAAACCAAAATTAGATAAACAAAACAATTGCTGGCCAATAAATGGAAGAGGTAGGATTCTGGTCACCCAGAGTCCACTGTCCCAGTGCCATACCCTGGGGACGAACTGTCATCGCTAGTGGGTTAGGGTGTCATCCAAAGGTTGGGCCCTGCACCCTGAAGTGGGGCTGCGTAGCCTTCCTTTCACATCCAACATCCAGGTGAAACCCTCCGTCCCTGGGAGCCCTGGAGCACTCGAATGCCTGGACCCCAGTGCAGCAGTCCGAGGTGTAGAGAGCCAGCCCCATGGAGGACTCCCCACTCCAAGCGATCCTTGGCTCTACAACTAGCTGCCTGGATGCCCCTGGGGACCACCTGGATAGTGAGACTTTTCACCCTTTCCCTTCTTCCCACACCTCCTCCTCCAGGTCTAGATAGGCTTCACAGGTCAAGGGAAAATGAGCCGAGAGGCTGGCAGTGTGGCTGAGGCAGAACCCTGGGTCCTCCTGCCTCCATCTCCCGAGATTGGCTCCAGAGAGATTTTTAGCACCTTAGTCTGTGTTCTGTTGTTATAACAGAATTCCACAGGCTCGATAATGTATAAAGAAAAAAGGTTTATTTAGCTCACAGTTCTCGAAGTTAGGAGCATGGTGTCACATCCGTGTGGCTTCTGGTGGCCTGCTGGGCCATGGTGTGGGGAAAGCATCACACCAAGAGCTGAGCAAGCCACCCCGAAAGGGCTGGTTTTATAACAGAGCCACTCCCTTGCTAACCTATTAATCCATGGGCTGGTTCATCACCCTCAAAGGCCCCACCTCTGTCTCCTCACAGTGGGGATTACATTTCAACATGAGTTTTGGTGGGGACACTCCAACCACAGCAGTATCCTTCGGAGATCTGAGAAAAAGGGGGTGATTATACCCTATAGTCCACAGCAGAGGACTTGCAGAGGGGCCCCAAGCTGATCCTGCCTCTCCCGCCCTCCCTCTCTTCCTGGCTCTCTAGCCGAAGGCTGCTTGGAGAGAACACTTCTACGCAGAGGATGGCCGGACAGTGCCACCTACCCCCTTGTCCCTCATAGAGTGGCCTCAGGGGACAGCCTGTAGGCTGGGTACCTGGCCCCCACCTCTGGGCCCTGTGCACACCTGCGCTTCACAGTCCTGGGGAAGCTAATGTGAGAGGCTGGTCTGTGGCTGCTGCGCGGGGGAGAGGTGTGTGGCCGGAGCAACTGAGCTGCTGCAGTGTTTAGCACCAAGCCTGAGCGAACATCTCAAGCTGCTCTGAGCTACTCAGAAATGGGCCAACAAGAGCCAGGAGCTGAGGCAGTGGCAGAGCCTCAGGAGTAAAATTGGTCACACCAGACAAATTTAACAAAGGAAGTGGGGGAAAACAATTAAGTTGCTTTCTGATTTTACCCAGTAATCAGAATGCCCTGTTGCTCCTTAAAGCAGTTACACAAGCAACAGGAACAATTCTGGCTCACGCAGGCAGAAAGGAAGCTCCCAGAGGAGCCCGGCAGGCTGAGCCCCTGGGTGAGCTGCAGCAGCAGCTGAGGTGGTTTGGAGTGACATCTTCTGCCACCACATGAAGTGGGGATTTGAACACTAGATGGTTCTACAAACTAGATGGTTATGGAAAAATAAAACTTTTTTTTTGGCATACATGAGTTAGTTTTTGGTTATGAAATTAAGACTTGCCCAAGACATTGCATTAAGAAGCAAATGAAATAAAGCAACAAGAGTCCCCCACGGGCATTAACGCGCCAATGTAGCCCTCATGCCAGGAGTGTAGACAAGGATGTTGGTCACCGTCACTGTATTCCCCCTCCACCTCTGGCCTTTATCTCATCGCTGCCCGCTTCCCCTGCAGCAGTTCTCCGTCAGGGCCACACGGGCCACTTAGCTTCCCTGTGTGTCACAGCTGGGGGTGGCCCAGGGACCTTCATCTGCTCCTTCTTCTCTCCCTCTGCACTCTGGAAGCTCCAGGATGCAGTGAGGACCAAGCGATGCCACTGTGGGTGGCAGTGACCCTCCTAGGTGAGTACTGCCTGTCCCCGTTCCTCCCAGCCCTGGCCTCAGTCTCCCTTCCTGTCCCCAAGCCTATGCTCAGGGAGCTGCAGCCCTGGGGGGTGCCTCCTCTCATGCTGACCTTCTCTCCTGCTGCCCCTGGCCATCCCGGGCGAACTCCTCTTCCCATTTCATGCCCCCCACTCCCTGCCAGTCCTCCTCAGCTCCAAAGCCTAAGTGAACCCCAGGACACCCTGGCCACTGTTGATGTCTCCTTTCTCAGAACCCCCCATGTTCAGGCCATAGGCAGACCACACTATGAAAAGACTTTCAGAACGACTTAGTCCAAACTCCCCATTTTATAGAAAGGACAGTGGGTCCAGTTCCCAGGACCTCCAGACAAGGATCCCTTGCTCTACCCTGGGCCGCTGCATACCCTGCCTTGGGTGTGGCTTCCCCTTCCCTCCAAGGCAGGAAGCAGGTGGTGCCCAGAGTCCCTAAGCGGGCATCGTCAGGGTGGGCAGGGGCAAGCCCCCGTCACCCCCTAAACATTTTTGAAGCCCCATGGTCCCTGGATAGCAAGACTCCAGCAAAGGTGGGCAGCAACTCCTCCAGACAGAAGGCTGAAGATGGTTTCCATGGAGACCGCTCTGGCTCTGGTTTCCAAGGCAACACTTGCAGGAGGTTACCAAGCTTCCTATTTATGTCAACTTAACCTTTCCAACTGCTTTATTCTTCTGACCAAACCGGGGGCTAATGGAGGGCTTCCTTTCAGGGACAGCGACAAGCCTCAAGAGCCAGAGGGGAAATAGATGAGACTGAACAGTTAGCAAGAGGGGAGGACACGGCAGCCCACAGCTGCTGCCAGCCCAGCGTTAGAAAGTGCAAAGACAAAGGCCTGCAGTGCCCTGCTATCCTCGCTTCCGGGGGGCCCTGGTGTTCCCCAGCTTTGAAGCTCCTCCCAGAAGCAGTAGATGCTGCTCCATAGAGCTGTCTTTCTAAAAATTCCCCTTTATATATGCCACCTGCTTTAACCTATTTGTAGATTTTGGAGAAATATTATACATCAGCACAAATACAGCTACCTCATTCTTTGTAAGGGGAACAAAATAATTGTACTTATTTTTTAACTAAGTCTCTAATTGAGGGACTTTGTTTTTAGTTTGTTGCTAGCTCAAAAATAAATACCTTTCTAGTACATGTATTTTTGAATACCTGTTTGGGAAGATTCATAGGATAAATTCATAGCAGAGAAATTTCTGGGTCAAAGATTGCATTTTGAAATTTGATACTGTGAAACCAATTGAATACCATTACTAGCACAAGAAAACTTGTAGACTAGGTGAGAAAACTGGGTATTAAACATTAAGAAAAAAAAAACAGGCATGGTGGTGCACTCAGGAGGCTGAAGCAGGAGGATTTCTGTGAGTTCTAGGCTAGCCTGGGCTACATAGTGAAGTTCAAGGCCAGCTCAAACTGGCCTGTCTCAAAACAAGCAAACAAACAACAACAACAAAAACCCCAGAAGATCAATTTTCCAACTTAATCTATGCGACCAAAAAAACTTTAACATAAATTCTTAACAAGGACAGCATGAGAATAGAAAATTATACACCAGAGTTACCAATAAACACATACCCCAAACTCCTACACAAGATATTAACAAATGGGATCCAGTAGCATAGAAACACATTATGACCAAACCAATTATTAATTTTTCACATTAACAGATTAAATCACAGAAAACCATTTGATAAAATGAGCCATCAATTCTTGATTTAAAAAGCATTTGGAAAAGAAGAGAGAACTTCTTTAATCTCAAAAAAGAATCTTCTCCTAACATCTAAAGCCAAAGTACATTCCAGATGAATTTCTCTTAATATCAACAATAAAACAAAATTTGAGGCCATCACCACAGTGTCTGAGCTCCTAGCCAGTGAGATTGGACAAGAAAAAGAAGCTTTAATTATTAGAATGGAACAGGGTTTACACATCATCAATGGAATTGCTTACATAGAAAGCACAAAAGATTCCTCAGTTAACTTCTTGGAATAAGAAAGACAGGAGGATGAATTTGCTGTACTAATGCTAAAAAATAAATCACATTTCTACACACTAACAATAGTCATAATTATTATTATCACAACAAATATAAGAAATTTAAGAATCAATCTAATGAAAGATTTGTCAGACTTCTATTCAAGCAAGTATAAAACTGTATTGGATGACATTAAAGGTCCGATAAATTTTTTGTTGTTTTTTGGACACAAGATCTTGCTATATAGTTCAGGCTGGAGTTAATTCACTTTGTAGCTGAGGCTGGCCTCAAACTTGCAGAAATCTTCCTGCCTCAGCCTCCCGAGTGCTGGGACTACAGCTGTGTGCCACCAAGTCCAGCCCAAATAAATTTTAAAACTACGTTCATGGACTGGAATGCTTGGTATTATGATTTCAATTCTCTTCAAATAGATTTATAGATTTTATATAAGTTTAGTAAGAGCTTCAAGAAAATTTTTCATGAAACTTGTTAACTGTTTCTAAAATGTGGATGAACAAAGGCGAAGAATGGATATGGTCCTGCTAGAGAAACACTGACAGAATATAAAATATAAAATATATAAAGCACACCTAGAAATTAGAGGACAGCAAAAGATCCTGTAGAAAAACAGGCAAAAAAACCACTAAGAGGCGTAGTAAGGACATCTGAAGGTTTGAAATCACATGAAACCTGCCCCACATTCCCGCTAATCCGAGACGAAATTCAAACCATAGTGAAAACCATTTTACTCCTGATTCATTGGCAAAAACTGGTCGGGACAGTCAGCACAGACCGTAGAGCAGATGCGGAGGGAGGAGGGGTCCTGTGCAGTGCGGGCGGAGGTACAGGTGGCTTCAGCTTCCTATAAAAACGAATCGGGCAGAATTTGGTGAGCTGAACATTTGCACGCTGTGTGATCCAGTGGTTCTACCTCAGGGTGTGCGCGGTAAGAGAAACCCTTGCCCAAGTGCACCAGAGGCCCCGTCACAAACGCTTGTGAATAAGATTGTAACTGTAAGAGTTCAGAAAGAACCCAAAGAGTCACTGTCCATCATTGTTCACAGGTAATCGAGGTGTATTTTCATAGGATGGGCTGTTATGCAGCGACAGGGATGGATCTTAGAAATGTAAGATCGAGGGAGAAAAGCAAGTCGGAGAATAAAACATGTACACATTTTCTCACCACTTTAACACTACTTAAATCCAAACAAGACTATATTGGGGCCCCTTATATATGGGGTACACTATGAATTATCTCAGAAAAAGGGTAAGAGTGAATCTGGACTGGCTAGTGGATAGAAGGTTGATCAATAGTGGAAAACTGACATACATATTTTCAAGACTGCCTTGGATCTAAGGATAAGCGGGTCTCTGTACCAGTTCAGGTCTGGACCAGCCTTTCCAGGCCATGGAGGTGGGGAGATGGGGGGCAGAGGCTGGGGTGAAACTGGAGTCTCCAAATAGGCTGCCAACAATTCCTTGCATGCCCGAGCATGGATGACCCACGGCCTCTTCTCAAATCTGAGCTGGTTTTGTGATTTGCTTTGATCAAGAGAATGTGACCAGGTGACATTCTGGGACTTCTGCTCCAGGCCTTAAAGGATTGGTAGCTTCTGCTTCCCCACAATGGAGCTGTTTCAGGGTGCCGGTGGCGACTGTGAGGGACCAGAGGGCACGTGGATCATACCCTGGAAGGCTGAGGCAGCTCCCAGCTGAATGCAAAGCAGGGCACTCAGCCTGCGAGGAGCTGATCCGCCAACCAGAACCAGGACAATCACAAAGTGTTGTTGGGCCACGAAGTTCTGGCCCGGGATCAGCAGGCCTGTCCCACAAGTGGGCTGGTGGGTTTCAGAACTTACCCTACCTTCCCCAAACACGAGTGACTTATAGTGTCATGTGTGATAAATGCCTCACAGCAGAAAATAAGAAAAAAACCCTAACAACCCGAACTTGATGCGTACAGGTCATCTCCCAGGTTTGATTTGTATTTTCTTTTTAACACGACTGAACACCAGTTCAGTGGTAATTATTTATCCACTTCCATTTATCATTCTGTGAATAGTCTGTTCATATTCTTTGCCCATTTATCTATTGGGTTATTTATTTTTCACGATTTATAAAAACTTTCCATTTGGAGGAAAATGGCCTAACTTTCTGCTTGAAAATCATCTCATTTCCTGATCATAAACTTTTTCACCTCATGGTACATTTTGCTATTATAAATTTTAACTTTTCATCTATAAATTCTAACTTGGTATCATGTTCAGAAAGGCTGTTTTTCCTCCAAAACCATTTTAAGTCATCTTTTCTTTCAAATACTTTGTTTTTTTTTTTGAGACTGGGTCTTGCTGTTTCCCACGCTAGGCACGAGCTTCTGGGTTCAAGTGATCCTCTGGCCTCAGCCTTTGAGTGCTGGCCCAGCTTCAAGTGTTTTTATGTTTTCATTTCTTAAAACTTTGTATTCATGTGGAATTCATTTTGTACAAGGAAGAATTCAGGTTTGTTGAAAAGGCTGGTCAGTGGTGCCATTAAAAATAACCCACACAGCCCCCCTGAACTGACATGCCACTCTACCCACAGATCAGATAGCCCTGCAATTTAAATCAATTTCTGGGCGTCCTGTGTCCCATTGACCTCTTCCTTTGCTACTCCAAATTCCTTCCTTATATTGTCTCTGGGAGGCTTGTGCTAGGGAATGACGCTGGGACTTTTGCCTGCCAGGCAAGTGCCTGCTCCACAGAGCTGCGCCCCACCCTCCTTGCTGTAATTCACCTTGTGGTACACCAGAAGGGCACCGCTTTGCCTTACCCGGCTGGTCCCCATGTTTACTTTTCCCAAAGAACTGACTGTATCAAGCTAAAAAGCAAATCCTGTTGGCATCTGAATTGACTGCACTGCATTTAACTCACTATGTAGCCCAAGCTGCCCTCGAACTCACAGCAATCCTCCTGTCGCGGCCTCCTTGCTGCTGGAACTGAGGCTGTGAATGTGAGCTTGGGACCATCACACCCAACCTCAGTTCTGCTCCACCAGGAACGGTGACTAATGGCAGACCATGTGGAGAATTCAACACTGTCCTTGTGCTGAAGGATGCACACTGATGATGTCATCTGCCACACTCGTTTTTGGCATTAAAAGCAGTGTGACCTTGGGCAGGGTGCCCAAGTCCTAGGGGCGCTGCTTTCCTCCCTCCTCACCTGTCACACGTGAGCCCTGCCTGGCTCAGTCCCCAGGAGACCATGCAAGGGACTTGGTGCCCTCTTTGGGGCCCAGGTGCCAAGGTCTGCAGCCCCCTCCCTGCCCTCGCGTCCACCCCCCACTCCGCCCACCAGCCCCTTCCTGCCACACCCGGCTCAGTCAGAAGTAAAAGATTTTTATTTTCTACAGACACTTCTAGAAAGAGATCTAACAGAGAAAATATACAAAGCATCTAAGAGCTTCCCCTCCAGGCAGCACCCAAGTGGGACTGAGGTAACGGACCCCTCCCAGGCTTGGGGCTGAGGACAGTCAGGGGCGGGAACATCAGTAAACACATGCAGAAGTGAGGAGAGCTGAGCAGGCCCCCGGGAGTGGGGGACGGACAGGTTTAGAACAGGGGGAGGGTGTCCGTACCAGGTGGCCTCCCCTCCCCTGCCCCCACTGGTCACAGAGCTCCAGGCTGGAGAAAGCAACTCGCCGCCTGCCCCTCAGAGGCCCCTGCCCCCCAGAGGCCCCTGCCCGTCCCGGCCATGGGGACCGGGTTTGTGCGCTCAGGAGCCAGGGTCGGGCCCTGCTCCGCAGTTCTTTGGCTCCACTCGGAGAAGGAACGTTGTGCTGAACTGATTCCTCCCACCCTGGCCCCGGCGCCTTCTGGGGGAGGGGGGCTGAAGGCACTGACAGGAGTCCTGGGACCCCAGGACAGCCACCTTCCCTTGTGCTCTGGTGGGTGCAGCCCCGGGCACCCCCCATCTTCCGCCCGCGCCTGGCCACGCATCTGTGCGTCCCGGGCAAACACCTCAGCAGACCTTGCCGCCCGTGGGGACGTCTGAACCCTCGGCCGCCCCCACCCAGACTTCTAGCCACGCCCCTCGGCCCGGACTCTGGGACCCAGAGCCCAGCGTGGGGCATCCCCCCCACACCCCGGGAGGTCAGCAGAGGCCGGCCCGGAGAGGTCACAGCCCTGGTACAGGGAGGCAGGGGGCCGGAAGGGAAGGGGACAGGTCACAGCTCAGGGAAGGTGTCCACAGTACAAGCTAAGCGAGGGCAGGGAGGCCAGAGAGCGGCCAGAAGGAGAGAAGCGGATGGCAGCCTCACACCACCCCGCAGATGAGGGTCTCCACCACGAAGGTGTTCTCGAAGTGGCGGATGGCGTTGCACTTCTGGGCCCCACGCTTATTGATTCCTGGGAGGAAACAAAACAATCCCAGTGAGCCCTGCATTCAGGCCTGAATGCCAAGGTCCTCAAGACCTGGCTAGGGGAGAGGGCAGGCGGGGAAGTGACACGGAGTCACAGCATAGGGGAAGTGGCGAGGGCCCAGAATCCGGAGTCAGAATGCCTGTACCGGCCTCCTCCTTGCTGTGTGTGTGACTTAGGGCTGTTACTTAACCTCTGTGCCTCAGTCTTTAGAGACAACTAGAACAATAATGACTGACGATGACGTTGGTGACTGTAAGGCAGTGCCTGACACACTGTAAGTGCCTGCTTAACGGGAATCTGTTAAGTGCTGCTGTTTGAGCTCTCGGACAGCGGGGCCAGGCACTGCTGGAGAAGGCAGGGGTCTGGTGCCCAGGGCGGGGCCCATCACTCACGCCTCCGGGTGGCCCGGCGCCGCAGCCGGTAGGTGTCCTTGCCATTGCACAGGTGGTAGATGAAGGAGCCCAGGGCCTGCTTGTCGCTGACGTGCTCCGTCACCACCATCTCCTCCTGCATGATGTAGGTCTGTGGGAGGTAGGTTCCTCTCTGCGTGGGGGCGGGGCGGCATAGCACAGGTCAGCACCAGGGCCCCGGCTGCCACTCCCGCTCGCCCCTCTTTCAGCTAAGGACCCCGCGGGCCCTTCTGACGCCCCCAGGTCCCCATCCCCTGCACCAGGCCTGACCTCCGTGGGGAGCCCTGTTCACCTTCACGTTCATGAGGAGCTCCCAGAAGTTGCGTGGGGGCAGCACGATTGTGGTGTTGAGCTCGATGATGTAGCACTTGTCCAGGGAGATGTCGTGGTAGGCGGTGAGGCCCTGCACAGGAGAGACCATGCTGAGCCACAAGAGGCTTTCAGCCAGCAGAGCCCGGACCCCAGGGCTCCGGGAGTAGTGGCCCCCAATTTCCTAGACAACTGCCCCGCTCAGCCTTGGTTTGTGGGAGGGGCCACTTCACAGCTGAACCCCACCTGCCTATCCAGCACCTACAAAGTTCGCAGCACTGGGTGAGGTTTGGGGATGTGGTTTTGTCCCAACTGTGTGTTTCACCCGACTCATCCCAGGGGCAGCCTGGGCTTTGGAGATGCCCTGCCCCAGGCCCCTGTGGGCCTCTGCTGTGGGGCACCCAGGATGTGGGGAGCAGGGTTAGGGGCCCAACCTCTACCAGGCTTTGGGAAGCCATATGGGGAAGAGGGCGGGGACCTGTGCTTTGCTGGCCTCAAAAACAACCGCAGAAGAGGAGTCACCTTGACGGGGAAGGAACCGACTGGGAAGGGCGGAAGGGAACCTTCCAGGGTGCTGGCAACATGCCAGACCTCGGCCTGTGTGGCGCTGCACAAACCCACAGAGCTGCACACTCGGCAGTGGTGCCCCTCTGTCACATGTGAGCAGACACGAGGACCAGCGGCCTCACCACCAGGCACCCCACTCGGGTCAGCCGATGAGGACAGTGTAACCAGAGCCACACAGCACCCCACGGGCGGCCTCACCCTCTGGAAGTCGTGGATGATGTCCGCAGGGTCCCCACCACCAAACTGGGGCACAGGGACGTTGATGCGCTCATAGTTCTCTTCCAGGTAGATTTTCACGTCCTCCTCCAGCTCCATGTGAGTCCGGACCTGCGACAGGGAGTCCTCGTACAGCACGCCACAGTGGAAGAAGTTGTCTCGGGCCAGCTGAGCAAGGCAAGGGGGCGAGGGGGACAGGTGGTGACGCAGGGCACTGGGCACGGCCACGGCCGCCTACCTGTCCACTTCACGGCCAAAGGGCTCTGGCAAAAAGGTGAGCTGAGGCTTCGAGAAGCGATTCACGGCTGCACAGATGGAGGGGAGGACGCTCAGGGCTGCTGGGTCCTAGGGGGAAGCCTCAGTTTCCCCGTCTAAAGCATGATGATGTCTAACATCCTTTCTGGCCTCAAAGTCCCTGAGTCTGTGAAGTGGACCAGCGGGAAGAGGACTGACCACCCCTGTGCCCTTCATGGAGGAGCCTCCAGGACAAACCTGAGCTGGACAGGCCGGCCAGGAAGGGACCCCTGGGAAGTAGGTGGGGTGCACAGGTGGATGCAGCACAGGTAGACTCTAGTGTCCCCTCCGCATCCGACCTGTAAAGGGCAGCGTCCCCCTCCCGGGTCTTGTGCAGCTCTCCCAGGGGAAGGAGATTCCCCATTAGAAGCACTTAGGCTTATTTATCCTCTTGAGCTACTTCCAGTTTAACAACCTTCCGTTCCCGGGTGTGGTGACACTCTTCCCTCCCCAGGTCTCCTGTGGGCCAGCCACGGCCCCAGGGTGTGTGACCACAGGTGAGGCAGCCACCCCGGCAGCCCACCCTCCTGCCCGGGAGTCCTTCTGCCTCTCTGGGTCTGTGTCCATGTACAGAATGGAGTCAGATCACCTTTACCAGACTCGTGGGTGCAGAGTCCCAGCTCTGGAGGGGACCACAGAGTGCCAACTTCTGTGGGATCTGAGTGACAGTGTGAGAGGGACCCCCAGGCCTGCCGCTGGGCCGGTTACCTGAGCCAGGAAGAAGTATCTGTAGATATAGACGGAGGCAAAGACGAGGCCCATCAGCAGCACGACCATGCCCATCGACAGGTAGCACACACCGCCCACCGAGGCCTTCTTGGAGGGGTGGTAGGGGGGTCGCTCCTCCTGTGGACAGCAGGGCCCGGTCAGCCAGCTGCCCCTGGTGTGGGTCTGTACACTGAAATCCCCCTTTCTCTAAGGGAGGCCACTCTCTGGTTTCAGAGGTGCTGCCCACCGTGCCCAGGCCCCTCTCCATGGTGCCCAGCAGGGCCAGGCAGACAGCAGGAGGGAGTCTGCAAAGAAGGCCAGGCCCGGTGTTTGGTCAGTCAGACCTGGCCAGATGCAGCCACACCCGGTTCCTGGCCTCACATGTCAGGCAGGGGCAGAAAGGTGAGTGTGAAACTCAGGAGAATGCTCTGCCCGGAGCACTGGACCGAGGGGCAGCCGGGTGACCTGCTCAGCTTGGTCTGTCCTCCCCAACCCCGGCCTAAGCCTGCTCAGCTCGCCCTGCTGATGCTGCCTGTCCCTGCCCACAGTGCCTGCCACACCGCCCCTCCTTGGCATCCAGATCTGGTCCCCACAGACCCCCATCTTGAGACATTGAGGCAGCCTGGGGGAAGGGCAGGGGCTCCAGCCCAAGGAACCCGGAGCATCTCACTCCAGCTCTGCCCCTTGTTGGGCCTGTTTCCCCAACTGCAAGGCCAGCAGGTCAGACTGAGCTCTGGATGTTTCCTTTCTCCTGCTGCTCTGGAGAAGCGCTGGGAGGGAGGGTGTCTGACCAGCTCAGGATAAACCCTCATCTCTCAGCAAGGCAGGGGGTCCTGATCCCTCCCTTCATAGTATGTCCCCCAGCCCCCCAGAGAAGGAAGCGCTTCCGGACCGGCACTCGCACCAGCAGGCTGGGCGCCTGGCCCCCATAGTGGGTGACCGGGGAACACCACAGCCAGGCACTGCCGGTGAGTGTCTCAAAGGAGCAGGCCACCAGGGGCTCCGGCAGGCCCGGTGCTGCCCCTTCCGCTCTTCCAGTGGTCTTGAGCAGATTTTAAGGTAGCCGAGCCAGACCAGCCAGGTGCCCACACCAGCCCAGGGGCCACAGTGCCCTCCAAAGGCCAGAATGGATTTAGGGGCCCAGAGCTGAAAAGAGTCTCGGGCGCCCAGCGGGGCACTACAGCTCCCCCTCCTCAGTCTCCTACCTCCCACCAGGGCAGGTTTTGTTGCGATTAAAACAGACAAAGAACCTGAAAGCCCTTCTCAGAGGATAAAGTGCCAGATAAAAACAGCAGCTCCAACGTCAGCCTTTCCTTTTTAGGGTGGGCCCAGACAGCTGTTGGGGCTGCCCAGTGGGCTGTGCCACTGCTGCTGCATTTTGGAAAACCAGAGAAGCTAGCTTGAGAAAACTGCTTAAAAAAAACCAAAACAAACAAAAACAGAAAGGAAGAGATAAAAACTCAAGGGGCTACAAGCATGCGCCTGAGGGCCTGCGCCTCTACAGCCAAATGTGTGGATAGACAAGGGGTCAGGAGACTCCACGCTGAGGGGCTGATCACAGAAGCCCAGAAGGGAGGTGGGGGGAGGAGGTCGGGACCACAGGGCTGGGAGCTGGGAGGAGGTGGCGCTTCGGTGGTCCTGAGACAGGCAGAGGCTCCAGCCAGTCCCTGGACTGTGAAGGCCGGCAACCCCGCCTCGCCCCTCTTCATCCTCTCGCAGCCCAGGAGGATGAGGGACATAAAAACATCCCTCTCAGATCTATTTGGCACATTTCCAGTAGGTTATTCCGAGAGACCGCAGACTTCTGCAGATGCAGGCAAAGCAGGAAAAGCTGCCCTTCCTGAAAAAGAAATCTACACGTGCGCACGAGGAAGGTAAGCAGGATGCAGACAGACCTCCCCGGATCCCGCTCCTGCCTAGGACCTTCCAGGAGGGCTCCAGCAGGGGTCATCTGGGGCCCACAGGACCGCTGTTCCCTGATCCCCTACCAACCCTCCAATCACCTGGCCACATGCCAGGGGCCCCTATGTCTTTCTTGTGTTTTTGAGACAGGGTCTCACGAGGTAGTCCAGGATGGCCTCGAACTCTCCTCCTGCCTCAGTGCTGGAATGACAGGCATGCGCCACCACACTTGGACCCTTATTTCTTTCTTTCCATAGCTCACCATACTGTTTAAGCTTCAGCTCTGTGGTCCTTTCCCTGAGTGCTAAACTTTATATGTGGCTCCCGTGCCAGTGTGCATAGTGAACTTGACTCGTTCCTCTTGCTAAGCTGTTTACTATCAGTTCATCTCAGAGACTGAAACGATCAAAACTTTCAGATGGAAAAAGGCCACGTGAAATCTGACAAAGGGCTCTCTTGCTTCCTGATGCTGACACCCGCCAGCACCCTCTGGGGCCAGGTCCTCCCTGCTGTTGCAGAGCCACACTCAGAAGCCTGAAGGCGGAGCAGCAGGGCTGGCAGTGAAGGGAGGACAAGGCAGGAAAGCTCCGAGGAAAGGCCCAGAGCTGCTGGTGCCTCCAGGACCCAACACTGCAACCACCAAGGTCAAGGGTCAAACACCAAAGCCCCGGGACACTCGTCCTTCTTGGGCCCTGGAGGAAGAGGAGCCTGACAACTGTGAGGCAGCAGGGAGCTGCCAGGAGGCCCCAGGAAATAATGCTCCCCACAGGGAGCAGTTACCAACAGCCCAGCATTTGGGGGCTTCCGGTTAGAAAGAAAATATGCATACTGTTTCCAAGGCGACGGGCTCTCAGACCAAAGTGCCTCATTGCACACTCGTGTTTGGGGGACCCAAGGGGGTGTCCCTGGGGTCCACAATGGGGCTTATGAAATGATTTAGCAAAGCCAGGAGCGAACTGGAGGGGAAGCCACCAACCAGAGGGTTAACTCAGCAGACCCCGAGGCTCGAGGGGGAGCTGCCCGGCTGCTGTCCCTCCAAAACAATGTCCAGATTAGCCTCAAGCAGACTAAACTAAACCGCAGGCTGCTCGGCGAGGCCGAAGGCTGGGGGTCAGGGTGGTCTCATCTCCCCACACCCCAGGCGGGCTGGCTCTTTTCTTTCCTAGGCTGCAGGCCCCAGCTGGGAGGGGAGGTGCCTGACCATCAGTGTGTCTGAGACGGAGGCCTGGCTGGGGTCAGTGGGTGAGCGAATAGCAGGCCCCCTGTGTGTGTGCACAGCACAGTCACTTGCGTGCGTGTGGGGATTCACCATTAGTGGGTCCCCCTCCTGTGCACCCTGCGCTCTGCCCCTGCGAGTTCTCTTCTCTGTCCCTGACCGGCAGGCTGTCTCGAGCTAGCAAAGCTCTGGGCTGGAAGAGCTCTCCAGCTCTCTGGACTTGGGGGGGTGAGCGACAGCAACAGGCTAGACGGTGGTAGAAGGGGGCGCTGCTGGTGCCACTGTGATTTTACCACAAGTACAGGGGAAAACCCATCCTCTCAGCTGTCTGCTGGCAGCCTTGAACCACGCAGGGGTGGGCGAGAGAAGAGAAAAGAGAATCAGAAAAGCCAAGACCCCAGGTCAGGCTGGAGAGTCCCCACCGCCCTGGGGAGACTCAGGAACAGGGGCCCAGAGCAGGCGAAAGAGCTGGCCAGGCCTGCCCTCCAACTGCCAGGGGACCCTCCCCTCCCCGAGCCTCCTGCCAAGGGCTGGAGGCCAGGATGCTGGGAAAGTGAAATCGGATCCGCAGGTATGCAGGTTGGGGGAGGGGGCCACACAGGGGCCATTAATCAAAGGCAAATGTCAAGGAGAAAAATCAGAGCTGAGGCGACGACTGTATTTAGCATGTTTCTCTCCGCATGTAGCCCCCACCCTGTGAGTCTGTACACGCCCACACCCGCCTGTGCACACACACACACACGTGTGCACACGCAGGTAGAATGTGGGGAGAGGACTGGGCTGAGGGACGTGCTGCCATCGCCCCAACACCATGTGGGGAGGTTGGGCCCCACCTGCCCCTTCCCTGGCCCACCAGGGACTTCCTCCCAGCCTCAGGTGCGGGAGGGAATCGCCCTAGCCCGTGTTTGCTCAGAAGCGGTGGGGGGGGGCAGTCCTTGCTGAATCCGGCACCCTCTCCCAGCCGGTCGCTTCTGCCCACTGGCTCTGCACCCTCTGCTCCTTCAGTGGTCCTTCCAGGGATCACTTTTGAGTCCTTGGCTTCGAGCCCAGTTCAGACATCAAGAAGTGTTCTGGGGTCACCACCGGCCAGAAGAGACTGGAGACCGGGAAGCCATCCTGTGCCTCACCACAGGTATGGGACAAATCCCAGTGCCCTGTCCTGCCCCCTTCAAGCTGTGCCCCAGTCCACCTCTCAGTGCCCAGCAAGGGCTGGCTCTGTCCTGCGCTACAGCTGTGAAATGGGGTTCCTGCCTGCTCACCATTGGGCAGGAGGGCCGGAAGAGCCCCACAGGCACAAACCGACACCCACGTGTTTGGGTCCAGGGGCGATGGCAGGGCCAACATGTGGCACCTACAGGCTCCTGTCCTCCAGCTCAGGGCCTCAGCAAGCCCCAAGAGCTCCCCAATACAGTCTTTCTGTCCTAAGGGTGCTGGACTTTAATTCTCTCTTCTGATAGCGTGGCCTCAAGCTCTCCATGCTAATTAGAAGGGGGCGCACTCAGCTGGGTCCCACTATGATGTTGATATTTCCATTTCATGCTGGGTTGAGGCAGCAAGAGAGGCTGCTCAGTTTCAGAGCCCAATGAAACTGGATGTCAGTCACTGCCCAGGCTGCACGGTAAGGTAGATCAAAACAGACCACCCCTAAACAGGCTGCTTCAGCATATTTCCAAATGGCCATTCAGAGGGGCCTCAGACAAGGACTAGCTCTGAAAAGCTGTCCCTTTGTGGGAAGATTTGCATGTGCAGAGAATTTCAGTCCTGGGCCGGGGATTCAGCTCAGTGGTTCTGCCACCTGCCTCGAAAGCGCAAGGTCCTGAGTTTGAGGCCCAGCACCAAAAAAAAAAAAGAATTTCAGCCCTAAGTGAACAGTGGGCAAATGGATGAAAGCAGGCTTTCTCCAGCCCTTCCACTTGCGTGCGTGCGCGTGGGCGCGCACACACACACACACACACACACACACACACACACACACACACACACACCCCTGGCTGTCTAGGAAAGATCTTGCCTAATGACACCTGGGGTGGAACTCCTGGCCCACACAGAGATGACCACGTACTGCCTCCAGGGGCCTCTTACCTGGGAAGCTTCCCAACCAGCTCCCTGCTGAGTCTCACACTACATATATGTGCTAACAAATTTGCAGCTTTCTTCCCTGCTAATCTGTATATTGCTAGTTTATTTCATACACTAAAATCATCAAGTATTCGGAGGTTAATGAGAAAACCTGACATCTCCCTCCTGGGGTTCAGCCATCCTTCTAACACCATGGGTAGGCTGCCACCCAAAGGTGCCACCCTTGCAGATTCGGGGGACCTTCGGATGGAGGTGGAGTCATTTAGCCCCCCTATCTGGCTTGGTCCGTTTTCCTCCCCCAAATCCTGTGGCTCTCAGCAGCCAGGGCCTGATTCCCAGTCTTAGCTGGGTGCCTGCTCCTGGGAGAAGCAGCTGGGAAGGGACAAGCTGTCTCTGGCCCTCGGCCCGGGCCCACGTTCTCAGAGGGAGGGGAGGGAGGAGACTGGCTCCCTTTGGGAAAGAGAACCAGGTCTGAAGAGCCCATGGCAAACTTTGAAAGCTGCAGACCAGTGTCTTCCATACAGGGCGCACCCTCTCCAGCCTGGGATGAGGTGGTCGCTGGATTCTGGTCGCCAGAGATGCTGGCTGCGGCTGTGAGCATCACAGGAGGGCAGGAATGCAGCCCAGCGCTGTGGCATTCCTCACCCAGGGTCTCCCCCACCCGTGAGGCCCCTCTCCAGCTCCCCCTCCACACCTCCAGGCAGGACTGAGCCAGCCACGGAATCTGACCTGGGAAGGAGTCCCGCCTCCAGGGGGTGGTAGTGGGGGGTGTGCCCGAGACCTTCGCCCCGGTCCTGGCCCCCCGGGGCCCCTCCGTGGACACTCCATGCAGCGCAGCCAGTTTTCCGCGGCGTAAATGCCTCCACTCCCTCAGGCCAGAGCGCAGACGGGGGCACCGAGGCCCACTCCCGCAAGGCTGGCGGCGGGCGCCTCGGGGTGCCATCCCGAGGGCACTGGGGCGGTGGGGGAGCCCTCTCGGGGAGGGGGCGCCCAGCGTGTGAGCCGAGATAGGAGGCCGCGTGCGGGGGGTGGGGTGGGATAGGAGCTCCTGGCCTCGGACCCGGGATCCCTGGAGGCACAGCCGGGCCGGTCCCGGTTTATTTCCATTCCATCACTTTCTGGCCTGCCAATTTCAGTGAGGAAGAGCAGCACATCCTCCCCCACTTTGGAACGAAATCTCAGTGACCTCTCTCCCTTCGTTGGCAGCCCCCCCCCCCATTCGCCAACCAATCGGATCCCACCGCCCTACTCTGGGGTAACTACGTCCAAGCCGCCCCCACCCCCGAGCCGGGGACTGGACTCGGGTCCCTCCCCACTGATTGGAACCAGACGCGAACCCAGACCGGTACTCCTCGCCCTGGCGCGCACCAGCTCCGGTCCCTGGCTCTGAAGCGAGGCGCCCTGGGGCCCCTCCACTTTTAGAAGAGATCTTGCGCGCTTTCCCACGGAAGGACAAGGGACCGAGGACCTTCTGCTTTGGGCAGCCGCTTTAGGACAGAACCCAAACCTGGTCCCCACTTGGGGATGGGTCACCCATCAGAGCCCTCTCTTCCCCGCTCCGCTCGCGGCTCCGGGCTCCCCGTCCCCGAGTTCCTCGCCGCCCACCTCTCTCACCCGGGCTGGCGTCAGCAGGATCTCGGTGGCCGGGCCGGGCGCCGGGGCCTGGGCCGGGGCCGGGGCGGAGGCCGATGCCTTGTCACCCTTGTCGGCCTTGACACCGGCCACAGCGGGCTGGAAGCTGATTTTCACCATGGCTGCGCCGGCCCGCGAGTCCGCCCTGCAGCCTCCGCCGGTGCAACCTCTGAGAGCTGCCGCGGATCAGTGCGCTGCAGGCACCGGAAGTTTGGATCCCGTGTGCTTCCCGGCCTCTAACCCCACCCCCAGCCAGCCCCGCCCCCGGGGGGCCCTGGCGCCCGCCGCGCCTGCGCCCCCTGCCCGCCGCGCGCCAGCGCGACGCTTTCTGCCCGGGGCTCCCTTCGCCGCGCGCGCGCGCGCGCTCACCAGCCATGCTGGCATCGCCAAGGGCCCAGTCCCTGGCAGCCTAGTCCCTTCCCGCTTCCCTCCACGACCCGGTCCGCTCGACTGAAGCCTACAACAGCGGGACCAGGTCCCGTCCCCGCCCGCTGCAGACTCCCTCTTTGGAGACGTGAGTCTCGGCCGTACCTGCTCCACTGGCCTCCTCCTCGGACCCGTCCGTGGCGCGGGAGAAGGCCTCGAGGCCATGTGCTGGGTGCGGGCCTCCATCCCGAGCTCTGAATTCATCCCGCCTCCTTCCTTCTCCCCCTGCTTCTCCCTCCGTCTCCTTCCAGCGAAAGCCACCCGAGCGCCCTCGGTCGCACGTGGAGCCGCCAGAAGGCAGGTGCTGCTCGGCTGCCTGTGCCAGCCCTGCTCGGCCGCTGCTGGAGGCAGGTGGTGGGAAGTGAGGGTGGGGAGAAGGAGAGAGCTCTAACTGATGCAAGGCCACTAGCCTGGGGAACTGGGTGCGGGGATGGGCAGGAGGGAAAAGGTTTGGAAGACATGGGGAGGAATTGGGCTTGGACCAGAGCTCGGAAGGAAAGTGGTTTGGACTCTCAAGCTCCCAGGTGAAGCTGGGTGTCTGGTAAGTCGAGTCTGAGACTTCCTGAGTGACCCAGCAGCACCCACCACCTTGTGTTGCCCCACTCTGTTTCCCAAGCGCCCCAGTGTGTGAAGCATTGTGTTAAGCTGTGGCAGGAAACAGAAACACCCAAGACTTAATCCAGCCACCAAGGACCCGATGTTGTTAAGCCTTCGTCTACTGCGTTACCTCATTCATTCATCACAGCCCCTAAAACCTGCACATTGACCAGGGTAGTAGAGACAATTGTGACTCAACCTAGGGCACTGAGCTGGCAGACGGCGGGCCTCTGGCAGGCGAGCAGGACCACCTGCATGCCAGAGGTTGGCAGGTGTGAGCCCCACTTCCTCTGCAAGGCCTTCCCTGCAGCCCGGGGCAAGTCCCTTTGCCTGGGTGCCTCTCCTGGTGCCTCCCCTTGGCCTTGGCCAAGGCCTCTGCCAGGTGAGTGCTAGGCACACATCCCAGCACAGTGATTTATAAACATTCCAAACAAAGGGCTTAGACATTTACTGTCAGAAATTAAAACTCAGCTGGGTATGGGTGTACACCTGGAATCCCAGCTATTCTGGAGGCAGAGGCAGGAGGATCGAAAGTTCAAGGCCATTCTGGTCAATTTAGCCAGACCCTGTGTAAAAGTATCACAGATAGGTAAGTTAATTAGATATCTTGTAGGCAGTTAGGGCCAGCCCACGCCATGGAGCCAACACGGAGGACAATCAAGACACATTCACTGAAGGCCGGCATTGTAAAGGAGAGAAACTACCACACCCACCTAGGATGAACAGCAGTGACTGATATTCTCAATAGGTACCAATCACCCGGGTGGGGGGCCAAGGCCTTCCAAGATCCCTGACCCACCCCTTTCCACCGAAAATCCTTGCTCATTCCTTGTACGCTTGCTACGTGACTTGTTTCCCCATTGGATCCCCACTTAATCAATATTACCTAAGCAACTATACTTGTCATAATCTTATTGGTTGCTCATAGTTTTGTCCACCTTGTGATTTGTCATTGGATCAATATTACCTAAGCAACTATACTTGTCATAATCTTATTGGTTGCTCATAGTTTTGTCCACCTTGTGATTTGTCATTGGATCAATATTACCTAAGCAACTGTACTTGTAATCTTACTAGTTGACTATAGTTTTGTCCCACCTTGAACCTGCCTCACCTCACAGCTTTGTCCCATAAAACACCTTTGAGAAGTTGGGTGAGCAGGCAACTCACTTTCCAGTCCCGCTTCTGTCTCTCTTACAAGCTTTCTTTCTCCCAATAAATTTTTCCTACTCTTTAACCTCTGTTCCTAGAATTCATTCTTCGATTTTAAAGAACACAAACTTGTGTTTCGGTTATCTAGTAGGTTTGGGAGCTACATCTCTTCCCCTGTATCAAAAGGACTGGGAGTGGTGTGGTGTAGCTCAATGGCATTGCATTTGCCTAGCATGCATAGGGTCTTGGGCTCAATTCCCAATGGCCCTCATATGTGAAATTAAAATTCAGAAAAAGGGCCAGGGATTTACCTCAGTGGTTCCAGAGCCGTCCTCGTAAGCACAAGGTCCTGAGTTCGATCCCCGGTACCAAAAAAAAAAAAATTCAGAAAAAATTTAAAACACAAGACTGTACATATTGTTAGGCAGGAGGCGGAACCATTGAGCTAAATCCCTGGCCCTTCCAATGATCTTTAAAACAATGGGACCATATGTGTAGCCCCGGGTGGTGGTGGTGGGGCCATGTTCCACTGTATGCTAATAGATCGAGACCGAAACAGACAAGTAATGTATTAGTGTATTGCTAGCAGTTCTGACCTTGTCGACTTGCTGAATGGACTTGGAGTCTACTAGGGTCTTCAGATTACACTTTCAGCACCACTGCTCAGGTAGATGCTCAAGAATCCATGCGCACGGATTCTTAGATACCCCTCTTGTTTATAGTTTAGCACCTCTGAAATTATTACATCTTTCGCAGTTATAATTAGCACTGATTGTTCTTAATGTACCCACGGTACAGCAGCTTGGATTTGGTGGAAGACAGTGAGTCTGGTCAGTTATCCAAGGAGCTGCAGGGCCATGTGGGGTTCGCCATTGCAGCAAGCTCTGTGGGCTCAGGGAAGGACAGGGCCGAGGGTGAGGAGGGGTCGCAGTGCAGCTGAGGCTCCAGGGAGATGGGTTTTGGGTGGGAACCAGAGACAGGTGTGGCGGGGGACTGGGAGAGGAGAAGGCACCCTGGGAAGCGGGGTGAGTGAGAGCCAGGAGGCCTCTGTCCCATATCAGAGCCCCTCTCTCCAGCCCGCCCACCTGTGTCCCATGTCGCTGTCCCAGGCATACCCAGGGAAACAGACACCATCTGGCCTTCTACAGTTTGGATGAGCATCCCTGAAAGGACCCCGGGGCCTGGTGGCAGGCCCTTAGGTCACAGGGCTGTGCCCTGTAAGGGGATGATGAGACTTCAGGCGCCTCTCTTCCATTCCCATTTTGTATCCTGGCCTCAAAGCCAGGGGCTTTGTCACACATTCCCACTAGTAGGTGTTGCCTGGCCCGGACCCAAAGCAATGGGGCCCATGGGTCACAGAGTGGAAGCTACAAAATGGAGCCAAAATAAACCTTTTCTCTTACTAAGTTAATCGCCTCAGGTATTTCATTGTAGTCACAAAAAGCTGTCCAGTGTAAGGCCCTTTGGGGCCCCTGTGCTTCCTCCTCTTGGGGGCACTCAGTACTCAGAAGAACCCTTCTCATGAGAACTAGCCAGGACCGTGGGAGAAATACCATAATTCCTTCTGAGTGCAGGGTCCCCAATGACCTAAAGACCTCCCACTGAGCTCCACCTCTAAAGGTGCCACCTCCCAACACTGCCACCCTGAGGATGCAGCTTCACCACATGACATCCGCGGACGCACTTAAGCTACATCCCAACTGTGGCATCCGTTTTCTCATTCATGTAGTCCCTTCTACTTTCAGTTCACTCTGTTCGCTCCCTGGGTTCTTGTTATCAAAACCTGTCATTTATTTTATTTTTAATTACAAATTCTTCCAGCAAGGACCACTAACTGTTTCCTCATATCCATTTCCCCTTTCTTCTTCAGTAATAACAATTCATTTGGCTGAGCTTATTGCTACCTAATTTAAAAGACTACATTTCTTAGCCTTTGCTTCATCTTTTAGAAATCACTAGAATTTTTCCAGTTTGACATCTGCCTCTTCATTTTATTCTTGGTATTTTCAGAGATGTAAATACATCAAATATTTTCTCACGCCTGTATACTTATGAGCTCCCCTTTTAGACTTTATATTACCCAGTTTTCTTCTAGCACTATTATTTCTGTTACATTGCAAGCTGCAGTCATCATTACTTCTTTTCCTTTAAATTCTTGGCAATGGCAATGTATTGGCTTTTGAAGACAAATTTTAGAATTTTTTTTTTTTTTACTTATCTGCAAAAGAAATCTCTTAGGGTTTTGATTGAATTTGATTAAATTTGAGAAGTAATTGACATTTTTATAACCTTCCCTTTCAAGATTATAGTTTTTCTCTCCATCCATTTGTGCTTTAAAAGAACCAGTAGGATTTGAGGCCTTTCTTTCTTTTTCTTTTTTTTCTGGGGATGGAATCCAGGGCTTTATGCATGCTGGAAAAGTGCTTGTTATGGTTTCTATATAGATGTTCCCCCAAGGCCTCATGCACTGCTAGGTGGGGCTTTGGGGAGGTGACTGGGTTGTAGGGTGCTCTATTCGTCAGTGGATTGTCCACTGTGACTGCACAGCTCTATGCGATGTTGGGTGGCGAGGCCTCAGGGGACTGGGGGTTGGACAGTGGTCACACACTGTGTTACTTTCCTCATTGCCGGGATAAAATACCTGATACCCTCAACTTACAGGAGGAAAGGTTTATTTTGGCTCAGTGTGCAGAGGGTTCAGTCCATAGTCAGCTGGCTCCAGGGCAGGGTGGTCTAACAGACGGGCTTGGCAGAGGAGAAACTGCTCATGGCATGGCGGTGGGAAGCACAGACAGAGATCAAAGGAGGACAGGAGGGAGCGAGATCCTTCCAGGCCACATCCCCAGCGACCCACCTCCTCTACCAGGCCTCACCTCCCAACATCAAGTGTAGATTTAAGCAAATTCAAAGGAGTGTGTACTGTAACACTGACTGATTGATGCAGTACTGGGAAGGGGACCTAGTGCTTTCACACTGAGCTACACCCCCAGCCCCTTTTATTTTTTATTTTAAGACAAGGTCTCACAAAGTCACCACATTGCCTAGGCTGGGCTCAAACTTGTGATCTTCCTACCTTTGCCTCCCAGAATGCTACAATTATAGGCATGTCCCACCATGCCCAGCTTATACAGTTTTATTATATGAAATTAAAGAACAGACAGAACTTAATCCATAGAGAGAGAAATCAGAAATGTGGGTGCCAATCAATGGAGGAGGGATAAATTTATCTTAAGGGTTGGAAGGGACTTTTTTGCTTTGTGGAAATGTTCTATATCTTGCTTGGTATGTTAGATATCCATATCTTGGTCAAAATTGGTTTTTAAAAAATTGTACCTAAATTTTTTTTTTGGTACTGGGGATTGAACTTGGGTCCTTGCGATTGTGAGGCAGGTGGCGGAACTGAGCTAAATCCCTGGCCCCTATACCTAAATTTTAAAAAATCACCTCACCTCAAATTATTGAGCACCCAACAGGCTCTTCAATGAAAAAGGGGGTGCTGAGAGGGGCAGATGGAGATGAGAGAGGCAGAGGCACAGCTGGAAGAGGCATCGTTCCCATGCTGGGTAGGGCCAAGCTCTCTGTACCTCTCTGGCTTCTGATTTTTCCAGGTGATCTGTCCTTATCCAGGCACTCCTACAGAGATGGATACAGCCAAGACAGCCCTCACCAGAGCTGAGCTAGTGGCAATGCATGCCCTTGAACCACCAAAACTGTGAGGTAAATAAACCTCTTTTCTTTAAAGTCATCCCACCTCAGGTATTTTGTTACAGTAACAAGGAACAGATTGATACAATGAAAAAAGCAGAAGAGCTGATCAGTATATTAAGAAGTAATTTTTTTTGTTCTGTTTTTTTGTTTGTTTTTGAGACAAGGTCTCACTGTGTAGCTCAGGTGGTCTTGAACTCGTGATGATCCTCCTGCCTCAGCCTCCTGAGTGCTGGGATTACAGGTGTGTACCACCACACCCAGTTAGAGGTAGTTGTTTGAAAGCAACTAAAAAAGACACATTTCTGGAGTACATAATTAATAAGCAAGAGAGAAAATATTAAAATAATAAGAAAGGGTATATAATTAGGTATGGTGAATAAGACAAATTATAAGGCTTTTTAAAAAAAACATAGACTCTTATCTAATAAATATGAATATTCTGGAGTGGGTGATTTTATTGAAAAGTAGAAATGGCCAAAATGATCTGGAGAAGTAGTAGAAAAGCATAATGGCCTATAATCAAGAAAACTGTTGAAAAAGTTCTCAGGCAATTATCTCCAAAAAAATGGTTCAGAACAGCCAGCCCATTTAAATGGATGGTTCTTTCAGATAAAAGAAACAGCTAATTCTATTGATGCTTCAATTAATTTTGGGCATAGACTATATATTCTGACAGCTCTGACAAAAGAGAAAAACATCACTTTAACTATGAATAGACACAGAAATTCAACAGTACATCAAAGAATCGTGAAGTGGCAGTAGAAAGAATGTCTTCAGAAAAAAGACATCGATTCCATATTTGAAAATCTATTTGGGGAGAAATAGCTTTGTAAAATAATGCTGAAAGGTAATTGCTATTCAACTTAGAAGGAATAGAAAAGTATAAAGGAAAAAACAGCTAGGGCAAAGTCTATGATAACCATTATTCATTCTTCATTATTTTTCTTCCAATATTTTCTACTTTACATATATATGAGCGTGTGTGTGTATGTGTGCATGTGTGGGTGTGTGGGTGCGTGCACCTCATTTTTCTCTCAGAATTAGGGCCACACTGTGTGTGTGTAGACTCGCATTCAGGGGTGATTTTGACCTGCTCCAAATGGGACATTTGCCAAAATTGAGAGACACGTCCAGTTGTCTCAACTGTGTTAGTGTGTTACCGGCCTCTTGCTGGTATGGCCAAGGACACTGCTGAATGTCTTACAATGCACAGGACAGCCCCATACAAAAGGCTTGTCCAGTCTAAAATTTCAACAGCGCCCCCGCCAATGTCAGTAGACCCCAGGCTGAGGAACTTTGACCAATGTTATTGTTTCTGTCCCCCAAAGTCTCTGAGCTCATAGGTGGAGCTTTGGGGAGATGACTGGATCCGGGGCGTTACTCGGTGGATTCATGCCTTGATGAGTTCGTAGCTGACATGCTGTGCGGAGGGGGGGCCTGGTGGTGATGAAGCAGTAATGCACCATAGGACCGGCCTTTGCTTGGCCCCTGTGTTTTTTTCCCGTAAGATGTTCTGTACCAGAAATATAACTGTGCTGCCTGGTATTCGCACCCAATGTATCAAAATGTTCTGTGACTGTGCTCCACCATGTACCTGCTCAATATATCAAAGGTGTTTTGTTCAAACAGTGTAACTTTAGTACCTGATGTTTCTACCTAAGTTTCCTGCTTCTAGCTATGTTTCCACTCCAGAAGGTTCTTCTCAACTTCCTTTCCCCAACTGTATAGAAATGGACTCTTACTACTACTCAGAATTCAGAGTGAGCAAACTCCTCTGAGCCAGTGGTCTAATGAAAGGTTTTCTCCATGTCTTCGAGTGCCTTTTGGATTCTCGAGCCTTCAAATGGCTGCAGCTGTAACACTTGGCTGTGACACTTGGCTGTGACACTGAGCTGTACGCTTTGCCACATTATGATCACGGCCTGGAAGTGTTTCTTTCCCCTCCTCCTTTCCCTCTCTCTGCTTCCTGTGGCCCATGCCTTGAGCAGCTCTCTTCTGCTAGGCCCTGACTTTTAGCCATCAACTATGGACTGAAACGTGAGCCAAAATAAACTTCTCCTCCCTTAAATTATAGGTGTTGGGTATTTTGTCCCACCAACTAGGTAAGCAACCAAGATAGTATCCTGCTTTCTGATTTAGGACAATTTCTCCGTTTTCACGTCACATGGTTCAGCCCCAGTGTCTCCCCAGGATGTCCACCTGATCTCCAGAGCCTGTGACTGGGCCACCTTACATGGCGGCAAGGACTTTGCCGATGTAATGAAGGCCATGGAGGTAAACACAGATTGCTCTGCCCCAGATTGCTTCATGGGTCCAGTCTGAGCAGCCCTGCAGGCCTGGAAAGCAGAGACACTTCTCTGGTAGAGGAGTAAGGCAGGAGGAGAACTCTGCAGTACCATGGAGGAGATGGAGGAAGCAGGCCAGGCGACAGGGGACACAGGTCCCAGCTGACACTCGGAAAGAAAACAGAGACCTCTGACCTACACCACATGGGATTGAATTCTGCTGACAACCTGAACAAGGCTGCGGCAGATCCTCACCCCAGAGCCCCCAAATAGGAGCCTGCGTTGGCTGACACCTTGGTCTTGACCTTGTGAGACCAGGGGCACTGGGACAAACAGAGCCACCTATATTGTTTGTTGACCTGAAATAAATTCATGTTGTGGTAATGTTTACAGCAACAAATGCAAAGCTGACTTGATTAAAAATTCTCTCAGAAGGGCCGGGGATTTAGCTCAGTGGTTCTGTCGCTTGCTTCCCAAGCACAAAGTCCCAAGTCTGATCCCCGGTACCAAAAAAAAAGAAGAAAAAAATTCTCCCAGCTGGGCCTGATAGCACACACCTGTAATTTCAGCACTTGGGAGGCTGAGGCAGGAGGGTCACTGCAAATTTGAAGCTAGCCTGGGCTTCATTGTTCAAGACCAGCCTGAACTACATAGTGATACTCTGTCTGAAAACACCAAAATTCTCTAATTTTTTCAAATATCTGTCCCCATGTAAATATCTGGCCTCCTTTCATAGTCCTGCTTATAAACATCACCATGTATTCCAGAAACTTTTTTCAGTTTTTCATCATATTTGAGAGGACTTCTTACATTCAGTATTTTTTTTTTCTTTTTTTTTTTTGGTACGGGGGATCGAACTTGGGACCTTGCGATTTCGAGGCAGGTGCTGGAACCACTGAGCTAAATCCCCGGCCCGAGGACTGCTTACAATATGCCCTTATGAACAGGTAGTGAATTTACTTAAAATATAGCCTTTAATATAAGTAAAAACATATATGTTGATAGTGTAATATTTTGTTAATATTTTGTTCCAAGAATTTTGAAGTGTCAGGTATTTGTTAATCATATATTTCAAAGAATGGCCTTTGGGAAGTATTGATTCTGTATTTTTCTGTTTTCTAATTCCTTTATTTTTCCCTTGAAAAACATTCTTTCTTTTGTGTTATGTTCTTTCCTGTGTTTAAAAATTGCTAATGAAGGTGAACTTTTAAAAACAAAATCATGCTAATTATGTCTCTGTACAATTTGGGGAAATATCCATGTGATTAAATAATGATAAAATAATATTAAGATGAAATGAGGAAGTTTGAGAACCCCAATAACTTTGTGCTGCTGGTTTTCTGAAGTGCTTCTGGCTGTCACCATGATAAACAATGGACAGACAGTGGACATCCTCCGTCTTCACTGAGGACACCTGGCCACTCCCAGTAGCACGTCTACTACTGCTACTTCCTGCAGCCTCTCTAGCAGGGCTGTGGATATTTTTCAATTTAAAACATTTCTTTAAAAAATAATATTGCTTGGGCTGAGGATTTAGCTCAGTGGCACATGCCTGCCTGGCATGTACAAGGTCCTGAGTTTGATTCCCGGTACTGAAAAAAAATAATATTGCTGAGTGTGGTGGCTCATGCGTGTAATTCCAGCTCTCTGGAGGCTGAGGCAAGAGGTTTGCCATGAGTTCAAGGCCAGCCTGGACTACATAGTGAGATCTGTCTCCACCAAAAAAAAAATTGTTTTTGTTTTATCTGCATTTTCAGAAGACCACGCAGAAAATAAAAATATCATCAACAGAAATACAAATTTGAAATGCATTTGGAAGCAAGTTGTTTTGGCCCCCTTTAGTGATATCAGAGAGCTTAGTTTTTAATTAGAAATTTTTATGTAAGATGGATGTGAAAAAAAATAAAATGGTTGTGATGTAGGAGACTGGGCCAACCTGCCAACTGAAGAGGCTTGTTAATCACAGGTGCAGAGCGGCAGCTAACGAGCCCTGAACCTGGTTCCAATCTTCTGACACAGCTCAAGTGGAGCCTGGCACCTGATGCAATTTCTAGCAGGTGCTCAGGTGGGACGTCAGCCTGAAGCAACTACCAAAGAAGACAAGGATGGCAGCAGCTCAGTGCGGCTCTGCCCTCTCTGTCCTCTTGTCCGTTCTGCTGGCAGGATGTAGCTTCTCTTTTTGCTACCAAGAGCCCTTTTCTCCCTGAACACATCTTTCCCCTTCCTTCTTATTTTTGAGCTAAATAAATGCTAATCTTTTACATTCACCAGTTGCTCTGACCTAAGAGCCTAGAAAGTGAGGCTGCTCCCTGCAACACCTGATGACAGACTTACTATGTTTCTGTGAGCAAGGGAAATGTATAGATAGATAGTACAGAAATTTCACACCGCGCAGGAAGTCAGCATTGCTGGTAGGGCTGCTTTAACAAAGCAACCTGAATAAAGGAGCTCAGACCACAGAAATTTGTGGTCTAGGCATTCTGGAGCTTGGGGCAGGAGATTGGTTCCTCCCAAGCCTCTCTTGCAGCTTCTGCTGGTTTAAGGGCCACCTCTGCAGTTCCTTGGGTTGGACAAGCATCACCAGACCTCTGCCTTCATCTTTTTTGCTTTTTTTTTTTGGTACCGGGGATCGAACTCAAGTCCTTGGGCTTGCGCAGCAGGTGGTGAAACCACTGAGCTAAATCCCCAGCCCAAAGAATTTTTTTTTTTTTGGTACCGGGGATCGAACTCAAGTCCTTGGGCTTGCGCAGCAGGTGGTGAAACCACTGAGCTAAATCCCCAGCCCAAAGAATTTTTTTTTTTTTGGTACCGGGGATCGAACTCCGGTCCTTGCACTTGCACAACAGGCAGCGAAACCGCTGAGCTAAATCCCTGGCCCGCTTTTGCGACAGGATCTTGCTATGTAGCCCAGGCTGGCCTCAAACTCATGGCAATCCTCCTGCCTCAGCCTCCCGAGTGCCACCATGCACAGCCTCTGCCTTTATCTCCACACAGTGTTCCCGTGTGTGTCTGTGTCCTAATTTCTCCTTTCATCAGAACATGGTCATATTGGAACAAGGCCTACCCTAATGAACTCATATAAATAAAGTGCAATATAAAAGACAGACAAAGGCCCATAGATTTAACTCAGTGGTTCCATCACCTGCCTAGCAAGCGTAAAGTCCGGAGTTTAATCCCCTGTACCAAAATAAAATAAAATAAAATAAAATAAAATAAAATAAAATAAAATAAAATACAAGACAGACAATAGGAAAATAAAAGAGAAAAGTTATTGTAATCCAGCGTGGACAATGTATCTAAAAATGTACCTTGATTTAATAGAATTGTCTTATGTGTTTTATGTATTTTTTGCCTGGCTGTTAATCTGTATGTATGATAATTAAGTCTGTAGGACTTAAAGATAAATAAATGAATCCGATGCCGGCCAAAAAAAGGGGACTGGAGGGGAAGGGGTATAAAAGGACTTCAGATGAGTTATGTACTCACGCCAATTCCCTACAATGAACGTAACCGTTATGTTCTTTTGCTAAATTTTTGGACTGCTAAAATTTTGATCTCTAGTTTTCAAGGCTATTTTCCAGCTAGGTCTTATTTTCGGGGAAATAAGGTAAAAAAAACCATTTTGTGTCTTTCTTTACGCAGGTCACACACTTCCCCCTGGCCTGGTATTTGCCGCGTTTCTACCGCCAACCTCTATCCAGGAACTTCGGAGAGGGCCAGGCCCCGTCCTGACTGGGGACCTGGACAGACTTGCAGGCCCGTGCGGTTCGGGATTGGCCCGAGACGAACAGGTGCCGCTTGCGCCCCCTGGTGGCCACCCTGGCTGAGCGTCTGCGCGGACCTCCCCTTCCGGGTGTCCTTGCCTATAGATGCTTGAGTCGCCGCCTGTTTTGGGGGCTCTAAGGGATATATATATTTCTATTGTTATTATTGATGTCTACACAAAAGAGCAAGCCTGGGAATCTGTAACACTTGGCGTTCTGACTACATCATGTCCTTTAAAGGCCCCAGGTCCTGGGTGGATACTTAGTCCCCCAAACCTCAGAATCAACAGGCTGATCTTGAAGTCTGCTTTGAAATGTTCTCCCCTATTGTGACAAGGTAAATTCGCTCCAGGTCTGCTACTTGGTGAACATTAAATTTCTTTTTCTTTGAGACAAGGTCACACTATGTACTTCAGGGTGGCCTTGAACTCACTATGTAGCCTAGGCTGGCCTCGAACTTGCAGTGACCCTCCTGCATCAGCCTCTTGAGTACAACCGTGAGCCACCACGCTCAGCCTTGCAATTTCTTTCTCTGTAATTCAGGAAGAACAGGAAGTTCCTGCTAGAGCCAGTACCCCTCCTACACCCCCTTTCTGGGTTCCCTGATCTCAGAGAAGACGTCTTCGCTTGTAGACGTCATATATGAACACCTGATTTCGCGTCCGTTCAATTTCTTTTAAAGTGTCCTACAGGAACTGAGTTGCGCGTTTTTTCATCTTTTGACTCCTCTCCGGGGAGCCGTCGGTTTTGAACGTGCAAGTCACACCCAGTCCGAGCTCCGGCGCCCAGGCTGGCGTCCCCTCTTCAGGCCCAGGACCCCTCTGCCCGCACTACCAGCTCCGTGCAGCCTCCTAACTGGTGCTCGTGAAAGCAGCTTCGTGCGTCCCTGGAAGGCACCGCTCACCACCAGAGCACCCTGCGGCCCTGTCCGAGGTGATTTTCTTCTTTCTGATGCGGTCCGAATCCCGAAGCCCGTTAGGGCGACAGGTCCTTGACATGGATGGGTTCTGATGCATCTTCCAGAGATCGCCTGTTGAAACACCAGCCATCGGCTCAACTTGTTCTGTTTAGGTTTCTCTTTAAGTCTTTCCCCCAAGCCTCTACTTTAAGCCCCAACGTTGGTGATTCTCAGCTCCTTATCCATGCCCTCTGGTCTTCGCAGTGCCGATCAGTGGTGCGCATGCGCTGAGCCCCAGCAGGCCCTGCGCCCCCGCCAGTTTGTTCTTCAGCCCGGACGCCGTTAAAGTTGCCCTGTCCGGCATCATGTGTCAGGCCCAGTGTGGCACAGAGCGTCACCCCCGTCAGCCGACCCTGCGTGGTGGCCCCGAAACCACTTCAGCGTCCCTCAGGCTGCAGGGACCTGTGGGCACAGCAGACCAAGGAGGAGAAGAAGAATGCGCCGCCCGGGCCGGGCCATCCCAGCAGGCGGGCAGCCTCAGAGCAGGAGGGGCAGAGGACAAGGCCAGTGCGCCTTCCCCTTGATTTTTCTTTTGAGACAGGGCCTCACCGTGTAGTCCAGGGTGGCCTTGAACTCACTACGTGGTCCTTTCCTATTTGTCACGGCCAGATTTGCTGAGAAAGCCCCGCCCACAAGCTCAGCCGCTGCCTGAACACCAAGGGACTCCACTGCCCCCCAGTGGACTTTGAAAATATGACTGCTTTTCCAAAAACATCCTATTTTAGATCCTCAAGCATGCTTAAGTAAATACAAAAAATTAAAACAATCCCCTGCCTATCGTAGCGGAATGAAGGTAGAAATAAACAGCAAAATGGCCGGAGGTTTAGCTCAGTGGTGCCGCCGCCTGCCTCACAAGCACAAGGTCCTTAGTTCGATCCCCAGTACTGGAAAAAAAAATTGAGAAAGATAAGGACATATGTGGCTGCAGGAGAAAGGACGGACTTGGGTGGCCAAGGGGCAGGCCCGGCTCCACACAGACCTAGCTGGCCCTTCCCCAAGGTCCCATTCCCTAATTGTGTTATCACTCGTTAAGGCCATCCTATAGCTTTCAAAAAAGTTCTTTCTGGAAGGGGCAGACTGTGAGAGAACCGGGAGTTTCTCAGCGTTGTTAGCATGTTTGATGACCACGAAGGACAACTGGAGGGAGAGCTGTGGGTAGGTGTGCTCCACCTAGCAGATTCTGAAAGATGAGTCCAGGGGCTTCAGCGGACTGGGCCGTGGTGAGGGGCGACCAGCGTGTGTCTGGGCCTCAGGAAGCCCCCTGGGCCAGCAGACTGTGGGCACCAGCAGCCCTGCTATGCAGGGTCACTCACTTCCTGGTGTCAAGCTCTGGTGCTCACAGGGTTGTCAGTCTCCCCTCAATTTGCTGCCCCTTCCTCTTCTAACAGGGAGGACCTGCCCAGCTGGGGTCAGGGCAAGGTGCAGGCCTCCAGCTCGGCAGAAGGAACACTCGGGCCAGGAGCTAGTGTGGGTGTCCCCAGAAGCAGACGCGGAAACAAGGCTTTCAATGCTCATTTGGGACTTGATCTTGGGAAAAGCTGGTAGAGTGGACACGAGCCAGTGAAAGCTCCGTATGGAGCCGGAACTTAGCGCTGCTGCTCCCAACTAGGGAGCAGACACCTGCGAAATCTGGGCAGCCTGAGGTAGTTGGGCTGTCCTCTTCCTTCAAATGCACCTCAGGAGCACTGAGACCTGGGAATGGCTCCAGCCTCGAGGTACCAGCACTGCAGCCTCCCTCAGGTGCCCATGAGGCCACACCTGCCTGGGGCTGGTAGATCAGGAACTCAAGGCTCAAGGGCTGGAGCTCTGCTGCAAGGGGAGGAGGGCGCTGGGCCAGTAGCCGGGAGGAAGGGGGGAGCTGAACTTTAGTGCGGTGCCTTCATAAACGCAGTCACAGGTCACAGCTCATCGAGAGCAGGGAGCCGCGCTGCCCCTCGGAGGAAGTCTGCGGCCAGGGCTTGTCTCCAGCCCTCCCCTACTCACTGACAAGGGGAAGAAGCTGAGTCCAGGTGCGCACAAGGACTGCAGGTGTCCCGGAAGGAAGACACTCACCTGCATAGTCCCGCACCTCCCTTTTCACTTAGCCCAGCAACTTCCCAGTCCTCCTGGCAGCAGTCAGTGAGCCTTGGAAGGAAATGGCAGAGGTCACAGGCCGCTGACGGGGCAACGCTCAACTGTGGAACGAGGTAGGCAATGCGATGGGGCCCGTGTTGTATTGAGATACAGACGTCACGGGGGGAAGGCGAGCAAAAACTGCACTTCTGACGTACAGAATCTCACATGGGCAAAAGAGGTGTGTGTGCTAAACTGTCTCGTTCAGTTTGCGACAAAAGTTGTGGTTGTGCCTCCTGATGGGGCTGTTCACAATGATACAAAAGCAACTGTCTAAAAGACACTATGAAGATGGACACTGGTGTTTCTCCAAAATTTTATTTTAATTTAAATTACAGGGCCAGCCAGATATTCTGATAAATTCACTTTTCCTCAGGAGGAAGGAAATGCTTTCATAAACAATTGTTTACATCTTCACTTTTTTTTCCCCAAGGGTTAAAAAAAATCACATTAAGTAACTTCCTTCAGTAAAATTAAACCTTTGCAACACAGAAACCACGTCCAAATAGTTTTGGTAATATGAAAATATTAAATCATAACTTCAAATGCAAGTTTCAAATTTGAGTATTTTCATATTGCTTTAAAAACAAAAACCCAGAAAATCTAACTACCTTCAGCTTGCACTGCGCTGGTGACACACGAATGTTCACTCTGACACACGGCACCGTCTTCCATGCGAGAGGCTCTAGCGCTACCACGGAGCTGCCCAAGCAGAAGCCGCTCCGTGCAAGGTTCTGAGAACCGGCTCGGCAAAGGACCATCTCTCGGCTCCGTGTAATCACTGCTCTCATGCTGCGGCTGACACACAGCACGAGGCCATGATAACCGCACGTCCCAGGGCGAGTCTGCCTTCCTGACAGCTGAGGGATTTTCTCTTTGAGGCGACCAAATGCTTTCCCTACTTCCGGTAGAGAACATGAATTATTTCACTTAGATATTTGTAAAGACAGCCTCAGAAAAACCAATTACTGAGGACTGCCCCTTAAATTACACAGGATAAAATACATCTGTATTTTCTGGAGAGGTTTTCCTAATTGGTGTTCCTTGAAGATCTTAAAAGCTGCTGGAGCATCAATTGGAAGGCTCATTTTACTGGCCAATAAATAATTCAATTAGTAAGACAGGCTAGCAAAGAATAATGATATAAATTTTTAAATCAGCTACAGCCATGCTGAATTCAAACTGGCAAACTCTGATTCAGAAACTGTTACTTGTGATCTTCGTATAGCTAAGATGAACAGATACCATTCTAATGACACAGTCTAGAAGACATTGTTCTGCCGTGGTCACAGGAACAAAAAAGTGGTGCAAAATCAGGTACTTTATAAATACTGATAATTTGCAGCATTACGGAACAGGACATTAAAAAAAATAAATCTCCCCATAGGACACCTATGACTAGGAACTCTTTCTAAGAGAAGCCAAAGTTTTAATTACTCAGTTCACAACTACTGTACTGGATTACGCACTCCAGGAAGAAAAAGGTGCGTCAGAGGCCCGACCCCGGAGCATCGGGGTCAGTCTAGCGTAACCCGCATCGCCCACCCATCTGGCAAACCTGTGGCTCGGTTTACATGAGGAAGGCCAATGTTACGCAGGAGAGTGGCACGGACTGAGTTTCCGGTCCATGGTGCCGCCTACTAAGGGCACCCATTAGGTGACTGAATACAAAGGATTGGTTTACTTTTTCTTTTAATGCTGTGATCCTTAAATGTTAAATCAGCATTTTCATGTGATCTGAAGTATTTCAATTACATATGAGCATTCATTTTTTTTTGTTGCAAAAACTCAGTATTAGGTAATAGTTACATACTACTACAATAACATTCCTCTGCTGTACAAATTAAACCTTTTAAAAGAAATGAGCATCCTAAGAATTATATACAAAAGAAACCTGTAAGCAGTGTTGAAATGAAATGCCAGGTGTCTTTGCTAGCTCTACTGTTTTAAAATACCTTCAAAAAGTAAAATTAACAAATACCCTTCAACATATCCAGGTTTACAAGTCTCAAGAAAATCAAATGTCAAAAAGTTCTAAAGCCATGAAAAGCATATATACATTTTCCTTATGACCTTATTAAGCTTCACACCTTTGAAAAGTTGCTAAGTTTCAGTATCAATTTATTCACACATCAACTTCCTATCCACCCCCAAAGCTCGCATCTCAGACAGCGCTCCCCCCTGGCGTCCAGCACAGCTCTGTGCACACGCTCTTCCCCTGGAGGCAGCGAAGGATCTGACGAAGGAGCCAGGTGCGCACACCACACAGCGCAGGTCTTCACCAGAGGAGCGAGGCACACAGGTCTAAGCCGACCCTACCCACGTCCTCTTCCCCGCACGCGCTCCCCTTCCAGTCCTTCACAAGCCCCCCATGGTCAGACTCCCCAGCAAGCAGAGTCTCTGAATTCTGAAACAACACAAAGACCAAGAGGAAGCCCACGTGTGCTCTAGTGTGCAAGCGGCAGCAGCTACGTTCTCCAACCTGGACTGAAAAACAAAATGGTAAAATGAAAAACCGTTCACTTAACAGCAGATTAGCAGTAATGTTCCTCATGAATTGAAAAGAGTGCCTGATGCTGAATAGCTAACAGCAAATGCTGAATTTGGATTTAGTATTTTAGATGTTTATTGGAAATTAGGCTTCTTGCTGCGCTGGTCTCTTCAAATCCCTGATCTGTTTGACTAAGTAGGTCTTCTCGTCGTTGAACTGCTCGTCCTCGGTCCTGTCGTTCTGGAACTTGCTGAGGAACTCGATGAGCTTGGCCTGGTTCTTGAGGAGGATGTCGAGGATGGGCTGCGTCTTGTTGGGGTTGGCCACAAACACCTGCGTAGAGAGAGCCACCCGTTAACAGAGGAGAACCCGGTGCCCCACAGGGTCAGGGGACAGCAGGGAAGCCAGGGTAGTTTCAGCTTTAGAAGCGCCTATTTTATACAATATGGAGAAAAACTAGAATGTCTTAACACAAAGAGGACTGCCGGCTCATTCTGCCAGTCTTGAAATACAGTGGTCAGTACTAAATATAGACTGATTTCAGAGTAACGTGGGAGGAAATAATTTCCAGCCACAGCAAGCCTGACTGGATTATAAGAATAAAAGTGCCATGGACAGCATTAAGAAAGACTTTTTACTCAGTGATGAACAATGCTCTGTGCCGAAGATCACTGACACTCTCTACACACTTGCTCCCAATCCAAGCAGTACGCCTGTCTGTTTCCAAGTCCGTCTTTGTTTAAGTGCTGTACCACACAAATACGAAAGGTGACTGAACAATCTGTACTCTACCTTGAATACGTGAAAGGCTTCAAACTGGATGTTGCGGCTTTTGTCCCGCAGAAGGTTCATCATTAATTTCAGGTTCTCAGGTTTACTGATGTATTTTGTCATAATTGTGAAGTTGTGTCTATCTAACAGTAATTCACCAAGAAGCTGAGAAGATATTTAAACAATTAATCTTACATTGCTATTAAGATTTAAAGCAAACCCAAAGTTTAAAAATCAGTGTTAAACATAGCAGCCCCTTGCCGCTCCCTGCAGCTCCTGGCCCAGCCCGGGGTGCGCTGTGTCAGGTGGTGGCCCTGGGTTGGAGACTGTCCAAGCCCACTCCTTAACTGTGCGCTGTGGAAACCCATGAAGAAACTACCCGAGAAAACATGCAAGGGAAGTTATTGGCAATTCCTGTTAACTAGCTTCAGCGTCATTTAAAAAATTTCATTTGTTTTAAATTGTACTTAGCTGGACTTTCAGGGATGAAGGGTTTCGTAGCCACAATTTTCCATACCCTGACCCCTCCACACACCAAAGGTTCTTTTTTTGAGCAGGGTCTTGCTCTGTAGTTCAGCTATCCCTGAGCTCACTATGTAGCCTAGGCTGCCCTCAAACTCAGTTGCAATCCTCCTGCCTCAGCCTCCCCAGTGCTGGGATTATGGCTGTGCACCACCACACCAGCCAAAGGTATCATTTTAACATCTGACTGGGAAAGGCCTATAAAGCTAGGACTCTCCTGTTCTTTAAGCACAGTCTCCACAGATAATCCACATCGCCACTCCTGGTATCACTAAGTTGAAATCCTCTGCCTACTTCAGGGCTGAATGACTTATGTAGAGCTGATTATATCACAGAAACAAACATCGGTAAAATAATGCCAATACAGCTGCCCAAAAGAGTACAAATCATACTTCATCTATGAAGTACCACTGCTCCACATGTTTGTGACATACTCCATGTGGCCTCCCACACTGAATTCACTGCAGGAATGAAAGGTCTGCTTTGTCTCCATTACTAACGGTTTATGAACAGCAGCCCCAAGCTTCCTTTTTATGCTGGTAATTCCGAATGGCAAAAGGGTCTTTTTCTCCCTCCTTATCCAAGCTGTCGAAGGGTCCAAAATTCCTTCAGAGGTTTATTATTTGTCAGTAAATCTCCTCTTCCCAGTGAAGAGGCACTGGCCCTGGGAGCTACTATCCTAGGGTCTCCTGTCTGGCCTTAGGCTCCTCCAAGCTGTGCAGGTTATGTGACCTGGGCAGAGCCGGAGATTATGTGACCTGGGAAGACATGGGGGACTTGCATCCCATCACACTGATCATGCAGAGGAGCAGCAGCTCCAGCAGCTGCCATACTTCCTCATGAACTCTGCAGAAGGAAGTGCCATCCTTAGCAGCCATCAGAGTAACAGACGATGGTCTAATCACAATACTGGAGACTGGGACGAGGGCTAAGGTGAGGATTCTCTGCACCAGGCTAAGAGGGTGCTGGGAGGGTGGCCTTTGTCACGGCAATGAACAGAGCGCTGGGCCTGCCCGGACTATTTCGGTAGTGCTGTGTTCCCAAGCTGGGGCCGTCACTGCTCCCTGACTGCAGCAGTTACAGCCTTAAGGGAAAACAAGGAAGCAGCTGGTCAGATGTAAGGGTTCCAACTGGTATCTGCAGGGCAGAGGGCATTCTTATCAAAGGACACAAAGCATGATAGATGCTCCCTCCTAATGTCCTTTTTGTATCTTTCCACAGATACGGTCTTCAGGTGAGATTTCCCTTCAGGTGAGATTTTCCTTCCATGGCTGGAAGGGGAAGAAAAAAATGGAGTCTTTATCAATATGAATTCAGAGACCTCTGAGGGTAGAACTCAGGGGAGAGCTGAATTTAAAATGGACCCGACAAAACATTCCAATGAAATCACACCCCAATCCTTTGTGACTCTGTCTACACTGTAGTTCTTGTCAGGACCACTTACTGACAGGATGGGGGGTTGCACTATTAACCACTATAGGAATTTTCTGGAGCAGGGGGCAGCAGACTTTCTGTAAGTGGCAAAGAGTAAATGTTTCAGGTTCTGTAGGCCACACAATGTCTGGGACAGCGATTCAGATCTGCTGCCATGGCCTGAATAGCCCTAACTATGTATGTGGGCATAGTCTGTGCCCCTTCAAACCTTTACTTACAAAAACAGGGAGCTGGCTGGGTGTGGCGCATGGATTTGGGCCATTATTTGCCAACCTGTCGTAGAGTCTACATCTTGAGTTGAACATTTTAAGGTTTCCGCTGGCACTGTCTACATCCTGCTCTGATACAAAGCAGCCGGAACTATGGATGGGTCACAGCTTCAGGCCTCGCCTACTGTCCCTTCCCCCGAGGAAGCCTGTGCTGTGCAGGCAGCAGCCAGAGCACACGACTCCTAGATGGCCTTTGTTTAGTTGGCATGACCCTAAATTTTATTTAAAAAAAAAAAAATTTTTTTTTGGTACTGGGGATCGAACTCAGGATTTTGTGCTTTTGAGGCAGGCGCAGTGCCACTGAGCTAAATTCCTGGCCTGTCATGACCCTAAATTTTAAAGACAGGCTTCAAAATCTACACTGTGAAGTCCTCTTCAAATTTCGGTACATTGTCTTTTGGTGTCTCTGCTTACAAGATGGGCAGGTGCCACACACGAACCACTGCTTAACTGCCATGCTTTTCTGCAAAAATCCCGACCATGGGCAAATATATTTTCCTCCAATATTCTACAACTCATATCCACATGTCTTCCTTTCCCCAAATCCAAACTTCAGACACAGGGTGAAGAGATAAATGACGTGAAATAGAGAATCTGTCCGAACTGGGTATGGTGGTCCACACTTAATAATCTCAGATTTTGGTAGGCTGAGGCAGGAGGATTGAGTTTGAGCCAGCCCAGGTTACACAGATTCAAGGCCCTGTTTAAAACCAATCAAAAAAGAATCTGTCATACCTTCAGTGACTGCCTCTTTGTCACATAATTTTCTGAATGAAGGAGCTTCTCGTATTCACTGAAAAACTAAAAGACAAGAAAACGTATCAGGGTTATTTGAGAACAAAGACTGGTAGATGACGTTATAAAGTTCGAGGGCAGAGTCCCACCACCACCAAGGCCAGCAGTCACCTCTACTCTGTGCTGCCACAGACTCCCACAGCTTCCTGATGCCCTGGAGGCCCTGGGGTGACCAGGCCATCAATTCCTCCTGGGACCCATCCATCCCCTACAGCTTCCAGTCAGGCCCCCACCACCAATTCCACATGCACAGAATAGCACCCTGCCCTGATGATTCCCCACAGATGAGTCAGCCTTCATTTATTCTTATTTTTTATGAATGAGAACTCAATTTGTCCAAAGTCAACCACAAAGAGAAAAGTTAGCTGTTCTTTCTCATATTTAATGGAGTGAAATTGAGGATTGCACGGTATGAAATAGGAAGCGCCAGAGAAGGCGAGATTTAGGCTCTACCTTGGAGAAACGAGAGGGAGAAAAGCTCTCCCTGGGGTACACAGGGACCAGCACAGCCTGAGGGCAGACCTGGGAGTGTCCAGTGCTCTGATCGGAGAGCTAAAGAGCCTGAGACCTTCACAGCAGCTGGAATGCTGAGGGTGAGCAGGAGCTCTCGGGGCTGGGCCCGGGGCTGGGCAGAGCAAGAGCTGAGTTAGCATTCAGGAAGCCTGGCTCCATCTCAGCACTTGGGATCCAAAAGAAGGCAGGCAGGGAATGAACTGATGGGCAGAGGGGTCCTTTAAGCACTTGGTGGACAAGGCCATTATATTTTCCTATTTAGCTATGGACAGGTTTCAAACGGTCTAAACATTTGCAGAACTAGCGTAACTCTGTTGCTTCCCTGACTTTTCACTGGTTGTGATACGTGACAGGCGCCAGGGCTGTGGTGGCCAATCCATGACACGCATGTTGTTTTTCTTTTAAGAGGAAAGATGATAATGAGTGAGGTATTTTTTCTAAATTAAAACCTCAGTATTTGGGCTTAATTGCAGTGCTGGCACTTTGCGATAAGTAAGTGGGTTCTGGATTACGGTTTGGGCCCTCGTCCCTAAAATCTTTGCCATCATTGTGCTAGAGGATGCCTGCTTTATCACCTGTCCCCATGTGTACCTTTGCTTTCAGATGGGGCCTCACCAGCTATTCACCTGGTTTACAGCAGGGGTTGGCAAAGGGAGGCCCATGGGCCCAAACCAGCCTGTTAGTTTCTATGTTTTTGTACATAGAATTTTACTGAACCCAGGCACGCTCGTTCGTTTAGTGTGAATTAATTCATGTATGTATTTACGGATGGTTTACAGCAGCTTTTGCAGTACCACAGACAGGACAGTGGACAGGCTGCACGGCCCAAAAAGTCTCAAATATTTATGATCTGGCCCTGTTGGCTCAAGGCTAACGCAGAGCCGCCCAAGCCCTTCTATTCTGCTTGCTTTGAGGCAGAGCTAGGGCAGCCATCTAACCTACATGCTGGCAAGGTAGACTGCTCTTCTCAGGAAAAGCCTGGTGACCCACTTTCCTCTCAAATCATCATCAAACTGATGATCAAAACAGCTGGATCTGCCTTTGAATTAGTGACACAAAGTGCGTACACCCCATCTTCATGGAAGAAAATGCAAGTTAAGATTTCCTGCTGGTTGGTTTTCTCTTTTTTTAAGCTGCTGTGGTACAGGAAAGCACTGTGGGTGTTAGGGGATCCCTCTAGCTCTGGCAGAAAGCAGAGCCTGTGCGCAGCGGAAGAGAACATGCAATGCTGCAGCCCAGGGGTGGTTTCACTGGCAGGCAGGAGCGCCGGGTCCTCAGGGCACGCAGATTCATTTACAGGCCTCTGGGGTCCACCATCACCAGGGATGCCCGACTGACTCAGAGCTCCAGAGACTTACTGACGGACTAAGCCAGTGCCCTGGGCTTACAGCAAGGGAGAACTTCTAGGTCCCCCTGTGGCAACTGCTGGCCATAGCTGCAAAGCAGGTAGCAGTGAAGCACGGGACGGAGTTGGGGTTCTGCACCACCCCCCTCAGCGCTGTTCTCATGCCCTCAGCCGTGGCTGGCCCCCTGCTATCCGGACGCAGCCACTGGTGGAAAAGGAAGGAAAAGTTTAAAAGTCAGGTAATAATCCTCCTTTTACATTTGCTGTACTATCACTCAGCAGCAAGTACCCACTTTCATCTTCTAATGTAAGAAAAGACGCAAAGAGCAGTGGGTTAATCAAAAAGACCAAGTTCTGCTTCTGACCAAGTAACTTTCTCTACTGGTTCAGCAGAGGAGCAGCAGCAACATTTATAAATGTTATATTATATATACAGAATAAATATTCTGGCGCAATATTTCATATACTTACTCTATCATAATGCTGTTCCAAAAATTCTGCACTGAGCAACTTATGTCTTGTAAGCAAATCCTAGAAAGAGAAAAAACAATTTAAGTTGTTCATTGAAGTTCAAGAAAAAATTCTAAAACATTTAATTGCATTTTATTGGTTAAAAATTTGTTAAACATTACCATACAAGTACTTAACATTTGTGCATGGATTATAGTAAACATGCTGATTCTATGTAAAAGTAAATAAAATTAATAATTTGAAATCACAAATTAAATGATTATTAGACATGGCTCCATAATTCTTAAAAGGAAACAGTGAAAAATAAAGAGGACATGGAAATATAAACTATAACAAAGGGAGTAAGGCAGTAAAATAAAAGTAAACAGTTGTCATAAAATGTCAAATAAAATTCTGAGCCCATTTAGTGGTCCTAGGAGAGAAAGAGGAAATTTCTTTTATTAGAAAAAGCGCTGGGAGGCCAGGGATTTAGCTTAGTGGTTCTGCTGCCTGCCTTGCAAGTGCAAGGACCCAAGTTTGATCCCCAGTACCAAAAAAAAAAAAAAAAAAGAAAAAGCGCTGGGGCTGGGGATTTAGCTCAGTGGCGCAGCACCTGCCTGGCAAGTATGAGGCCCTGGGTTCGATTCCTGGTACCAAAAAAGAAAAGTGAAAAAAAGGGACCCCCCCCCGCCCCCCAAAAACCAAAAAGCGCTGAAGGTTGTTCTACTCTCTTCCTCCCAAATTCACTTACATTCAGTGTCAAATCTAATGCAATCTTTTTTTCAGATGTGGAATTTTTTTAAAGCTCTATCATTTTATAAATATCACCTCTTAAGGAAGCAGAATAATACTGCAAAAATGTGGACTTAATTCGTGTGACCTATAGTCTGCCTCTGCACTGCTACTCTAACAGTTTACGCCTCTCCCCAAGAAGCAACTCAAGGACCATCGGAAATAATCTACCACGTGCTAGGAAAAATGCTGGGTGCTGGGGCCTCAAAGACAAAAAAACACCACCTGTGCCTTAGGAGCCTGGAAGTTCGCTATGGACTAGCCTTGGTCTCAGCAGGTGGGAGAAAGCGGGCGAGCAAAGCAGATGGCCTAGCTGGTATTTAGCAAGTCAGTGAGTGAAGTTCTTTCAGTACCACCCACTAGACAGGTGAGTGCCGGCAATCCCGTCTGTCTCAACCAACTCGCCTGGCTTCTCTCCCTGTTCAGGACGAAGGCTGCCAGGTTACAATGGTTGCTGCTTCTAAGGTTGGTGCAGGGCCCTCCTGGCCTGAGAACCCTAAGAAGCGTCCCACAGCGATGTGTGTGAATGCTATAGCTCCAGTTCCTGTAGTGACCCGCAAGGTCTCAAGGGTTGAGGGGAGCTCTTCTGTGACGCCCGCCAGGAGCACCTGTCACCCTCTGAGCTGAGACCCGCTTTGTCTAGGGTGGTGCCCCTTATGTATGTTCTGTCACAATCTGCACAGCGACACCACCAAGGGAGAGGCGACCTGAGACACTGGCACTCGAGTGAGCCTGGGTATAGTCTCAGGAATGGACAGGGACAAAACACTCGCTCTCTCCAGCCAAGGGCCTCAAGGTGTAACCACGCTAGGCAACAGTCTTAGTTTTACTGACAGTTTCTAGTAAAGTGACTGTTCCCTTTGAAGGTTGTATGTAAAGCAGGAGCAAGAGGCTCATAGTTGGGCCACACACAAAAGGGGGACCTCCAACATCTCCCCATCTGTCTCTTATCACCTAGGAATGAAGTCTCAATGGCCTTTCGGTAGAGGGATTAAAAGGGGCACTGTGAGAACGGCTGGTGCAGGAGTTGCGGCCAATGCACACCAGGACAAAAGCCCTTTGCTAAGAAGGCTTCCAGAGTCAATACTTCAGTTTCATCCTGTTCTATCCTCGCCTTTCTGAATTTTTAAGAATTTTAGGATCCATTCTTTCCACTCTCTTTCCCTTATGGCTGCACCTACACATTAGGAAAGTATGCCTTGTCATTAGTAAAAATGTTAGCAGGGCCAGGTGAGACAAAGCCCAGTATAGACATGCTCGAAAATTCTCTCCAGAGTGATGACAACTCATTTGCCAACACAGATGCATACAACACTCAGTGGGTTGTGAACCACTGTGCTGAATCTCCACCCATCTCCTTTCTACTCTTTCTAGAGAATGGGTTTGTAGAATTACTCAGTACCTAGCATGCCCTCACTGTCCTGAGTCACCTGACAGACTTGTACACTGCATGCAGACTGTGGAGGGACGAGAACTCTCACGTACGTGCATTATTACATCTTACAGATGTGGAGGTGCAGGGTAAATCCCCAGCAGGTCTGAGACAGGCACGACTGTGCCCCTGAGCCCCGGACCTACTGGCATCTATGAGATCAGCACGACTGCACTTGCTCTTAGTGAATCCATGCTGGGTACATGTTTCCTTTCCAAAATGCTCAGAAATCATCTCTTTAGAAATACTTTCTAGAACCTTACACAGCTTCAAGCTCCAACAGCCTCTCTGGGGGTATCTCTTTTCTTTTATTCTGGAAAACTGGAAATATATTTGTTCGCCTTTTAATGCCCTCCCCCCATCTCAATTCCTCAAAACAAAACAAGGAAAACCACTAACAAATATTTGGCCATCTGGTTTTATTATTTCTGTGTCTATTACTCAAGCTACGAGCCTTGGACACATCTGGAGCAGTTTAACTTCCTTTCAGACTGAGCATCTGTTGCGGGGATTCCACATGCAGGGTGGTGGACAGATACTTGTGTTTCAAACTGTTGTGCATAGAGCGCACTCTCTGAGGGGAGCGCTCTTGTGCATTCTCAAAGGAGAGGACGACAGAGCTACTGTCTTTTTGCACTAGAAAGCTGTCGCCCGCAAGCAACGGCAGCAGAGGCTTCTCCTTCCCTCTGTCAGCATTGCTGCGGAGCTGCCAGCTGCCCCTACCCTAGCCGGAGTCTTCCGCAGGGAGGTGTGGGCGTGTGTGTGTGTGGGGGGGGGGCAGGACAGCAGGTCTGAGCCTCTCTCCTACATACTGTCTTGGCCAGCGGCCCCGCTTTGTTTCCTGGAGAGGCCTGTGTTCAGGAGCCTGCTGAGCTCTCCCTGACTGTGCGATCAGGAGCACCTGAAACAGATGCCAGGCCAGTTCTGTGACCCTCTTTGCTAGCGCTCACCCTTAGGATCCTAAGTTTGAAGTTTCCCTTCTCCAACTGGAGACCGCCTACCTGGCTCTGCCTAATGTGTCCCTCTCTGGATACCAAGACCTGACATGACTTTGTTACTCACAGGGATTCCATCACCACCATTTTCTCCGTGGTACGAGTTCACGGAAAGAAGCAACCTTAATTGGGATGAAGTCATCAGCCAGGCCAGTCAGGACTCTGTCAGAGGCCACATTTCCAGTGTGCAGCCAGCACCTCTCTCCCACCTTGGAGCCGGTTTGGCCATCTGTGCCAGGAGCCTGTCCTCCACATGGTCAGGGGTCTGGCTGAGTCTCCCACACCACTGCCTCTCCTCAATCCTCTTCTCTCACCCTCATGCGCCCAGTGCTGCCACTCCTGGGATCCTGGCTGTCCTTCCACAAAGAGGACCTTCTCCTTGACACAAGGTGTCACTGTACTTCCTTCATGCCAGGCTGCTGCTTCTGAATGGGGCACTCCCTTCCATCAGTGCATGCTACTCATGAGTCCTAGCCCACCACTGGGGTGACACCTAAGACATCACAGTGACCACTCTAGGTTATAATCTCAAATTCACTTTGTCTTGCTCTGTACACTCACACACTAAGGACTTACCTACAGCTTCTGATACTTTATTTCACAGTTTTTTTTTGTTTTTTTTTTTTTGTACCGGGGATTGAATTCAGGACCTTGCGCTTTCGAGGCAGGCCCCGGAACCACTGAATTCTTCCACAGTTTTAAGAAAATCTCTGGGCACCTTTCTCACTATGACCTTGTGAAATGCCAATGACCAGTCCCCCCGCCTTCCTCCTACCTTGAGGGTGTTCACGCACTCTCAGGTACACATTTCACCCAGAGCCCAAGGTGCGTGCCTATTATCTCATGGGCTCCTTATAATCACAGCTGAGCCCTCATAAGGAAAGAGCATTTCTCATCGTAATAGTGTTCACGTTCTGGGCAAGGTAGTCTAAATGTAAGTGTACTAAATACTGGTTATACTAAAATACTTCTAAGGCTTTTATTGGTGGAAAAAACAAATACAAGGTAATTGCTTTATTTAAACAGCATTGAACCTTGCAGCTCACATTAAAATCTATAGGTTATACAGTGATATCACATCCCATGTGTATTTAATTCACAGAAATCCACAATAAAGGAAGTAAGATGGAGGAGAGGAGGAGGGAAATAATAATTGGAATAGTGCAGGTGATTCGGTCCCCTCCCTGAATTGAATGTGCTTTGGTGTGAAAGAGCACCAGAAAGAGGAATCCACGGTTCCTTTGGGCCTATCAACAGAGTGGCTGTCCCTGCCTGAATGTGGCTCTGATCTGCAGTGATATGCACAGGAACACGGCCCTGCACAGAAGCAGCTGCTTCCTCTGGTGCTAACCAAACAACTGCTCCAGAATGGCCCAGCACAGGAGAAAGCCTGGTTGTCAGATGTATTGTGTATCTGTGTACTGCACTTAATAGGTAATTTAACTGAAATAATTTTAACCACACTTCGACTTTTGCCTTTTTTTTTTTTGGTACTGGGGATCAAACTCAGGAACTTGCACTTCTGAGGCAGGAGTGCTGCCACTGAGCTAAATCCCCAGCCTTAACTTTTGCTTTTTTAATAGACTTTAGAACCTAACTTTTTCATTCCTTTAAATCTAGTCTTACTGCAAATATCTAAAATCACACCAACACATATAAAGTATATCTTCTCTCTTCCCACTAGAGGGCAGCTGTGTGCAGATCAAGAGGGCAGAGATTGGGGAAAAAGAGCACACCTGCTGATCTTGCACGTGTACTTAGTTTTTATGTTACCTTGAATGTGGCAAATGCATCTGAAGCTATGTCAAATGTTGACATTTCGACATATCTGAAGAAATCATAAAACTGTTCCGACCACAAAATGATTTTTGCCAGAGGTTCGTGTCTGATGCATTCTCTTAACATTATTCCACAATTTAGAGCTATTTCTGGAGATTCATACCTGTAAGTACAAAACACACACAAAAAGCCAGACTTGATTTCTTAGAACTTCAACAGTGAACATTTCAAAGTCCGAGAACTGGAAGTTTCAGACATGGGCCCTAAACTAAGTGACAACAGCAGGTTACAAAAGGAGTTTCTCTCAGAGTACAGGCTGGGCCCGGGGGAGCTTGCTCAAGAGCTCACACACACCGGCTGGTGACACTGCCTTCAATCAAGGAAAAACAGTCCCAAGAGTGACTGTGTGAACAGAAGTTCAGTGTTTAAGCTTTAACAAGATCTAGAAGCTTGTATTTAGGGTCACACCATTCCATTTGGGCTTAGCATCTACCTATGATGCTCTCAATATCTGGAAGAACCAAAAGCTGAATCAAAAAACAGTAGAAAGGGCTGGGGATTTAGCTCAGTGGTTCTGTCACTTGCCTTGCGAGTGAAAGGACCTGAGTTCGATCCCTGGTACCAAAACAAAACAAAAAAAACCAGTAGAAAACAAAATACCTTCAAATTCAGAAATTCACAGTATTGAAATAGGTCTATCAAATATATAGTATTTATACTTTCTTTCAATTCAACACTCAAAGCAGGGCTTTAAGACTTTCAGCAACATGCAACACTGTGAAGTGGAAAGCCTAGCCCTGCAGACCTCACAAAGTGCCTCCCTCCATCACAGAAAGCCACGAGGCCACGAGGCACGCAGGGAGGGCCCCAGCTCCAGTGCCTTGACAGCAGCTCTCCAAGCACAGCTCCTCTCACCTCAGCTGGCTCTCACTTCTCCCTTCCCTGCAACTGTAAAGAAATCCCGTCAGCCGACCAGGGAGCCTCTTGCTTCCCACATGCATCACACTCTCTCTCACTGGACCACTTGGCCACGCAGCTTTTTCAAGCTGCACTTGTTGGCTTAATTTCTTTCCCGTTCACATGCTCCTTTGGTTTCTTGCAGTCCAGTTCCACCTCCCAACACTCTAGTGAAACAATTAATTGGCCAGCAAAGACTCCCTCTTGATGAAAACAAGCGATGTATTCTGATAACAAAGGTCCTTCTACTTAGTGTTCTGACAGTGCTGATCTTTGTATATTTCTCTTTTTTTAGTTTTTATTTTGCAATGCAGCTATTAATTCTCTTTCATCTTTGTTTTTTTCTTTTTTTTGGTACCAGGAATCGAACTTGGGACCTGGTGCTTGCGAGGCAGGAGGCGGCACCACTGAGCTAAATTCCCGGCCCTGTATATTTCTCTTAAGAACAGGCAAGAGAAATTCTCCCAGCTCTTTTTCTATTCATCTGACAGTTCCTATTTGTTGCCTGGCTGAGGTCTTGACTTCCTTCCTGCCTCTAACCTGTAAGGAAAGCCATAAAATCTCATGGCTCCCACCACCACTCTATTTTCCCCCTTAAGCCTACACCCAAACTGTAGTTATGCATTTTCTGCTGCTTCTGGACAAGTTCAGTTAAATTATCTACCATAAATACTTTTTTTTTGGTACTGGGGATCGAACTCAGGACCTTTCACTTTCAAGGCAGGTGCAGTGCCACTGAGCTAAAATCCCTGGCCCCTACCATAAATTCACAAAAACCCATCATCTCCCGCCACAAAATAACCCTTCTTCCCGCAATGGCCCTGCTTCCTCACTTCTATTTGGCATCATTATTCTGTTTAGGATACCTGGGTCTAAAGCAGGTCTAACAGAACTGTCTAGGATGGTGGAAACGTTCTGTATCTGTGCTGTCCATTATGGTAGTTACTAGCAACATGTTCCTACTGAGCACTTGAAATCTGCCTGGGATGACTGAGGGACTGACTTTCAAATGTTAATTTAAATTAACTTAAAATTAAGTCATTAACATTCAATCAGCAGCTACTATAACTGGACAGCACAGGTGCAAACCATCCCTTCTTCAGGCCTCTATCTTAATCAAACTACCCAACGCATGGGCTTATCAACAACACTCCAGCTTAGGAGCTTAAAATTACTTCTTGCCAACCAAACCAAGGACAGACTTCTGGGTTGTTAATGTCTAGTCTTCCCCTCAATGGATCTATCACTCTGGTATGAGGCTATCTCCTAAACCTGCCCTAAAACTTTCAGATGTCACTCATACGGCTTATTCCGTATTTCTTATTGCTGCCAATCACATGGTGTTCACTCCTGCCTCTGGGCCTTTGTTCCTAGTGATTTGTTATTCGGTTTTTCCTTTCTTTTTGTGCCTATGCAAATCCTAAAGCACCTGGATCTCCAATCTTAAGTTTACGTTTTTAACCAACCTTTGGTTTATTAACCAAACATGGCTTTATCCTCTGAAATCCTGTGGCACTAATTTGTTACCCAGCAGTGTTATCCTTTTGTTGTATGTATGTTCATCACAGATCCTCAACAAGATCAGAACTCCATTCCTCCTTTGCATCAGTTAGGCCAGTATCCTGACTGGTTCTTGATTAAGATGCCTGCCCACAAAATGGCTGATCGCAATTCATTTCTGCTTATCTTTAATAAGCAGGTGACAAGAGGGACAAGGGTAAGAGTATGGGACAACAAGTTGGGCAGGTTTTGATGGAAGTTTGTCGAGTCTATCTAAGTGACTAAACCATAAACCAAAGAGTACAAGGCAAACAGTTATGCTGTAGAACTTGTTAGCACCGAACTGGAGAGCACATTAACATTTAAATTGCCAGTAAAAACCCAGTGCCTCCAAACTCAGCCCAATGGCAGCAGGAAGATGTGAGATGCACCCCAGCATTAGCAGCACAGCACCCCCACCCGATTATCTAACATCGAGGTACTTACAGCCCAAGAAGACAATTACATTGTAGTTTAAACTAATGAAGTGAAACACAAAAACCCTAAAAGGCAGTTCACAGGGCTCTTCAAAGAAGCAGCCGTTCCCAGTTTTGGCAGGAACCTATGAAGCGAGCAAGGTGGCCATCTCGTGCCAAAAAAGGAAGGGAGTCGTCATGGACTAAGGGTCTTATGAAGAGGACACGGGAGCCAACGGGAAGGAGCACCCACTGGCCTAACATGGGGCAACTTAGGCATAAAAAAGTAGTGACTGCAATGGATTAACAGACATCCAGTATATTTCAAACAAAAACAACACACTCGACATTCATTTAAGGAAATGGTCAGGCCATCAAACAACTGAAATAATAATTGGTCTTTCCCATAAAGATTGCACTTTGGGATAACTAAGTCATCAACGAAGACAGGTTTTTTTTATAGAAGAAACACACTGAATTATATGGAGAAGTAACAGCAGAATCAGGAAACTTCCATTTTGAATTCTCAATAGATACTAAAAGATTAGGTGACAAAGCTGGTGGTGAACTTCATAATGGACGGATTACAGACAACACTGTGTTCATGGTTGATCTAAACATCAGACCAAGCGGGACAACCAGTGTCATCCAACAGAAAATACACTACACATCATCTCTGAAGAACTCATGCTTGCCTCAAAGTGAATCTGAATGCTACCAAGCCCCTCGGATCTAGCCACTAATTTAAGAGGAACAGGGGACAGTAAAACAAAACCACAGGAATGAAAATATGTGACTTTTCTACACAACAAATGACCTGTTGCTTCAATAAATGGCATACATTAGAAAAAGAGGCATTACGATAAGTCTCATCAATCAAACTGTTTGTGGACCTTGTTTAGAAACAGATTTAAAACAGAGTAACCCTAAAGTGTCATTTTTATGAACGTTGAGGAAATCTGAGTATTAGGCATCGGATACAGATAGGCTTGTAAAAGGCATTATGACTATTACACTGCTCTCCTTGTCATGCTGTGTTGCAGATTATGAACTAGAGATGGACAGAGACATGAAATCAGGTGCGGGAGGAAGGGAGGAGGCAAGGACTAGAGCAAGTAGGGACAGCAGAACGTTAGTGTTGTGGTTTAGATCTAAAATGTCCCCCAGAATCTCACAAGCATGGAAGGTCACTGGATCATGAGCAGCTATACTCTGCCAGGTCCTTCCACCAGGCCATTTCTGCTGTACAGCTGGCTGACTTTGGACTGAACCCCTTGGAAACTGTGAGCCAAATCTTGACTTCTCATTTAAGCTGTGTGTCAGGTACTGCATCTCAATGATGGGAACGTAGCTAGTACAGTCTGTGACTGCTGAAGCCGAGTTACAGGAGGAAAGTGCATGCTGTATTATTCTTTGCAGATGTGTGCGTAGTTTCTACAACAAAGGCTGAGGGGCGGGATGGAAGTGGAGATGCCCCAACCCCTGCTGTGTTTATTCTCTATGCTTCTCCTCCTTTCTCACCTGGCTGAGGTTTCCCCTCAGATGAGAGCTTTCACTTTAAATTGCAACTCAAATGTCTTACTTTAGATGATGACTAACGTTTATATCATTCTTCTGGCTACTGTGAAATCACTGGCAGAGTTAACTAACTTATGGATCATAATAACCACTGGTCTCCATGAAAAAGGAAATACTGATGTTAAAAAAACACAAAGGTGGGCTGGGGATTTAGCTCAGTGGTTCTGCCGCCTGCCTCGAAGGAGCAAGGGCCCAAGTTTGATCCCGGTACCAAAAACAAAACAAAACAAAACACAAAGACAACTGGAAGCTGCTCTAAGAACACCAAAATTCCAACCTATTCACTACATGTTTACACAGCAACAGTGGATCCATATGACAACAAATCAGATGTCAAAAGTTGTATGGCAACATCTGAAGAGGCAACATGGATAATTAGAAATAGAAAGGAGGAAATGGAATGCTGGCATGCAACACATGCAATGACTCATGCTTTGTCTAAACAAGTTTGAACTTGGGGGAAGTGTTAAACCAGACAGATACGAATCAGAATGAGGCAAGCTGCAAAGCTGTTGGTAGGAAGCAAGCTGATTCATGCCACCAGTCATGCTGGTAACATGCTTGCCCACCAGCCCAACAACACTGCTGACGTTAGACAGAAAGAGGCACAGCATTCCCAGAGATGGAGGACAACTCTGGTGCCCAACAACAGGAGGCTGGTTACCTTGCTGGTCAGGGAGGCTCTGGGCTGAAGGAGAAGAGGATTTGGTTTTTGTTTTTAAAGTTTCAGTTTTTAGGTTTTTTGTTTTGTTTGTTTCTTACACTGACAGACTACCCAATCACAAATGCTTGCTTAGTCTGGCAGTAACTGGAGGAACATGCACTGACAATTGCCAAATCAAGTGGGTTAGCGAGTGAATACACAGAGGCAGAACTCAAGGGATGCCATGGTGCAATGTCTCTGCTGACCAAACGAAGTGAAGCCACGCAGCATCCAAGCTCCACGTCCAAGATGGCTTCCGCTGCCTTCCAGGGTGTGGAGCAGGTGCACAGGAAACATCTTTAAATATGTGACTGAGCTGATATTTCAACAAAATTCAACTTTGTAAATCTTAGAGTACAGATATAAGACCACCGAGGACTTACTTCTTTGCTTCAGTCATGTTGATTTCTGAATTTAAAGGTTCATACTGTACCCTATTTTAAACTAACAGGCATTTTTTACATTCAATTGTGTTTATCAGTAGGATTTTTTTCCTTTTGGAGATAAGGTCTCACTATGCAGTTCAGGCTGGCCTCAAACTCATCAGTTAGCCCAGGCCGGTCTCAAACTTGCAGCGATCCTCCTGCCTCTGCTCCCCAAATGCTAGGTTTACAGGTGTGTGCTACCACACCTGGCTACAGGTTGGAGTTTTAAGGAGTGAAATATGTTCAAGGTCTATGGAAAAATGAGCTGATTAAAATGCTTCCCACATTCATTCTTCCTGTTTTATCAAGGCAATCTTTCCTTTTTGTTTTTAACTAAGAATATAAATTTTATTACATTGTACATACCCTTTCAATAACATGAACAAAATATTCTGTTGGGTGCAGATGTATTCAACAGTAGGAGTTCTTGTACCAATTTGTCTTCTGAGGATATTGTTGAAAATTTGAGCCACGTCTTTTTTGCCCTATTAGGAATACAATCATTAAATATTTACCTGACTAAACAGGAGAATGCCCATCTACCCTCCCAAATAAATCTAAAGAAAACCATTTTACATTTACAGTTATGACTGAATATGTAACTTTAAAATACTCATAGACATTAATTTTCTTGTTTTTATTTCTTATAATTCCAAATTGTAATAGTACACTATTTTTAACATGAACAATGTTGACAAAATGAAATCTCATTACATCCCACATCTAATTTGCATCATTTCTTACTCTCAGAATCATACCGAGTCAGAAATGGAAAACAAAATGTTGCTATTTGCTAACAATCTGCAGGGCTCTAAAACCCACCCAAGTGGTAAAAGCAGCTTCAGATAAGATGCCTGTGCTATTAACAATACAGGGTTTTCTTTCTTTCTTTTTTTTTGGTACTGGGGATCGAACTTGGGTCCTTGCACTTGCGAGGCAGGTGGTGGAACCACTGAGCTAAATCCCTGGCTGCAGAGTTTTCTTTTATAGTGATGGAAGTGGGGGAAATTATACTCTACCAGTATAATAAAATGAAAGAATTCTGTAAGAAGCTGAGGTTTAATGGCAAGTAGACATTTCAAATAGCTTAATAACGAAGTACTACAACAGTTCAGAGATAGAACTTTGTATGGAATAGATAGGCATTACTATGGTCTGAGAATCTTACAATCAAAAAGCTAAAAAAATTAATAAACAGAGACCCGGACCCAAGAGTAGAGTGTTTCAGAATGGCCCTTGGACCATGGCTGAGAAGCCCACAGAGAGAAGCGAAATGCTAGCTTTCCGGCCTCACTGCACACAGAGACACCATCCAGGGGCTTGTGCCAGCTCAGGTGTAGCAATGGCAACCTTTAAAACCAGTCCCAGCAGTCCCATGCACAAACTTTTTAAAAACTAGTGTCTCTAAAGTCCCAAATGAATATTAAATTCAGTGTCCAGTTAACAGAGTGAGATGGGGTTGGGGAGAGACAATGGAGAAGGAACTGTGTATCATCACCTTTCAGAGGAAATAAAAATTTTTTTGTTGGAATTTGATACACTATTAAAAATACTGTATGAGATCAGCTATATAAATGGGAATATCTTAGTTCTGTTTTATAGCAGGAAAAATAAATATTTATTTTCTTGTACTATCACTATTATCCAAGTGGCCTATGAATCATACCCTCTCATCCTTCTCCAAAATTTAATTTGCTCTCTGTCATTTTTTTTCCCCCTAGAACATGCACCTGTCCTTTAGGCACCTGGTAGACAGCCAAACAAGAGAAAGAGGAGACTGCCTGTGACTATGTTAGAGTGCTTCATTATCTTATGTGCGTTTCACACTAGTTTATTCAGACTAGTGTCAAGGCCCATTATTTGCACTGTTGAATTCACTAAATATTGAACATGGTATGATCCAGCTACACAAGCCTGGACAGCAATCTCAAACGCCTACCAGGGTTGGGCAGAGATGCAAATGGGTAGAGCAAGCTGAGCTGTCTAAACGAAGTCAAGTCTGGAAGTCCTGGGTAGTTGCTGTGCTCTAATGGAAGGAACAAGCGGGACTGGAGGTCCAATAATGCCAGTTCGATTTTCCAAGAGATGCTAAAAATTCTGAATTGTGAATAAAATCTGCAATATTGCACTAATTTAAGAATTTAAAAGCAGCACCAAGCAAATAAATCACATAATGATCTCTGCTATAATGAACTTTCCATAAGATCTTTTTTACCTTTAAATGCTAGTTTTCTTTAGATTGTTCATTCCCTGAGAGCCAAGTTTTAATGAATTATGCACTATAACCTAAATAAAAGGGCGTGTTGAATACCTAAGAAACTGCACATACAATGTGGCAAAACAGAGGCCTGAGACACCTTGGGCTCCTGCCCTGGCTCTGCGGAGGCAAGCTGTCCCGGCATGCTCAGAGGTTAAGAAGCCCTGAGCCGAGCCCAACAGGGATCCTAAGATTCAAAAGAGAACATACAGAAAAGGACTACGAATAGGGTACTGTTTTAGAAAATTAAGAAATTGAAATCTTACCTCAAAGTCAATGAGCTGTAAATCAGCTACCAGGGTGCTAAGGAGCCCACTGTTATACAGTTCTTGAGCTAGCTGGGCCACTGCTTCTGTCTGTGGCTCTTTTTCATTTGTGCCATATAGAATTTCTTTCATGGCAACTAGGTTTTTGGAAACTTCTTCTGTAGCCTGGTTTTGGGGAGAGTTGGGAAAGAAATGAAAAACAATTAATTTTAAGGCAGAACAAACAAGGATGTCAAAACTGCTACCGTAACTACATTCAACATGTTCTAGAAAAATTAAGCATATTATGTAGAGGGACAGAAGATAAAAACTACAGAATAAAAATAAAATACAATAAGATAAAAAATACAATGGATGGGATTAACAGGTTAAGATACTGCAGAAGAAAATATTACTAGACAAACACAGAGCAGTAAAAACTATGCATAATAAAACATGGGCTGTTGGGGGGAGTGTAAGACATCATATCAGTGAGCTATAGGATGACTTTAATCAATCACATATTTGTGTAATTGTAATCCCCAAATGAGGTGGATGGGCAGATAAAATATTTGAAAACATAATCACTGAAAAAATTTTGAATTTAATAAAAACTGTAATCCTGCTAAAAAGTTGAAAAATCCAAAGTACAAGAAAAAAGGCTATACCAAAGTACTGAACAGCCAAACTGCTGAAATTCAGTGATAAAGTCTTAGAAACAGCCAAAGGGATAAAAACATGGACAAAGAATGACAAAGATTTCTTGACAGAAACGATGTGAGTCAAAAGATAGTGGAGGAATACTGTTACACTACTGAAAATGCACAATCAAACTGTCATCTTAAAGTTCTTTTCTTTTTTTTTTTTTTGGTACCAGGCATCAAACTTGGGACCTTGCACTTGCACTTGCAAGGCAGGCGGCAGCACCACTGAGCTACACCCCCAGGCCATACTGGTTTTAAAATACACTATTTCTTCCATATTTCCTGGCTATAAGAAAATGAAATGAAGTTCATTTTGTATGGCTTTTCACTAAGCCTATGCTGATTTCTATGACTTCTTCTGAATGTTTATAAATCCACATTGAGTAATTCCATTATGAGACCTCATTCAGTATCAATGTTAAGCAGAGTATTTCTTTTCCAGCCCACTGTTATTACCTCATTCTCTCTAATACCTCAGAGAGGACAGTAAACAGCATTTCACTATAAAAGCAACTTGTAAGCAACAGAAAATATAATTTTTCTGGGTCAAGAGAAAATCATTTAGCAACACTGTACTTTTATAGTTTACTTACACCTGTTGCTTTTTCAATTCCATTTCATTAATCTTTATTTTTTATATGATTCTGAGAGGGAAGAATGTGACACTTAATAGGTGTTTTGAGCATGGTATCTGTTGGTTTTTCACCAGTGACCCTAAGTGATAGGCCTTAGTCCCCTTTGTTTTTCTCAAGTTTTAAAACTCTTAGCAACTCTTTAGTTTATACTTTTCTTTGAAATTATTATGTGATTTTAAATCTGAATTTGGACCACACTCCTTACCTTCTTCTGGTAACATGTAATTGAGAAAGAAGGGAGGTGGGTGATAGCTAAAGGACACAGGTTTCTTTTTTGAGGTCATGAAATGTTCTAAAATTGACTGTGGTTATGATGATACATATTTATGAATAAATTAAAAACCACAGAATTGTACACTTTAAATAGGTGAACTATATGGTGTGTGAACTCTACCTCAATAAAGCTGTTCTATAAAAGGGATAGGAGAGGTAGGGACATATTTATTATACTTCTGAGTGGAATGCCAATTTGGACTCTGGTGTAAAGCTCCTGTTCCTTTTGGTAGATGTCACCTGTGTTATGCGTGGGGAGAAAACGCCATGGAATCACACTCATTACCTACATTAATGCTCACTGCTTCTGCATCCTGTCCCCTTCCTGTCTTTTCTGGAACTCACTCCAATAGCTCATCTTCTCATACAGCCAATTCTCCCTCTCCACTGGTTTTTCCCTATCAGTGCATACAAACATCAAGACTTTCCCTAACAAAACCAAAAAGGCTCTCCTTGGATGCCATTAGCTCCCTCCCAGCTACACCCGTGTTTGCCACAGTCCACTTCTCTTTCCTCATTCACTCTTCAGCCCAATTCCACATGGCTTCTACACCTAGTATTTTTCAGCTTTTAGCCAGTCACCAGTGACTTATTTGAAGGCCACAGAATGCAATTTTCTATGTTCATTATGCCTGAGCTCTGGGCGGCATTTAGAGTTGATTACACCCTCCTTTTAAAACCGTTCCTCCCTTGTCCTCTGTGACTCATCATTGTCCTAATTTTCCTTCCTAGCTCTCTGGTTTCTCTTTCTTGAAGTTTCTTTTTGGTTCCTCCTCCTTGAATATTAAGCATTCCTCAAAGCAGGGTACTAGGATTCCTCTTCTTATTCTGTGGTTCCTCTTTTAAGTGATCTCATCCACACCCACTGCTTTAATTAACTCCTAAATTCAGATGCCTCACAGACTTCTATCTTGAATCCAGTTCTCTACTCCCTGGCCTTACCAGTACATTCAACAGTCTACTCAAAATGTCTCCCCCTGGATGTCTCATTGGTACCTCAAATGTAACCCATGGAAGTCAGAACTCATGACCTCATTCTAATGCCTGGTTCTTCCCCGTTCCCTATTTTAGGTAGCAATACCACTACTGATGCTACTCTACATGTCAGAAGCTCAGAGACATTCTTAACTCTTCCCTCTGCTCCAATAGCTAAGCCATAACCAGCTCTCCCAAATCCTTTCATATATACCCCCTCTACTATCACCACTCAACTCAAAGTCCCCGAAAATTTTGTCTCGACTACCAAACAGGCTATCAGCTGGTCTCTTGGCATCCCCTTCAGTCCCTTAAAATTCTCCACATCACAACCACAATGATCTTGCCATAACACAAATGATGATTTGGACACTTCCTCTGTTTAAAATGCTCCAGTGATTACTGCTCTCAGGATGTATCAAATTCTTTTTTTTCCCCTCTGGTAGCGGGGATCAAACTTAGGACCTTATGCTTGCGAGGCAGGTGCAGCGCCACTGAGCTAAGTCCCCAGCCCTAAGATGCAGCAAATTCTTAACACGGCCTGTAAAACCTTGCAAAGCTTGGCCTACTATTTAGCCTGACCCTACCCTTCAATTCCTCTCCCACTATCTGTTCTCCAATGCTCTGGCCACACTGGTCTCCTTGCAGAGTTTTTACACATGTGGCTTCTTGTACCTGAAATGTTCTTTGCACCAGCCTCCTGGCCAGCTCCCATTCTTCCTACAGTGTTCAGCTCAATGATCAATCACTTCCTTGGAGAAGTCTTGCTCAATAAATTCTACCACACTTTCCTACTACCAGGTACTTCTTCAGATTGTTCCTCACATTGCACATAATTTTTCTTTTCCTTGTGATTTCTAAACTGATTACTTTCTGTTTCCTGGTGTTCCATCAGGAGCCCAAGGCTTGCAGGTGCTCCATAATACTAGATGAGTGGCTGAACATCAGTATAAATGATCACAGGAATGTAAAATCCTGATTAAAACAGGATAAGGGGAAAGGTGCCGCTATTATGCCATAAAGTCAAGGGATTCCTCAGAATGTAGTGAAGATACAAGGACCTGAAGGAAGGACAACCTGTTACATCTCACCAAGAAAGCTAAGAGAACAGTTCTTAGCAGGATAGAAAGACATTACTACAATCAAGCAGAGACTGTGCAAAATACTCAATTCTAGCTAAAAAAAAAAACAGGGCACAGTCTACCTGGATAACTCCTAGGAACGTCACACACAGGAAAGAAATACACCCAACTCGGGGGGATTTCTAACTCTTTTTTTTTTGGTACCAGGAATCAAACTCAAGACCTTGTTCTTGCCAGGCAGGTGCAATGGCACTGAGTTAAATCCCCAGCTCTGGACTTCCAACTCTATCTTCTCCAGGCAAGATCAAACAAAGCAAGACAGATCACAATTGCACTAACATTTTAACTCTTGAAGAGGAAAAGATATTAGAATTAGGAACAAAAGCTCTGTCTAGTACTGTTGAACAAACTTGCCTCTAAGAACAGGCGAAAAACCCAAATTACCTGAAATATGAAAAAATAAGTGCAGTTCAAAGAAGGGGCAAATGAATAAGTTGCAGCTAATGTCTATTCGACAAAGAATTACAGTGCTGAGTGAGGAAAGAGTCTGGCTGATGAATTCAATAATTCTGGTCATTTAACGACCAAGCACCTATGCTGGGTCTCAGTGTGGATGCATGGCCCCAAGCGTGGACATCTCCACAACCTGAGCTGAATGAAAGCCAACCTTGCACCTGATACTCAAATGAAGAAAGAGCAGTCTCTTTCAGCACTGGAGGAAATACTTGGTATCTTGGAAATCCTGAGCCACTGTACACGCACATTGCACATAATTCTGTATGGACAACTGGTTAAGTTCAAATGTAAGTGTACACTAAAATGTTCACTATGTTGGTACTAATTGGTTTATCTTATTCTATTTCTTCTTCATCCTTCCTACAAAGATATCCCTCCAATTTGAAAATATTTATCTCTAACAAATAATCAAGTACACAGGTTTAACATATGTAGATAGGTCTACTAACTACCTTGAAAAATAGCACCATTGACAATGCCAAATATAAAGCTAAACACTAGAATGATTAAACAGAAAGTGCTCAACTACTGTATTCTGAAGCAGGTAATGAGTAGGGAGAACAAGACTTCAAAACTGGGCCATTTCCACCGATAGTTATCATCTACATAAGAAAATCAGCAGCATGACATGAAAGAAAAATTAACATTATTTAACCCTATTTATTATTTATCAGTAGTCCTGATAATTCAGAGATTTGTTCATATTTCAATTTATCTTTTTTTTCTTTTTTTGGCAGGACCGGGGATCAAACTGAGGACCTTGAGGTTCTGGGGCAGGCCAAATCCCTGGCCCCTATCACTTTTAATTATATGTGTATTTCAATGATTTGTGTGGTTTCTATTCCTCATTACATGAACAACTACCAGATGACTGAACAAAAAATAAATAAACATGTTCAAATATTACTAAAAGAGATCAGAAAAATTTAAGATGTATTTCACAAGAAAAAGAAACTCAGCAAGCATTTCCTGATTTATGATATCACACAGAGAACAAGCTTGGCCGTTCTTGTTGAGATCTGACTTATTCTTTCCGCAGAGTTCTGTTAGCGACTACACCCAGGCCCCATCTCTGGCCTATCTGCATCATGTCAGTATGTTCCTGGTCCCTGACCACATCCTCCTTATCTGTACCTCCCCTTGCGTCACCTCATACCTCCTGAGTAAGCTATTCACATTACAGATCCTTTAGAACTGCTGAAGTTATCGTGTCACCTACTCCACTGGCCCCTTCACAGCTACATTATCTGTCCTGCTAAAACCTCATGTTCAGTGCTGCCCGTGCTAGAAGTTCAGAGTCTCTTGCTCCTTCACACAGTCTTGGATGTACTTTGCTAAACACCTCTCTACTCCAGCTCCCAAAGTTCTGTAGAAAAAGTGATGGAATACTTGGTTCACTAGTAATTCATACTATCCAACTGCCTTTAATATAGCTCAGAAACATTCCTTTCACCTGGAATGATTTCCAAGCAATTCCCAGCAGCACATATTTCAAAATGGTTCCAGTGCTCTCCAGAGAAGCTTTGAGTCTCTCTACTCCATATCTGAATATCTACCTTCATTCTTTCTCTAACTGAAACATTCTCAATTTCCTTATTCCATTTTGATGGTATTTCTGTCATCCTCCAGCTCAACTCTGGCAGCACACTTAGAAACTTTTAGAAAAGATTCTCAGCCCCCCAAAATACTTATTAAAATATAAAAGCAGTAATTATTATAGAGGAGGTACCACCTTAACCAAGCAAGCCAAGCAAACATCACAAATAATGAGTTCACTGATATCAAGTGTCTTCTGACAGGGGTACAACATCAATTCTGTTGTGGTTTTACCCAAAATGCTTAACCTGAGGAGGTCAAGGCAGGAAGATTGAGAGTTCAAGGCCAGCCAGGACTACATAGAAGACCCTGGCTCAAAAAGCCAAAACAAAGCAAACAAGGCATAACCTATAGTGTATCTGGAAGAAACACAGCCACACCCCAAATCAAGGAATATTCTATAAAAATTTTAAGTGCCTGAGTCACAAAAGTTAAAGATTGAGGAACTGTTTCAGATTGAAGGAGAGCAAGGAGATACAACTAAATGCAATGTGTGATCCTCAAATGGATGGTGGTATAGAAAAAGGTCATTAGTAGGACAACTGATAATATCTGGAAAATGTGTGTATAAGTCAATAGTACTGTACGTTACTTTCCTGATTTTGATCACTGTACTGTGGTTGTGTTTAAGATGCTAACATTTGGCGAAGCTGGGTGAAAGATACTCTTTGGGTAACCATTTTGTAAGTCTGGTAGGTTCATCAATCCTTTTACTTTGCCTTTTCTTTACAAATAAGGCTCTGTGCTGTGTGCTGGAGGAGAGGGCCCTAGACAAGGGAATGACCTTTACTGAAGTTTCCTACGCAATTTTTCCAGTTGCGTGGCCTCATGGACACCTGCTGGTCTTACTGGATCATCTGATAACTAGGGAGGCTGGGGCAGATGACATCTGAGATTTTTTTCCGTTTCTTAAGACCCAAAATTCTAAATAAAATTTTTAATTCTTTTGCCTGTCAACTACTTTCATGTTCTTGCCCTGGACATCCTGCTCTGATCCAGCTGAAAGTCTCAAGGTCCACAGCCCTCATTCCACTCTTACCCTGACACATCTCTCTCCCAGGGCTCTGTCCTCTGATGCCTAACGCAGCTGGGACCTTCCTTCAGTTGCTGGCCTTGTGGTGGTCTAATTTCTCACACAGACCTCTCACTTCCTAACACAGTCAAGAGCACTGGAAAGGGTGTACTTACACTCTTCATAACACACCACTTTTGCGTTAATGTCTAAGACAACGACTTAAACATGAGCAACCTCGTTTGTTAACTGAACTCTCTGCAAGTGTCTGTCAGCTGGACATGGTGTTCCCAGACACAAATGCTACTGCCGTACGCAGCAGGGAGCTTGCTATTAGGTTTCACGGGTGGATTGCTTCGTTAACAGCAGCCAACTGTTTTATGACAACATGGTCGAGAAGAAACACGTGAGAGGACAGCCCCCAAGGAAAAGCCAGCTCACGGGACTAGGGAATGATGCGGCTTGTCCCTCACTGCTGACTTCTCTAGGTGAGAGGGTCAGAACTTTTAAGTTCCTCAGTCACTAAGTCTCTTGAGCAACGATTTGCTTCCTGTGGCTCTACAAAGCAGTAACAGGTAGTGGGGTCTGGAGACATCCTAGCCAAGCAGCACCACAAAGGACAGAGCCTGGGCTTGGCAGAATCTCACAATCAAGACTCTGAGTTGAGAAGTGCAGTCCTAAGTCCCTTGGGGGCCAGGCATGTCAGCTCTAAATTAGGAAGACTCCCTGGTTTCCACAGTCAACCAAATGACAGTAACTTCATTTTCACTTATCTTTAGGGAAACATTTGTAAATTAAAATATTTAAGTTATAGGATCAACTTAAGCATTAGCCAGTATATAAACATTCACCATCTAATGCTCACTTCACTAACAAGAGTACCAGAACTAAACTACTTTTTTTTTTGGTACTGGGGATGGAACTCGGGACCTTGCACTTTCGAGGCAGGCGGCGGAACCACTGAGCTAAATTCCCAGCCCTTAGAGCCAAACTTCTTTCTCACCCAGGTGAGGAGATGGATGACTACTTCAAGTTCTTCCTCAGAGTAACGTTCACCATAACCTGTCCAAGTAGTACTAAGCCATGAGACTCTTCACTGCCTGCTTTCCTATTAAAAAATAAAGTGGCATGGTAGTGCACAGCTGTAATCCTAGCACTCTGGGAGGCAGAAGGATCACAAGTTTGAGCCCAGCCTGGGAAACTTAGCAATATCGCTGGGAAGGAGCTTCCTGGGTTAAATCACCAGTACTGAAAAAAATTTTAAAAATACAAACATGTACTAATGAAAACTTAAAAAATGTGGTGCACACCTGTAGTCCCAGCTACCTGGAAAGTGGAGACAGCAGAATTGCTTGGGCCCTTGAGTTCAACACCAGCCTGGGCAACATAGCAAGACCTCGTGCCAAAAAAAAAAAGGCAAGGCAAGAAAATTAGCAAGCCAAACACTGGTACAACTGGCCTATTTCAAGAATGCCAAAAACTCAGAAGGTTTTATATTAAATCTTTTGCCTTAATAATCCAACATGTCCATCCCCTTGCTGATTTCACCACAGAGGCAACCAGTCAGATACAAAGTAGTGAAGTAAGGGCATTATTTTTTTTTTTTTGGTGCCGGGGACCAGTACCTCCAGACACACCCCTCTTTCAGACCCAACTACTCAGCAGACCCAAACTCACCTTCCCTCAGGAGAGGAAGGGCAACAAGGTGCCTGAAATGACAGAGTTGTATTTGCTAGGATACAAGACTGGGCCTGCCTTCCCCCTTGACTGCAGTTTTTAAAAAAGTTACTAGGCAAATACAAAGATAAACTATGTTATATACAATAGCAAAGAATTAGTAAGGTAAGTTATCCTTTTAAACCAGTTAAATCACAATGTACCCATAAAACTGGAAGAACATGGCAAACTTCAAAAACAACTGCGGTCTACAATGACACAAAAGATGCTAACATTAAGATTAAAAACCCCGCCAGGTTACAGAGGAGCACAACTCACCTGCTTTTATGTGCCCCAGAGGAAGTGACAGAGTATGAGAATAGGAATCTGTAAGGCTTCCTCCTCAAGCTATTGGTGGTCACCTTGTGTGGTAGTAAATTAAAGATAGCATCAGTTTTTGCCTTTACACTTTTTGGTATTTTCTGAAGTTTTTGAATGAACGTGTCTCAAAACACATTACTTTGTATAGACAGATAATATAAATACAGAAATAAATTAAAACTCCTAGCTTAAAGGAAACATCTCTCTTACATGCTACATGCAAAGTGCTGATGAAAAGAGAAAGAGGGAAAAATAAATTTGCCTTGCTCTGCTCTTAATGATTTGTAGTGACTAGGACTTTGGCAAACAGATGCTGGAGCAAGACGAAAGAATCTGAAGCTTCCAAAGTTTTGTTGCCCAAGATACAAAGGCAGCATTTCTCAAAGAAGTCAGCAGCAAAAGAGCCCAAATGTGGGGAAGAGAAAATGTTCAAGTCAAACATGTTCAGTGTGAAGTGATGCTGCATGAGGAATAGTAGCATCTTAAGCATTGACAGAGACATCAGAAGTCTTTCAAGCTAGGCGTGGTGGCATCTTCCTGCAACCTCAGCTATTCAGGAGGCTGAGGCAGGAGGACTATAAATTGGAGCCCAGTCTGTGAAACTTAGCTAGACCTTGTCTCAAAATAAAGAGGGCTGGGGATACAGTTCAGTGGTAGAACATCTGCCAAGCATACACAAGACCCTTGATTTGATCCCCAGTATCATTGGAAAAAAAGGTCATCTCAATCAGCACAGTTTCAACTTTTGGGGCCCACTGATATCCTACCCTGTACTCTTGTCCACTGCCATTTAAAAAAAATTTTTATGTTGCATCCCAATATATGAGTTACTCTAGATAGTCCCTTAAAGGCTCACGCACTCATAGGCGGGGCTTTTCAGAGGTGGCTGAGTCTAGAATGTGTGACCTGGGATCAAGGCTGTGTGATTACTAAATTAGCCGACTGGTTGGTTTGGCACAGTTCTGGGTGTGGATAACAGGAGAGTGCTATCCATTCTAAGGGCATGTAGCCTGGATAGAATGTAAGGGACAGAAGGGGGCTGCTGTGGTCGCTTGATACTTCTTTGCTTTGCTGTCTTCTGCCCACCATGAACTGTTTCTCCTCTGTGATGCCCTTCTACCATGCCACCCTGCCCTACAGCCAGCTGACTATGTACTGAAACCCATACAGACTGTAAGCTACAATAAACCTTTTGCCCTTTTTGGCTGTTGGGTATTTTGTCTCAGCAGAGAAAAGTGAGACAAAAAGCAGTTAAGACAGGATAGAGTAAAACTTGAAAAGCAGATGAAGTAAAAAGGGCACCTGAAGCCACGGCAGATTCACTTCTCATGAGACCTTCTGCCCACTGGTGGAACACCAAATTTAAATGCAAAACACATATGTAACACAAGTTCCCCTTTCCTTGTGCCCCAATTTCTTTTCTTTCTTTTTTTTTTGGTACCGAGGATTGAACTCAGGACCTTGCACTTGTGAGGCAGGCACCAGAACCACTGAACTAAATCCCTGGCCCTATGACCCAGTTTCTAAACAAAGTAAGAATCCCTGCTATAATCCATCGCATTGCAAGTGTGTATTCAGCTTCTCCATATTAAGTGAGTGGTGAACTGCAGGTCACACAGTTCTATCACAATTACTCAACTCAGCTGCAGCACCAGGACAACAGCCATAGACCACATGTAGATGTCAGGCCTGGCTAGGTGGCAAGGCAGCTTGATTTGGAAAATGAGGTAGTGGGCAACTTGGGAAGTAGTCTGTTGACCTGGGCTTTGGAAATATCTGGCGAGTAGAAGATGGGCAAAGGGTATGTGCACCTGCTGCAGAGTGTAGATAACCATTAAATTCTCTCTCAGAAATCTAGTTTCATAACTTACTTCTCCTCACCCCTAATTTTAGTTTCCAGAATTCCTTAACCATGTTCATTTTCTGCATTTATATTTACCTTCCCAAACACACATTCAATCTCACCCATCTCTGCCTTTGACATCTTGCTCAGGAGAATGTAAAATGGCTTAACAGCACTGGAAGAAGGCCTAGCAATTTGTTATAAATATTAAATGTGTTTACCACAAGACCTAGAATTTGTACTCTTTTTAGCTCAGAGGAACGAAAACCTATGTTCACACAAGAACTCATACAGAAATGTGGATAGAAGCTTTGTTTCTAATAGCCAAAACAGAAAATACAAACAACCTAGATGTCCTTCAAAGGGTCAACGGTTAAACAGTGTGGTAGATCCACAGAATGGAATACTACTCAGCAATCAAAAGCAAGGAACTGATGCAACTACTAACGCAGATCTCACAGGAATAATGCAATGCAGAATAATGCAGGAATGATGCATGGAAAAAAAGAACAATCTCAAAAGATCATCTATTGTACAACTCTATTTACATAACACTTTTGAAACAACAAAATCTACAGATTTGCAAAACAGATTACTGGTCAATGGTAGTAATTAGGGGTTGGAGAAAGATAGGTGTGACTCCTCAGGGTAAGGAGAAAAGGCTGTAGTGATAAAACAGATCCACATCATGAATACAGTGGTGGTTACAAAATAATCACATAGTTGCAGATGTGCTAAAACTGCATAGAATATGTTTACACCCACACAAACTGTAAAGCTGCAATAAGGCTTATGGACTGTAACAATGCCAACTTCCTTGTTTTGATACTGTGCATAATTATGTGTGATGTAGCCACTGGGGGAAAGTGAAGGAGGGGAACATGAGATCTATTTTTGTAACTTGTGAATTAATAATTTAAAAACATTTAAAGCAAAGTAAAATGATAACAAAAACTTCTTTAGCTTCCTCACTATATCTTTAGGGTATATGTACCCTATCTACCACGATTTATATCTCTATAGTTACCTTCCACTGATAAACACTCTCAGTCATCTCCACCCCTACAAAGTCACACACTAAACTTGTTGCTGGTTTTGTCTAACATTTTTCTTTTTCTGGTGTGTGTGTGTGGTGTGTCCTTACACCTACTCGTTACAAAAAAATCATTTTAAAATGAGACTCTCCTAATATATACCAGCCTATATTTACTGCCTTAAATATAAATTCAATTGCAAAAAGGGATTAAATCACTTCATTGAATAAAACTATTATACTTAGTATGTGAAGGCAAAGATGTGAAAATGCAATCTAAAAGTAAACTGACAAACACTGTTGGTGCCAAATATTTGATGATGAGAAAAGTCTATTATCACATTAATTCCTGTGCCAAATGCATTAAAAAATTTCAGCCTTCCCGTTCCTCTTTACTAAAGAAAACCACAGCGTATTCTAAACTGAAAGATCATGGACTAAGAAAAATCTATTAATAACCTTCTGGTGTCAAAGATTACTCTAAACAAGTTTAGTAACCATGAGTCACTGTTAAATGTCCATGCTATGAAAAGGCTACACCCTTCCCTCCTTATTTATGCCAGCAAACTGATTCCTCTCACAGAATGAGTGAATAGAGTTATTCAACTCAGTGAACACATGCATTCATGGCAAGGAGGGAACCAAATATAAGCTGAGCAAGGCAGCCATACCTTCTTTATATAGCATGCAGTGGGCACAAAGTGTAAACACCACATCTGTGAGGTTGTCAGTAGTGAGAGAATTAAGTCCCGCCCCACCTGTCTGCTAGTTACCTAAAAAGTGGGATGGTAAGATTAACCATTTTAAAAGGTGTAAGGAAATCAGTTTTGTACAGATTTCTTTAAAAAAGCTGTGGCAGAGTTCCAAAGGGACTAATCTATTTGTATTATACACAATTCTTTTATGGCAACTGTGTACCATATAAAACAAGCAAAAATACTAGTGCATTAAATAAAGGAATAAACACTTAAATGTTATACTCCTCATTTCGTCTAAATAATCACAAGATATGAATGGAAAATTGCCCATGGCTATAATGAATAAAGTATTAGAAGGTATAATTTAACATGGGTTTGGGACTGCTAGGTGTGAAGTCCATCTCAGACTCTTAATGGGTTACCTAGGAAATGAGTTTTCTTCATCTGGACCATGAGAAATGAGAATAATAATAAGAAACCACTGAACTTCAAAAAGGATGCAGGCTTCTCCATAAAGCACCTTGTAAAGTATGGTACTATAGTGAAGTAAGGATGTGCCAACAACACAAGGCTGGATCCTAATCAAGTGGTCACCAGCTTGTGCCTGTACATCTCTAGAGAGGCAGACGTCTGAGGAGGCCAACTTCCTATTATTTTTCTGAGTATCAGGACCAAACTGGACTCCCTGCTGCACTGAGGGGTCTGAATTTTATCTTCCACTACTGTCTGAAATAGGTCTAACCCTTGTTGTAAAGGGGATGGTCACCTAAAAACATTTTATTGGGAGCTATAGTGATTCTCTCCATCCTTCAAAATAGCTCTGCTCAAACCTTTTTCTTCCTCAAGTACACCTTTCATCTCCAGTTCATTCAACTACTCCTCAGGGCAGAGTTTTCAATTTCCATGCCAGCCTGACTACACCTCTCCCAACACACCCCAGCTTCTCTACATTGTTAAGTGAGGACTTGCCCACATGAAGCAGGATTTAAAAAGTATATTTCTATTAATGTAACCTAGCTTTTCAACAGCTTTCCTGGATGTTTGTCTTTTGTATTCTCAAGGCACAGACACATGATGTGTAAGCCCCATAGGTACCAGTGTACACAGACAATCTTTTCTTAATATTCTTTTGAGTTAAATTTGACACATAACGATACCCATATTTAAAGTGTATATTTTGCTGAGTTTGGACTTATCTATACACCCATGAAACTACAAAGAGGGTAAACATATCCCTCACCACCAAAAGTTTTCTTATACTCCTTGCAGTTCCTTCTCTCCACGATCTACCTACCCTACCCTCACAGGTCCCTGCCAATTTCAAAGTAACCACTGACCTGTAATTTGTAATTATGACTAAATTCCAGTCTACAGTTTTAAATAAATAGAATCATAGATCATGTACTCTACTTTTTGGTCTGGGCTCTTTCAGTCAACATAATCATTTTGAAGTTCATTCATGTTGTTATTTGTATCAGTACTTCATCCTTTGTTATTAACGAGTGATATTCTGGTATATGGATGTGCCACCGCTGTGTTACCCATGCAACTGGCTATTTACTGTTCTGGGCAATCATGGGCAAGTCTTAATGTGGACATATACTTCTTCTTCTCATAGGTAAACACTTCGGAGTGGTGTGGCTAGACAATATGGCTTACATTTAACTTACCAGGAAATTGTCAAACTGTTTTCCAAAGTGGTTGTATCATCATATATTCCCAACAGCAGCTCTAGTTCAATAGAATAAACTATAGTTTATTTTTATCTAATATAGTTTATTTTATCTAATAAAACTCTAGTCAATAAAATACTTTAGTCAGTATTTTCAATTGGTAGCCATTCTAATATCCACATGTGGATATCACATTATGATGTTACTTTGTAATTCCCTGTTGTAGATCTACTTTAGTGAAGTGTATATTCAAATCTCTCTGCATTTTTTACTTATTATTATTTTGACTGTTTTTTCTTTTTCCCACTGCCTTTTAAATTGTTTGCTTATTGCTAAGTTTTCAGTTCTTTATATTTTCAGAATGCAATCTTTTATCAGATAAATGGTATAAAAGATTTTCTCCCAGTCTGTGGCTTGGCTTTTCATTCATTTAACAGTGTCTTTTGAGCAACAGACAGTTTTAGTTTTGTTAAACTCCAAATGGTATTTTTTTTTTTTTAATGAATTGTGCTTTTGGTGTCATATCGAAGAACTCTTTGGCTAAACTAAGGTCACAAAGATTTTCTCCTGTTTTCTTCTAAAACTTTATGATTTTAGGTTGTATATTCAGCTATATGATCTGTTTTGAGTTAATTTTCATATTTGGTATAAGGTGTGAATCCAACTCCTTTGTTTTGTACATTTGCCTATTGAATTGTTTCAGTATCAATTGCTCAACTATCCATTCCCTGCAGAATTGCATTTGTATCTTTGTTAAAAATTTATTTTCCATACATGCATGAGCTTATTTCTGAACTTCCTATCCCCCTTCCTTTCTTTCTACTGATACCACTGTTTTGATTAATATAGTTTCACACTTTCCTGAAATCATACTGTTGCCTAATCTACTTTTAATTTTCTTTTGATTATTGTAGCTCCCCTGCACTTCCATACAAATTTCAGAACCAGCTTTTCTTATTTTTGGTAGCGGGGATCAACCTTGGGTCCTTGCACTTGCGGGGCAGGCGGCGGAACCACTGAGGTAAATCCCCGGCCCCCAAGAACCAGCTTTTCTATTTAAGCCTGCTAGAATTGCAATGACTCTGTAGATCTTCCACTTCCTTTGTCAGATTTACCTCTAAGTAGTTCATATTTTTCAATGCTATTTTAAACAGTTCTTTAAAACTTCAATCTCAGGTTGTTCATTGCTACTGTACAGAAATACAATAGATTTTCGTATACTGAGCTTGTAAGCTGTGACCTTGGCTAAACTCACCAGTGAGCTACTTACTAGTTTTGTTCCTTTTTTGTAGACTCCCTCAGCTTTTCTTTATAAATGATCAAGTCATACAAATAAAAGATTTTTACTTGTTTCCAATCAGGAGAAGAAACAGTAAAAGTGATATCTTACCCTTGATCTTAGAAATAAAATAATTTAGTTTTTCACCATATATACAATGCTAGCTGAATTACATACATGGCCTTTTTCTGGTCAAGGAACTTACCTTCTATTTTTGATTTTAACTGAGGGTGTGAGGGTGTGTGTGTGTGTTTAATCAGAAATGGAAGCTTAGTGCTTTTATTTTTCTTTTTATCTACTGATATGCAGTTTGTCAATATAATGAATTATACTGACCGAGTTAGCCTTGCATTTTGGGAATAAACCTCAGTCTCATTTGGTCATGATGTATTATCCCATAGTTATAGTCAATCTGCTGAAATTCAGGTTTTTTTGAGACGGTCTCGGTCTCGCTATGAAGTTCAAGCTGGCCTCAAACTCTTGGCAATCCTCCTGTTTCAGCTTCCCCAAGTGCTGGGATTATAGGCGTGCACCATGCCCTGCAGCACTGCCTCCCCCAGCCCCCCCCCCCATTGAACCCTGGACTTCTGGACTATGCTAAATCCACAGGTCTTTTAAAAAAGTTACTGACTGGTTAACTGATTGAGGCCAAGGTCTTGCTATTCAAACTGTCCTCTAATTTGAGATCCTCCTCCTCAGCCTGTCAGAATGGAGGGCCAGGGATTTAGCTCAGTGGCACCGTGCCTGCCTTGCAAGCACAAGGTCCTGAGTTCAATCCCTGGTACTGGGGGGAAAAAACAAAAAACAAAACCAGAATGCAGGGATTATAGGCAGGTGCCACCACATCTAGCTTTCCATCCACCTTCATGAGTAATGTTAATTTGTAATTTTTCTGACGGTTTTGGTTTCAAGATAATGCTGGCCTAACAAGAATGTATTAAGAACTATTCCTTTCTCTGAAAACTGCTGGAAAAGTTTGCACAGTAATTCTATTATTTCATCCTTACATTTTGATAGAAATCTCCAGAAATCAGGTGAATCTAAAGTCTCCTTTTCCTTTTTGGTGCAGTGGTGGTTTTTGGACAAGGTCTTCCCATGTATATAGTTCAGGCAGAACTTGATATACAGTCCAAGCTGGCCTCAAACTCCTGATCCTCTTGACTCAGCCTCCCAAGTGCTATGATTACGGGTGTGTATTACGACACCTGGTCCATTGTTTTATTTATGGTAAGGTTATTAACTAAATTTTCAATTATTCTGACACAGGAACTCAGGATACCCCACCCCTACCCCCCAGTAAACTTGGGCAATCTGTCTTTCAAGAAAGTTGTCTATTTAATACAATTTGTCAAATCTGGATTTGACATACTTGGCATAAAGTTGTTCATAATACAGTTGTCCCCACTGCCCTTTTTCAGTATCTGTAGAACCTGTTGTGATGCCAACCTTCTCAATCTATGTATTAGTAATTTTGCCTTTCTCCTTGTTGGTATTACCTAGAGTTTATTGATTTAATTGATTTTTTTCATTTTTCTATTGTTTTTTTAATTAACTGATTTGTTTTGATAGCTGTTTATTTCTCCTATTTATGTTTAATCTGCTCTTCTTTTTCTAATTTCTTAAAGTGGAAGCTCAGACCTTTTTCTTTTCTAATATATTCAGTGCTACAAATTTCCTTAGATAATGCTTTAGCAGCATCCCACTAATTCTCAAATGTTTCTATTTCTATTCCACTCAAGCTACTTTTTGGGGGGGGGAGGGGTACCGGGGATCTAACTTGGGTCCTTGTGCTTGTGCAGCAGGCGGCGAAACCACTGAGCTAAATCCCCGGCCCAAGCTACTTTTAATGTCTTTGATTCATGAGTTATTTTAGGAGTATGATATTTAGTTTCTAAAAATGTTGGAATTTCCCAAGATTCTATTATTGACTTTCCCTCTGCTTCAAGGTACTGGGGACTGAATCCAGGGCCTCTGCACTGAGTTATCCCTGACTCTTTAATTTTTAAATTTTGAGACGTGGCCTAAGTCATTAAGTTGTCCAAGTTGGGTTTGAACTGGCAATCCTCCTGCCTCTGCCTTACATGTGGTGTGTGACACCATGCCAGGCTCCCTTTTTTATTTTAATTCCACTGTAGTCATGAACATACTGCATATAACTTCATTCTTCAAAATATACTATGTGTAGCTTTGTTCTGTTATTGTTTAGTGGAATGTTCTGTTAACTGTTAAATCAGGTCAAGTTGGTTGACAGTACTATTCTGGTCTACTAGAAAATTCTTGCTGACTTCCTGCCTATTTATTCCACCTATTATTGAAAGTGAGGTACTAAGATCTCCAAATATGATTTGATTATTTCTTTTTGCACTTCTTTCAGTTTTTAGTTTTAGGGTTTGTTTTGGTACTGGGGATGGCTTGGGACCTTGTGCTTGCAAGGCAGGCAGTGGCACCACTGAGCTAAATCCCTGGCCGAATTTTATTTTGCTTTTTAAAGGTAGGGATCTCACTACTTATTTCAGGCTGGCCTTGAACTCATGGAGACCCTCCTGCCTCAGCCCTTCCTACCTCCAGCACATGCTGGGATTACAGGCATGCACCTCCCACGCCCAGAGGTATTTTGCTTTATTTGAAGCTCTATTTTAGGTGTACTTAAAAGTTGTTATATCCACTGGATTATCTGATCCCTACTTTATCATGAAATGGGCCTCTTATCCTTGGTAATATTCTTTCCTCTGAAATCTATTTTGTTTTGTTTTAAATACAGCCACTCCAGCCTTCTTTCGACAAGTTTTAACAAGTTATATTTTTCCATTCATCTTCTAACCTACTTGTGTTGTTACCTGTAAAACACATTTCTTATAAGCAGCATACAACTGGGACTTTTTCATCCATTCAGACTGACTATGCCTTTTATTTGGAGGGTTCAGAACATTCACACCAACAACCAGTGTGAATACTGGTACATACTAGAACCTAATCTGTTTTCTATTTGTCCTGTTACTTTCCCCCTCTTTCTTCTTCTGCCTTTTGGATCAATTAACCATTTCTAATGATTCTGTTTTATTTTTGTTGGCGGCATTTAGTCTTTTTTTTTTTTTTAAATCAAACACATGGCCACTCTTTTATCTGTGTTACATTTTATCAGTTAGGATTATAGCCCACCCCCACCTCCCAGCTAACTGATACTGATTTGGTCCTTGATTAAGTCACCCACAAAATTTCTATCTTTCAATTTTTATCATTCACCAACCACTAATCAAGCCCTTTAATTCTCCTCACAGAAGTTAATCACAATAAATGTGATGGTGGAGGTCTATATCTTGCAGGATTATCACTTGAATGGTGCCAGCAAACTCCCGGGATTCAATCATCAAATTCATAAGGTGTAATTATTCATTGATTCTAAACTGTCTTTTGACCTTGCTTAACTATCAGAGAAGATTCTCACACAAAACTACAGAATGACAGGACGACCAAGAGAACAGAACTAGTGAGCAAAGTCATTTATCATACTGCTTCTGTGGGTGGCAGCACTAACAAGGGAATACTACCACACTTAGTCACCATCACCAAATCCAAGGATTATGGTAGCTTCTTGTTACTCACAAGTTCAACATACAAACTGTTGGAATACTCTTGACAATATGGTTTTACCTCATTCAGCAGTCACTGAGAGTTCAGAAGAGGACAAGGTGATGGTGGTTCACATTAACTCTGCTTTTTATTCCATTTTCAATACACACCAGTATTTACTGAGCTATGTTTTTGGAAGGCTTCTCATCTAACAAGGGTTTAAGAAAACATTAAGTATGTATGAGAGAGCAAAATGAAGAGGAAAAGGAATGAGACAGAGAAAGCCAGGGGAAAAGCAACACTGAGGCAAAGAAAAAGGGAGTAAGCCAAGGAAAAGCCAGGAAAGGGAACCAAATGCAAAAGCCTATAAAGGGACACGAGAAAAGAAGGGTAATGTGGGGAAGACTAGTGGAGACCGCAAGGGTCATGAACCTGATGGTCCATGGCATTTATTTTGGTGTAAATGAGCAGACAGTAAATATTTTAGGCTTTGCAGGCCAAAAGTCTCTATTTAACTAATCTTTAAAAAATATAAAAACCATTTTTAGCTCATGAGGCTTGCAAAAATAGGCCTATGCAAGATTTGGCTACAGAAGGTACTTTATGCCCATGTAAGGACTTTGACTCTTATGCAGAGGGAAATACTATTCCATTTTAAAAGAATAACTATCCTGTAGGGAGTTGAGGGAGACTAGTGAAGAGAACACTGCAGTAATCCACAGTAGAGATAATGATAGCTCAGATTAAGGCAGTAACAAGGGAAATGGGAGAAGTGATCAGGTTCTGGATTTACAGGTTTTCCCCTCCAGATAAAGTACACAGATTTGGGGAGTGAGAAAGGAGTGAGGAATGTCTTTTTTGGCACAAAAAAATTAGAACGATGGATTTCAGTTATCACCACTGTGAAGACTGTGAATGAAATAGGTTTTGATGTGTGTTTTGATTCAATATAAGAAGAGATTTGTATTTGTCAAGTCTTAGAAAGATCCTGCTATGATCTGAATGGAACTGCTTTAATTTTAAAAATTAATTTGGGAAGGAATGGCATCTTAACTATATTTCATCTTTCTATCTGTTAACAAGACAAAATATTCTTTTGTGCCTCTGAGTATGGTTCTACAGTTTTCTTCCTATAGATCATCAGCATATTCTGTGATCGATGTATTCCCTGGAACACCTATTTTTTTTTGTTGCTATACTGAATGAGATACTTCAAAAATTAAAAAAATTTTCTAGATGGCTGGGCATGGTGGCATGGGAGGCTGAGGGATGAGGACTGCCGTGAGTTCAAGGGCAGCCTGAACTACATAGCAAGATCTTGTCTCAAAAACAAACAACCACAACAACCAAAAAGTAAAAAACAATTTTTCTAGATGATTATGGCTACATTTAGAGAAGTTATAAATAAATATTCTACTCCTTTAGCTGTCCTAATAAACTCTCATTTTCCATCGGACTCTGCATTTTGAACATCTATGAATATCTCAATACTATAATTTCCCCTCTTTATTTACAATGGCTGTGTTTTTAACTTCTAAATTATTATTTTTTTAACACATTGGTTACAATTTCAAAAACAATGCTAACAGGTCATAGCAAGCAAGTACTCTAGTTTAATGAAACTATGATAAGTTTTCAGAATGATAAACACTGTTTTCCATGGTTTTTAATTTGGTAATTGAACTTTCATCTTTCCATTGTTTTCAGTTTCAGTTCCTTCTTCCTCACTATTTACATTATTACATTTCCTTTTAGATCCTGACAAATCAAGTTTCAGTGGTTTCCTTCCTAGTCTATTTCAGAATAAGTAATTTACATGGACTGTTCTTCCGGGTTGCCTCTTTGACATTTTTGGCCAGATAACTCTGTTGTGGGGAGCTAGTCTACAGTGTCTCTCTGGCCCCCAGCCTCATCCCACCAAACATTACAAACAAAAATGTATTCTCACAGTCCAAGTGTCCCCTTGCAGGATCCCTAGCTGAAAAAAAATCACCGACTTAGTCAAGTAAATACTTTACCTGGGACTTTACTTGCCTCCTATTATTTTACACACATCTCTAATTCCACCCCCTCATGAGACCTTCCCTATATAACTCATCTAAGTTAGGGTATTCCCCATGCCTGCAGCCTCCCTCCTCATACCTTCATTAACTATCACAGTGCATTTCAAGTGTGGACCCTTGGGCTCCTCAAACCTCTCTCAGTCTGTGAAGTTTCTGCATGAGTAGTAAAGTGATTAGTACTGTGTGCTATATTGTGTATTATTTGCCTTTTTCCTTCTGTACTGCAATTTGCACTGACAGTGCTAACACTTTGGCACAAACCAAGACAGTGACAACAAACTGTCCTGGCAGTCTCTGCAGTCTTCATCACCACATGCTTAATTAATAAAGAGCCAGTTTCTTGTAAGAACGCCCAAGAGAAAGCAGTGAAAAGTTATTCTGACCTTCAAGTACACAAATATTTTCAACATTTTGTGTGAGAAACAGGAAGTATGCATTGTATAAAGTACGTTTGGCTTCTAGAATATGACTGTCTTAAGGAAAAGCACTGTATGATTGTTCAAACTGAGTTAAACTAGCTGCTTTTTTGTGGAACATGATTTTTACTTGCAAGAAAAACTGACAAATTATTCAGACATATCTGGCAGACATTTCCTCAAAAATTAATGAAATGTCTGTCGTTTCAAGGAAAACAAGCAGTATTTGTAGCCAAATTTGAATTCTAAAATTTTAATATACCACAAATAAGCATAACCACCTGCTTAGTGCATAAGACTGTCCTGATGTGATCAGTGGTGATATTTAAAAATGTGCATTTTACATAACGGATAGTGTGTCAACATTTGAAAGATCAGTACATGTCAGTGATCCAACATTTCCTAAATGCATGTGATAAACTCATGCATGGTTAAAAGGTCCTTCTAAAGCACAGAGCCTGAAAGTTCATTCATATAGTTTCAAACTTCTGGGTTGTGACCAAGGAACTAACAACTGTCAAATTCTAGTGTTGTATCAAACATTTAAAGTGATTTGAAATGCCTTTAAAATACTCCTCTCTAGCTGGGCTTGGTGGCGCATGCTTGTAATCCCAGCACTCTGGGAGGTGAGGGAGAGGATAGCTGTGAGTTCAAGACCAGTCAGGGCTACAGAGTGAGACCATATCCCAAAAAAACCAAACCAGGCCAGGGATTTAGCTCAGTGGTGCTGCTGCCTGTCTCATAAGCACAAGGTCTTAAACTCAATCCCTGGTACCAAAAACCAAACCAAACCAAATCAAAACAAACAAACAAAAAACCACCAAACCAAATCAAAACAAAGACAAACCTCTTCTCTTTTCCATGATAGGCGGGCTATCCATTTATATCTATACACATCTATCCATTCATTCAACTAGCTATCTATCTGTAAGAGCCCAGATTTTCATTATATATTTAAACCAAAATAATGATAGACTGAATACAAACACAAATGAGAAGCCATCTGTCTTCTATTAAACCAGATATTAAAACTTTTCAAAATTTAAAACAATGTCACTCTTTTCACTACATTTTTAATTGTGGACGACATGATTATTCTTCATAAAAACATAATATTTATGTTAACATGGTGCTATGGTTTAGATCTAAAATGTTCCCCTCAAAGTCACCTGTGGTCAGAGGTGAGGCTTTGGAAGGTGACTGGTTCGTGGTGCACTATGTTCACCAGTGGAATAATCCACTTAGGAGTGCACGGCTGAATGTGCCATTAGGAAGTGGGACCTGATTGAAGGTGGGTCACTGGAGGCGTGGCCTGGAAGAGGGTATTCTTGTCCCTGGCTCCTCCTTTCTCTCACTGCTTCCTGGCTGCCATGAATTAAGCAGCTTTCCTTGTCCATACCATTCTACCACGATGTTTCTGACTTGGAGCTAGTTTACCATGAACTGAACCCCCTAGAAACTGTGGGGCAAGTAAACCTTTCCTCCTCTAAGTTTCTGGTTGTGGGATTTTGTCCCAGCAATAGGAAAGTAACTAATATACATGTACTGGAGCATATTGCTTTTAAATGAATACTTGCAAATTTCTTGGTTTTAATTTCTAATTGAGTAAAATCAATAGATAACCCACTCACATGAAGTTATTTCAGGTCCTTAAAGAGTATAAAAAAGGGATCTTGAGACCAAAAAGTTTAAGAATTGTACTACATCATCACATCAGTCTGTTTTATTATTTTTAAGCATTTATAACTACCTGAAATTCTTGTTATATGTTTAACATCCATCTTTCTCAATTAGCATAGAAACTCTAGATGAGCAGACACCTTTTCTATCTTAGGGAGTACTATATCCCCAGTGCCTAAAATGTGACCCAACACATAGTAAGTGTTCAATATTGGTTTGATGAGGGATGAGGGTGTAGCTCAGTAGTAGAACACTTTCTGGCATGCATGAGGCCCTGGGTTCAATCCCTATTACCTCCCCATCAAAAAAGCATACACAATATTAGCTTGATGAACAGAATGAATTTAATGAGTGGGCAGCACACTGAGGGACAGACGAAAGAAAATATATCATTTTAAATTTATGGAACACACACATCGTCCTTTCAATGATTAGTGGTTTCAGGATAAGGATGAAAGAACAGCCACCATGGGTAGTCCAGCAGGCAGGTATCACTTTCTACTCCGAAAGGCCTGCTCTCCCTCACACTATCTCTCTAGCTCTGTGCCCATCCCAGAAACATCCCAGTCATGGCACCACCTCTGTTTCTTGTGAGCTGTAGCTGCCTCCACCTCCTGCAACCCTGTAGATGGTTGTGACTGCTGGGTCCTCCTATAACTGTAGATGTTCAATGCTGAGACGGAGGCCAGGTTATGTACTTTTACCTTCTGAGATGGCAGATGTTACTGTGGCTCTGTCAAATGTTCCCGTCTACCTTCCAGAGAACACTTATTTCTAGTTTTTTTTTTTTGCGATACCGGGGGTCAAACTCAGGACCTTGCGCTTGTCAGGCAGGCACAGTGCCACTGAGCTACATCCCTAGCAGAGACACTATTTCTAGCTTTTTTGAGACAAGGTCTTACTATATTGCCCAAGATGGCCCGGAACTGGTCATCTTCCTGCCTCAATCTGGCAAGTAGCTGGGATTACAGGCGTGTACCACCACAACGGGTGTGTTTCTAGTTTTTGAAGCTAGACTTTTCATTTTTATTTCCTACTGCACTTCAGTAAGGCAGGAAAAGAACCTGAATTCTGTGCTTACTTACATACAACTTATCTGACTCAGAAGTTCTTATAGAATCTATATTCTTTTTTTTAAAAACAAACTATTTTAATTAACATGGTTTTCTAGTCCAAAGGGCTTTAATATTTGAAAACATTAAATAGAATGGGAAATTAAAGGGAATTTGGAGAATGCTGTGATCGGGCAGCAGCAAATACCAAAAGATTATGATAAAGCTAAGAGGAAAATATAGACAGCAGAAATAATAACTCACACCCACAGAATCTGGGGCCACTTAGAACAGGAATAACCAGTCATACACTCTTCAAACTTACCAAATCACATACATACTACACTGGAATGTAAACATATTTACAGTAAGAATCTCAAATCAAACCATCACAACATTCTATCACTGAACAAAGAAGGTAAGCTATAGTCTTAAAAAGATGGTAATAGGCAAGCAATCTTTCACCTCAAGATGTAGAACCATTTCTTTAATAAAAGACAAAAGTGGAAGATATCATCCTGATCAAACACTCATAAATAGCAGGCATCCAGTCCATGCGAGTCAGGTCCTATGGTGGGCACTGTTGGGTCAGAAATGACATTACTCTTCAAAGAGCTTGCAGACAAGTAAGGGTGGCAAAAATACAAGACAAACACTATCAGGCTGAATATGGTGGTAGTTCTGACATTTCCAAGACTGCTGCCCAAATGGTACAGATTTGTTTTAGTGGATAAGGCTGGGACAGGAAAGGAAGAAGAGGAAAGTAGGGGTTGTTTTAAAAGATGAATGGAGTTGGAAGAAAGAAATGGAGGTAAGGGGAACAAAACTATAGGCAGGAACAACAAAACAAAGGCAGTATACCTGACAGTATACTTGATTATCTAACTTAGTAGAGACTGGTGAAGCCTACAGAATAGGGGAGAAAAAGAAGAGCAACTTGATCACAAAAGGTCTTGTGTTGGCACAGTGAAGATGTAAGTCAGGAGAGATATTTTAAGAAGTGCAGTAAGAAGGTGATCGCTAAGATCTACAAGAAAGATAGATTATGAGGATCTTCTTCAAGAAGGAATGGACCTCAGACTATTCATAAACACTTTAGGAAGCAGAATATACAATATTTACTGAAAATAATGTTGTAGGGAAGAGGGAGCAAGATATTAACAGCATGAAAATGAGGTATGGACTGTAGTGACTGGGTAGATGAAGAGTCGGCACAAGCAGAGAGGACCTGTGAAAAATCAGGAGCAGTGTCCTCCCAGGAAGACTGTGGTTAGAAACACCGCTTTCAAGAATCAGATAAAATACCTGGAGACTGAAACATGGTTTAAATAAACTTGAAAACTTCAACGAAAAATGGACAAAAAAAAGATGGAAATGTGTTTGTGAGATGGAAGTACAGGAGAAAACTTGTGTTCCAGTAGCAGCAGCAAATGCTGCCTTTTAAAGCACAGGGCTAGGGAAGTAGCTCAGTGGTAGAGCACTTGCCGAGCATGTGCGAGGCCCTGGGTTCAATGCCCAGCGCCTCAATCAATCAGTATTTTAAAAGGCTCAAGTTGGAATTTATGGGTTTTAAAAAATTACCTCATTGTTTACCTTATATTTGGTTCTAATTAAAAGATTTAAAATATGAATAAAGCCAAATACATACCTTTTCTGCCTTTTTGTCAGAAATGTCCTGCTTTTCCAGAACAGCCATGCTCTCCTTCAGGTTCTTCACGATATCTGCAGGAGATTTGTGAGACTTTCCAAATGGGAACGGCATGACGGCAGCGACAGAGGCCTCTGCTGCACTCTGCCTGCTTGACCTGCAATGCAGCACAAGGCTCATGTGAACAAACAGTGGGGTCAACAGAAGCCACATTCTGTAAATCCCAATCTGGTAAGAACCCGGTATTTACAAAATCCATTTTACATGACTTTCAAAATCAGTAGGAACTGGGAAACCCACCAATATGTTTAAGAAATGAGGACACAGAGAGATGACTTACAATCACAGAACATTATACTTTATTTTTTGCTTAAATTCTTTTATTGGTACATTTTATGTATATAATACATTTACATTCATCATTGGGTGCTTGTACCTGTACATGATGTATCTTGGTTCCTATTTTTTCCCCATTCCTTGTCCTCCCTTCCCTATTTACAAAGACTTTGTTCTCATTTTTTCCTTTTCTCATTATTTTTCCTTTCCCTTCTTTCCCCTTCCCCTACCCCTTTGGACCTTTTCTTCCTATTTCAAATTATCAATTATTCGTTTTAATCCTTATTTACACTTTCAATTTCTCACACTAGAGAAACTATTCAGTATTTACACGTGTGTCCTATTTATTTCACTTAAGAGTATGGCTTCAATATGCATCCATTTAGCTATAAATGTGTCTCGTTTCTTATTCTTTATGGCTTAGTACTCCATTTTATAAAAAAAACCCCACATCTTCTTTATCCAGTTTCCAGTTGATGGGCACTTGGGCTGTTTCCAAGCTTTAGCTATTACAAACTGCCGCTATAAACATGGGTGCACATATATCGCTGTGGTATGATTCTTTTCATTCTTTGGGGAAGATACCCAGTAGGGGAACAGCTGGGTCAAATGGGACCTAGTTCTTTGAGGTATCTCCATACTGATTTCCACAGTGGTTGCACCAGTCTGCACTCCCACCAACAGTGGAGAAGGGTTCCTTTCTCCCCACATCCTTGCCAGCATTTGTTATTGGTTGATTTCTTGAGAGCAGCCATTTTTTCTGCAGTGAGGTGGAATTTCAGTGTTGTTTTTATCTGCATCTCTCAAATGACCAGTGATGTTAAACCTTTTTTCATATGTTTATTTGCTGCTTTTACTTCTTTGTCTGAGAAATGTCCGTTCATTTCAGATGCCCATTTTTGAATTGGGTCTTTAAATTTGGGGGTTCTGATTTTTTTCAGTTCTTTATATATTCTAGATAGTAGTTCTTTGTCTGAGGTATAGGTGCTAAAAATTTCTTCCCACATTGTAGGTCATCTCTTAGCTCTGTGGGTGGTTTCGCTTGCACTGCAGAAGCTTTTTAATAAGATGAGATCCCAGTTGTTGATTCTTGGTGCTAGTTCCCGTGCTACTGAGGTTTTGTTCATAAAGTCTTTTCCTATGCCAGTGTCTTCGAGAGTTCTACCTAACTTATCTTCCAGCAAGTTTAGTGTTTGTTTTAATATTTAGATCTTTAATACACTTAGAACACTTTGTACTTTTAAAAAGACTATTTTCTTTCTCCTCATATAATCTGCTCCCCTAACCACCCATGAGGAAGAGGTTTCTGGTAATACTGAAATAGGGAGCAGCAGCTACCACTCACGGGGCAACTATTATTCCCTGCAAAGTACTTAATTTGTCATCTCATGGAATCCTTTCAAACAACCCCTGAAGGACACTACTGCTGCAATGTACAGGAAAAGTTAAGCAAGGCTGAGAATCTGGCTCAAGGAACTAAGTAGTAAAATAAGCTTGGGTATGTCTGGATCCAAAGTGTCCTCAATCACCACACTATGCCTCAAATTAACAGGGTCTCAATTCTATGGTGAGGATGGAGAGGCAAAAGGCCAGGAAGGCGCTCAGCCCCAAATAGCACCAAGAACAGGCCTCCCGGCCTGGTCTCTGCTGACACTCCCACTCAGTGTCCCAGTGTCTCTGTAGCTCCTCCTGAGCACCCCCGTGGGCTGCACTGACATGCACACCCTTCCTCAGCACATCCGTAGGTCCATTCCAGTGAGCCCAGGATCAGTGTTGGAGAGAACCCTGGATGGCACTCTGTACAAATCTCTTTTTTTTTTTTGGTCCCGAAGATCGAACTCGGGTCCTTGCACTTGCGCAGCAGGCTGAGAAACCACTGAGCTAACTCCCTGGCCCCAACTCTGTACAAATCTCTTCACAGACCCACAAGGCTCTTAAACGCCACTTGCAACATATACTACTATTTCAGCCTGGATGTGACCACCATCGATGAAAGAACACACTGCATAAAATCCTGGAGATAATGAACTTCTGAAAGTTCTCATTTTCTGGGCAGTAGAAAACATTTTAGCCACATAAGCTACACTATTAAATTCTACAAAGGACAAGATACAACTATTCGAAAAATGGATGAACAATGGAAATGACTTGGGAACATGTTGGAAGTTGCAATTCCTTTTGCTTCATAAACTGAGGAACATTAAACTAGACAGGTGTGGAGGTGCATGTCTGTAATTCCAGTTACTCGGAAGCTGAGACAAGGGAATCAAATGAGATCCTGTCACAAATAAAAAAGAAGAGCTGGGGATGTAGCTCAATGTGAAGGCCCTGCGTCCAATCCTCAGTACAACAAAACAAAACAAAGCAAAGCAAAAGCTAAACTCATAGGTATTAAACAGTCTTGTATAAAATACCAAAGATAACACTTTTCAGGAGAAATTTACAGACCACTTAGATAGTGGTTTTCGAACTGTGAATTCCAACCTCATACTGCTCCCAGGTACCTCCTCACCTCCCACCTGTGCACCAAAGTAGGAAGAGGGTCTCAGGTACCCCAACTTTACTTTGTTTTTTTCCCCATGTAAACATATATATCTCTAATACATAGCATCATGACAGGTGTTTGGAACCTGGCCTAAAATTTCATTTGAAGAATTTGATTTTTCCCATTAACATTTGAGATACAGTAACATGCATATCTATTTACAAAGATCAAATATTTAGGGGGAAAGATCACACAAGTGAATGTTAGTGTTAAGCCTATTATTAAATCATAAATCAGCATGTTATTTCTCCACATGTTTTGATATGACCTGTTCTGACCGACCAATCTCTATCCCCAAATATCACCTAACTCTGCTTCTGTCAACCTATAAATCCTTTTCTGGATCAAATTAAAACCGTATCTTCATTAACCAAACAGAGGACTCAAAACTAACAGATGTCTTCCGCCACATGTTCTCAAAATTCAAAGATGCTTAAGTCCATTTTTAAATATCTATTCTAGTTGACAAGGAGTTTGGATGGGGAGTCACTCCCCATTTCACTATCTGGCTAGATGGCACACAAATCTTCAGTCTTTTCCATTACGTTTTGAGGGTGGAGGTTTGGGGGACACATGCAGGTTGCTTCTCCATAAACACAACAGGCCATATTCACAATAAGTTCTCTGAAAATATTATCTTTCCTTTCTATAACCTTGCAAATAAAGGCAGTGATGCTATATATGTCAGGGCTGGGTGCAGGGTGGGAATGTTTAATGGTATTTTGCAGGAAGTGTTACGGTGCTATGCAACAGAGATATTTTCAGCTCTGGCTCAATTATGGAAGAGGTGACTTTACAGGGTAAGGAAGGCTTAAAAGGTCCTACCCCACACCAAATGTTGGTCACAGCAGAAAGCACAGCTGCCAAAGAGAAGACACATACAAAATGCTTCTGTGAGGGAAGAGGGAGGCATGACAGAACCATTCCTCTTAATTCAAACACTGAGCAAGCAGCTAAGATTTTATAGAACATGTAAACTTAAAAAACGTACTCCGGGGCCAGGGATTTAGCAGTAGTTTAACTGCCTGCTGCACAAGCACAAGGACCCAAGTTCCATCCCCGGTACCAAAAAACCCAAAACAACAACAACTACAACAACAACAAAAATGTACTCCAAGGAAATAGCAGGAACATGTACACAAAAGGAGAAGTGGACATTCCTCAGCAGAATTAATCATATCAGCAAAAGTATTCATGACAGACTCATACCCAACCCTCACTTCATAAATCCTTTTATTTAGTTGTAAAAAGTATTAAATATTAGGTGAAATTATAGTTATTTTTACAGTACAGTAAATCTCAACAAATTATTTTATTTCACTTATGTCTTCAGATTCACCTCTTAATACAGCTACTCGAAACTGGAACTGGGGGTAAAAACAACTCCTAAAACTTCTGCATTAGAAAATTTGTTTCTTCTGTCTAGGTTTTTTTTTTTAAAATGTCTAGGTTTGTTATGTACTGACCTTAAATATACATTAGAATGATGTATGCACTAAGTGACCAATTTTTAGAATAATTCAAAATATAGAAAAGCTTACAATTTAAGAATGCCCCTAAGTGATGATAAACCACACAGATAATACATGTGCCTAGAACACTATTAAGAGAGTAAGAATAATAATATTTTCAGAAATAGGTTAACATGCATAGAACTACTAAGTATTGATTTTGTGTTGCTGATTTACAATGAACACAAAAAAGAAAACTAAAGTAGCTTCCGAGGAAGAACCATTTGTCTCAACGTACTTTGTCTCATAAGCAATATGGGGAAATTATAGAAATGTTGTATGTTTTAAAGATGTGGAGATTGAGCCCAAAACAGTCAGTCAAAGGAGTTGAAAGGTGTAAAAAGGGTAGGAATCTGGCATCTTTTTTTAGGAGCCTTTTTGGTAACTATTTGACTCCTTTGATCATTCATGTGTGTGTGTGTGTATATATATATATATATATATATATAACTTTGATAAATATAAACCCTAAATTTAAGGAAAATGGTTGGTAAAATAATTCATCTGTAATACCTAAAAAGTACTATCTGCAAAATATTGAAACTGAAGGCAGACAAAAAAAAGTGGCCTCCCAACTTTCTAATCTTCAAAGTTAGATATTTTCTATTTTATTCAATTCCATTTTTAAAAATACATGGGATTCTATATAAATGAATCACTAATTGGTTTTAGAAGATTTGGAACCTTTCAAAAAACAGGCTTAAAAAGAGTTAAGCTTCATGCTTCAATTCTTGCTCCAATCTCCTTACTCTAATCTATACTCACAAGAAACAGGAGTTAATTCATACACAGAGCAACACATGATCTTCAGACGTGCTCAAGTTACAGCAAAGGCACCTCACTCTAGAGGACACTGCTTTCTCCCCAGAGTAGAGACGGTGCCCCGTTCTGTGACCCTGAAGGATGTGAAACAGACAGGCACAATCTGAGTTTGGAGCTAACAATTCCAAGACAATGGCGATGGCCAAGGGGTTAAAGAAGACAGCTTTCACTGTAACAATCTGTCTGCTTTTCTCATTTATTCCTCATCATCAGCAGTACTTGCTTAGGTAAGAATATGGAGGCATTCTGGGGAACAATCACAGCTCACTCGCTGATCACGGATACCCTTTTAAAATAACTTTTTATTGCCTTAGAATACAATCCAAAGTCCTGGCTAGGGCCCTCTAGGCTTCACCCATCTCCAACTGACAGCTGAGCTCTTCAGTTCCTATCACAGGGGCCCAGCCACGCCGCTGTCCTTTCTGCTTCCCGAATACGCCAGTGTTACAATGCAAGTATCTGGTAAACTGTGATTTTACAATCTAGATGGTAGGCACATGGGTTTTCATTGCTAGTTTAATTTCTTCATGCTCAAAATTTTTCTTAATATTGTTTAAAACAGCTTAAAATTATGTTTCGCTCCTAAGTAGAGAGGGAAATCAGCAGAAATACACATTACGACTGAAAAAATTCATTTAATTTTCAAACATAACTCTTGTCCTTTCAAAATGGTTGGTTCATAACAAATCTCAGCAGGATGCCTTCGGCTGAGCCAAAACTTGTTTATACAGTCTGGACAAAGCCAGTTATTGTCAGAATCCTCAAGGGACCACATCTACACTTCCCAAACTGGAGGTACGCTTGCTCTTGATGGTTATCAGTTGTGTGTGTCTGAATCCCTAAGATAAAGAAGGGTTGGAGGGGAAATTTAACTTGACAATGGGGAGGGGTAATTTAACACATTACTTTGTTAAAAAATGTTGTCTTGGCATTTTATTTTATTCATTTATTTTTGGTGGGGGTTGAGACAAGGTCTCGCTAAGTGCTTCAGGCTGGCCTCAAACTCAGTGATCCTCCTGCCTCAGCCTCCAAAGTGCTAGGACTACAAGCGTGTGCCACCATGCCCAGCTTAATATATTACTTTTATATTAAAATGAACACTTAGGGCACTGCATGCTGAATCTGCATGAAAAGAATCCACTGGACATTTGCCTTGCCCCAGTGTTCATGTATTGCTCCCCACTGGTTGTTTTCCCTTCTCCAAACTTTCTCCATCCATCCATTGTATTTAATTCAATGACTCATCTTTACTTATCTTTAAGTTGATGTCCTTCAAAATTCTGCCCTTGGCTGTCCCACTTATCCTATATTCCCTTTAGGTGATCTCAACCTATGGTTTCAACAAATTGAAATCTACTTCCAGACCCAAGTCTACATTTCCATCTGCTTCTCCCTACAAGTATCCTCCTAGAAATCCAAACTTCATACAATCTGTTCTTTTTTTTTTCTATGTTCCCTTTCAGAGGGAATGGACCCACTGTTCACCCAAACACAACACTTGGCTGTCACAATGGACTGCACTGGCTTAACTCTTCATATATAATCAGTTCACAATTTTAGTCAATTCTCTTTTCTAAATCTTCCCCCACAGAAACCAAGTATAGACTCACTATTCTCCACACAGCCGAGAGGTATTCAATGCAGTCAGTAATACCCCTATGGGACTGCTATAAGCTAGATGTCTCTCAAAATTCATGTGCTGGAAACTTAATCCCCAAAGTACAAGTTTGGAGGTATGGCTTAACAGGAGGTGTTTAGGTCATGCAGGCAGAGCCTAATGGACTCATAAGTACTATTATAAAAAGGGCCTCTAAAAGGGGTTTACTCCCTTCTGCCATGTGAGGATACAGGGTTCTTTCCTTTTCAACCTATCTTTCACCATGTGAGGATACAGACCTCATCCAGACACCAAATGCCAATCTTGATTTTAGATTCAGTTTCTAGAATGGTGAGAAATACATTTCTGTTCCTTATGTATATATCACCTACTACTATAGGTACTATAATGCTGCTATAACATCAGGGATGTTCAGAAAATTTGGTGGTCATAATGATAGGGGGATTTATTGACCACTGAAATCATCATCATCAAAAAAAAATTACTTTTTAGGCTGTTGATCACATAAGTATATCTTTCTGCAAGTTTCTGTGTATTTGGGGGTGTGTGTTAGAATAATGACTCTCTGCTCCTTGCTCCTGCTTCTAAGTTCATCACCTAGAGTTAAACTTTCAGCTTTAAAAAAATGGTTACACTGTTCATTTTACAAAATTCAAACATTAAAGGATTACATGAGGTAGAAAGTGACAATCACCTGCAAAGTGTACAGAGATAGCCACTATTAACAGATTGGTATATTCTCCTTTTTATTACTTGTTTTAGATTTGTAAGTTTTTGTGCCGGGAGGCCAGATGGTGCTAGAAATGGTCACTCTGCCAGTCACTGGGACACACTCATTCATGCAAACTCTGCATACTCACTGTACGCCACCAATCTAAAGCATCAAGGCTGCCTGCTGTTAAGACAACCTTCTGCTGCATATGGATGTGGGTGTATGTATTTAGCAAAAACAATGAAAAGCTGCTGAATGACAACACATTCCTAGACAGCTGAGTTCACAAGGCTCTTAACATATTTGTTATATCTGACTCATAAACTTGGTGGTCAAAAGGGAAAAGTACAAACAAATCCACACACAACATTGTGACATATAGGGACCACCAAAATACTTAATTAAGCACCCATGGAAAGTGTGAAATGTTGTATACCTGTGAGCCACCCTCCCCCAAATTAGGTCTAAAACCTAATCCTCTGCTTCCAGGGTTAGTGCTACTTAATTATTGAATATATACAGAAGCTGTGTTAGACTCTCGACTATTTGGTAATACAGGGTTATTACAGAGAGCACAGTAGTTAATTACATGGGCCTTAAAGATAGTCTGTGTTCAAATCCTGCCTCACCAGGCCTTACCTGGTACTTTCTTCAATTTTGATCTGTGAAAAACAATAGTTACCTCACAATGTGGCATAAGAGTTAAATTACTTTAAATGTGTTTAAAGTATTTAGCACAGCACCTGTACATAGTAAAATCTGAATAGTTATAGGAGACGGTTTCCTCTTGCCTCTAAAATCCAATTCATGATTACCAGTTCTGGAACTAAAATGGGTAGACAGGATATCTATCACATAGACTGGATAGCCATATGCAATAGATTAAAAGGAGTGATGCTACCTTTCTTTTTTAAGCCTGCACCTAATGTCTTGATCCAGCTTTTGGAAGGACAAGAAGCACTGCCATCTTAGATACAAATAAGATATGATGATTCAGCTCCATTAAAATAAACCATGAGTAGCTTTAAGAAGCAGCTGAATCTCTGGTTAATTATCAAAAGCTACCAAACACATAGCTCTAAATTAACTATGTCAAAACCAAAATCAAGGGCCAGGGATTTAGCTCAGTGGCACCGCGCCTGGCTCGCAAGCACAAGGTCCTGAGTTCGATCCCTAGTACCAAAAAAAAAAAATAAAAATCAAGCGTTCAAAAGCATATAAGACATTGGAATATATTTTATGATTAACAGATCTTGTCCAGATTTTCAGGGGCCAATGAAATCTAACAGAAGCTATTCTGAAATTCTTTTAGAGGCTAGATATTAAATCAGATGGCTGTAGCGATGGCCACAATATCAGCAATATTTACAGTACTGTGAGATCTCTCACATACAGTTTACAAAGCATTATCACTTCTGTTTAATCTGAACCCCCCCCCCTCCTGACTTCCCATTTCACTCAATAAGATCTACATTCCTAACCAAACTGCAAGGTTCCTTGTGGTCTGTTCCTTTCTGTTCTCACCTCCCTCGCTCCAGGCTTTACCTATACTCTCTTGTTTGATATTTTTGGGTCAGGCCCATGCGTATTTCCCACATTATTCATGGGGAACTATTAGCATAAATCATCACCCCCCCCCATTTCATTCACATTTCTGCTCAAATGACACCCAATCAATATGGCCTTCCCTGACCACTCTTTCTAAAAACAACACCCCTCTCCCACGCTCATCTCATCTTGCTTCATTCTCTTCTAGTACAGTACTTATTACCACAATGTGACATACATTTACCTATCTTCCTTTATTACTGTAAGTCCCATGAAAACATGGACTGTGTTGGTTTCATCCTTCACTGTTTTATCCACAGAAAGTGATGTGTGACATACGAGAGATTTGTAGAAGAAACTGTTTCTTTCATCCTCAATGAAACAGAGTGGGATTCTTCTGACTCTTCATTCCTAAGAGAAGTTCTATTACTTCTGTTCAGTAAATTAGTAAAATAAGGCTCAAAGAAGATTGGATGATTTGTTCTAATACCATGAAGCTAGTTAATAAAGTGGAAAAGCTGGGACTTTAAACCAAATTTTGACCAATTTTTATGCAGGGTTTTATCAGGTCACCTAGTATCTTTCATATTGCAATGAATATATTCATCATGCTCTAAAATATTCCTCTTAAAACTTCAACCACTGGGCTGGGGATTTAGCTCAGTGGTTTTGCTGCCTGGCGCGCAAGCACAAAGACCCGAGTTCGATCCAAAAAAAAAAAAAAAAAAAAAAAACCCCGCAAAAAACCCCACAAACCTTCAACCACACTTCTACAAATATGTCCTAATAACTGCTTCTGTAAAATTCATTTATTTATTTAGGTACTGGGGATCGAAATTGAGTCCTTGCGCTTGCACAGCAGGCAGCGAAACCACTGAGCTAAATCCCCGGCCCCTGCTTCTCTAAAATTTAGGTAAAATATGGCTACTTAATAGTACTTTAAAATAGGAGAAAAAGGAAAAACAATCTGAATCCTCAGAAAATATAGCTAAATACTGTGAAGTCACTTAAAATGATTCTTCTGAAGCTTTCTAGACATGAAAAAGCACCTGCAATTTCTCTTGAATAATATTTCACATATAAAATTGCATATGTATTATAAATCCACCTGTGATCTTTATATGCAGAGGCATATACGGCTTAAGAGAAAAAAATATCAAAGGTTAATATGGGTAATGAAAGTGTAATTTGTATAATTAAGTATTTACAATGTGCATGTAACTTTTCCCCCTGATAACAGAAATAGTATTTAGAAGATTAATTTTAAGATCATTTTCCACAAAAAGGAATGAGAACCCCATGAAAGAGTAGAAAATATACAAGATGGGCCTGGGACATGTTACTCTAGAAAACAAATACTAGTGAGGCTATTCCAAAAGACAGAGAAGCAAAACTGAAAAGGTTTCCAAAGACCTAGGATGGCACAATTTAGGCATAAAATGAAAACGATTGCAGTGGATTGACATTAAAATCAAATATCTGCATATATATTTAATAGTAATATAAGTAAAACATTAAAATCTATTAAAATTAACTGTAAAAATTTTATTAGTTACATGGGAGGCTGTGAGAGCAACAATTTTATACTCTGAAAATTGCTAAATGAAGAGAATGACACATTTATCCCGTCTCTTTTGTACAGTCAGGTTTTCAAGGTAACTGAACAGTTGACACGGAAAAGCTCTTGACAGAAGATTCATAGCTAATGAATACAGAAAAACAGAAATTACCATTCTATAAACCTTGATGAAATAATGAATCTGGCAACAATCATCAATACGCAAGGAACACTATTAGGTGAAAGGTAGATGGGGGATTTTCACAGTGGATACATGACTGATGGCAGGGATCACACTGATCTATGACTAAGAATAGGACAACCACGATACAATGCAATAGAAAGTACAAAGCATCACCTGTACAAAATTTGACCCCCTGCCTTTCCCCCAAACTACTACAACTCTAAATCCAGGCAAGCTTCCAGTTGTATCCATCTGTCCACAGGAAACATGAAGGACCCTGAAGGAAGCTAAACAATGTCACAGGGAAGCAGTAAGACAAATCCAGAAAACAGGAACTTCATAGGACAAATGGTGGGTTCCTCCAACAAATCCAATGGTGAGAGAGAGAAGGAGATGGGAAGAGAATGAGAGAGAGAGAATGAGAGGAAATAGGTGAGTGCCGTGGAGACTGGTAAACAGTCTTCACTGTAGACTCCACTGAAGACTCAGACCTTCTCTGGACCCTGATTCATATAAACCAAATGAAAAGAAAAATGTTGGCAATTAGGGAAATTATACACTGGGTCTGAAGATTAAAAATTTTTTCATTAATTTTGTTAGGTATTATAATAAGTATATAAGAAATATACTTACCAGTTAAGACACAAAAGTCAAAATTAAGTGATCTGAAATTTGCTTTAATATAGTTTACCACTATGTCTCCAAAAAAGCAAGATAGGGGATAGATGCAACAAGGCTAGCAAAGCTGGAAATTCATTATTCTAGAGACTGTTTGTATATACTTGATCATGTTCTTAATTTTAAAAAGTTAGTAATAGGGCAGTTTCTATTTGAAGAACCAGTATGCTTAAGACACTATGAGATGAACTACATCACTGATTGTGTTTTCTTTTAATTTCCCCCCTTATTTTCTAGGGAAAATAAAAATTTAAATTTAGGGGCCAGGGATGGGGCTCAGTGGTAGAGCAGAGCACTTGCCTAACATTCATGAGGCCCTAAGTTCAAATCTCTAGCCCTGAAGGAAAAAAAAAGGTCAAAAGTACGTGTCATTGCAAAATGATCATCTTAATGTTTTGGACATAAAAATAAACCTTTTTCCTCCTTAGAGCCTCAGAGCTCTCTTAACTGTTCCAATCTACGTGTTTCGCTGTCCACTGCAATTCAATTCAACTCACTTCGTTGATGGCACATAAGCACAGAAAGAGCATCTACAAATAAATAGGTGTAAGGCAATGGCTTTAACACTCCCTGAAATAATTCCTGGAAACTGCAGCAATGCTAACTTGGGTAACCCTACTTGGGAATGCCCACTGCATCTTAAAACAGTTGTGAATGTAAGTCCCTCTTCTATTAAGTCTCAGACACATACTGTGTAGAGAACTAGGCAGTACCCTAACCACCTCCTGGTCCCACCAAGTCCCTGGAGCACATGCACAGTGGCCATGGGCTTCTCCATATATTCATTCTTTGGAAAATTCCTTTAGGCATATGCCTGTATTATTTTTTTAAAAAGAGAGATTTCCAAAGGCTTCAAATATTTTTAATCTTTTCAGAATTTAAAGGTGAGGGAAGACCACTGTAAGAGAAGAGTTTCCATGATCTCAAAGCTATCATATACAGCATTATCAAATGGACCAGTTAATTCCATTTTTGTAATCCAAAGTACTAAATAATTATTATGCCAACTCAACATTAATAGTATTCCCACAAGTTTAAGTGTTTGAAAAATATATACCTAGGAAAGGGCTTTGCTTTAGTAGTTGACTTTTAGAGAAAAGTCATTTTACAAAGATTTTAAAAAATCAACATCCCAGGGCCAAGGATTTAGCTTAGTGGTTCCGCTGCCTGCCTCGCAAGTGTAGGGACCAGAGTTCAATCCCTGGTACCAAAAACAAAACAAAACCAAAAAACAAAACCAAAAAAATCAACATCCCTTGTAAAAGGCTATGTGTTAATTTTACAAACAGGAACTCATGTTCAACCTCAAACACTTACTGAGAGAACTGTACCATTGTCAAGTTTTACTGTGGTAATTTTGGTGTAATATGAAGTCATTATGGATTTGCAAGACTAAAGTTATGATAAGTACAACAGAATATTTCAAGCTGCTGTAAACCTTTCTGAAACAAGGTAGGGCAGCATGTATAAACACTGACCTAGGCAGTTCTGGAATTTACTTAACGATATGGCTGGCAGTGTTTTAACCAAGCTGAACACAGCTAAGTAACTCTTAGGAATTTCGAGTGCATCATGGACCCGAGATCTGTGACTTCCTTCTCAGCTCTGACAGTCACACACACACACCCTCTTTGACTGCTGCTCTTTATAAAGTATTTGCTTTTGGCCCCATTTGCTCGGCCCCACTACTAGTTTTCTAATGTCTTGTTATTTGAAACAAGGTAATTTGCTCAGAGGAAAACAGGTGCCATCAAGAAGGGAGTATCGGGCCTGGGATTTAGCTCAGCGGTTCCACTGCCTGTCCAGCAAGCGCAAGGACCCGAGTTCGATCCCTGGTACCAAAAAAAAAAAAAAAAAAAAGGGAGTATCTTTAAATGAGCTTCTAGGTGTAACAAAATGACTATCAATTTCTAAATCAGCTTAATAATACCATAAAGGCGAATTTAAAAATTAAGGTCTATGTTCCAATTTTCTGCATGAATGTAACTAGACAAAATTTGGATATTTTTAATGATTCCATACAAAAATACCTTTAACAACTGTCTCAATTATAAAAGTAAATACACTTTCTTCATAGTTGAAACTGACCACTATCAGACTTCCGAGTTAACAGGGGGCCATCATCTCAGTATTTCTCCAAAGGACAGATTGTTTTTAACTACTTCAGCAAAACGACTAAGGTCCAAAATCTGGATTTTTTTTTTGGTAGTGGAGATCGAACCAGGTCCCCGTGCTTGCGAGGCAGGTGGCGGCACCACTGAGCTAAATCCCCGGACCTAGAACTTATTTTTAATAAGTTACTATATATGCCTCTTCCTTTTTCTGCAGACCCACCCAGCCTTACTTAAGATACCAGTGCAGTCATTCCTGAAAGTCATAGAGTGAGTGGGAGAAAAGAAGCTATAATTCTCCACTAACCAGTCTGACTTAGGGTAGCTACTAAACTGAAATGTCAGCTTTCTCATCTTTACACAAACTGAGGAAGTGATTCCTGACCTGCCCACCTTAGACAGCTAAACAAAGGGCTGCTCTGTCCACAAAAAGACCACACAATGTTCTATGCAAGTTTTGTATACCAGACAAGAGACTAAAATGAAGCCAAGCAAGATTTTGAGAATGACTCAGAGAAGGCAGCAGTCTGAGGGTCAACACACGCAGATTCTTAACTCATAGCAAAAGCCCATGCCAATCTGCATAGCCATCAACAAACAATCCACAAGGGCAGCCATTTCCTCACCAGCTAACTAACAGTAGGCACTAGAAATCCTTTTGATTTTTGCCAATCTGCCCAATTAAAAACGCTGTCTTCCTCATCACTGCCTTTTCCCTTCTGATCCATCTTCTAATCTGAACTGATCACTGATGACAATCAGTGTATTTTCCATTTGTACTTGCCCCTTAATCTACTAGATTTGGGGTCTTTCTCTTACGGATTGTAGAATATTGTATAATTATGAATATTATCCCTTTAGCTTTTTTCCTTTTGCAAATATGTTCTCCTTGCTTGCCAACTGCATTCAACTTTGCCTCTTAAAGTACAAAGTTTTAATTTTCTTACAGCTTTACCTATAAACCTTTTTCTTTAAAAACATTGGATTTCCTACTGTGCTTACAATCGCATGTTGAATATGAATGCAAGATTTCATATTTATATATATATCAAATGTTATTTACACCTAAACAATGCTATCTTTTTCAGAAATAAGCCATTCTAGTAAAATGTAATTTAACAAATCCAAATAAACTATCCAGTTTGAAGGATGGCTACATTCCTTGTAACACTGCTTTGTTTTGGACAAGAACGTCTATCAAGAAATCCACTGTAAGTCGGGGATGTAGCTCAGTGGTGCCGCCACCTGCCTCGCAAGTGTAAGGTCCTGAGTTTGATCCCTGGTACCAAAAAAAAAAAAAAAAAATCCACTGTAACAAAAGAATTCACAAGTTTTCTCCAGTTAATCACCAACAAATTAAGTTATTTTAGGTTTGCATAGTATATTTTTATATAGGATAGCTATACTTAAACATGTTAAATATAATGTTAAACTTAATTTTAATGAATTTTCAAAATTATAGGCCTAAAAATTGAACAGACATGCCTTTTAGAAATGGATTCCAACTAAGCATGTGACAAAATTCCCATTCCTCAAGCCACAGGTATAAACCCTGGAGGTAGAGGTTGACAAACCATACCATTAAACCTGGGCAGCCATAGATAGCCAGTAGGTATCAGGTAGGAATATTTGAGGTAGACTTGTAACGGAGTAAAAACTGAAAGTGACAGATGTCATGAAGAAAGAAATCCAAGTATTTGAGTGGTCTAATCAGACTTGTTACTATAGTCATTAGTCTATGAGCTGTCTGGGAGCAAGAGCCACGTACTCACGCTCAATCTGGACTAACTTAGCACAGCTAGCAACTATGTTCCTGTAACATTACCTAATGGATAAAGGTGAGGAGCCTTGAGGGCGCTGACTCAACCAGGGGACACTCGAAACTGTTCTCCAGGCACTCCAGTCTGTCACTATTTCCCTCAAACAGCGTGGTATCCCAAAGATCTCATACTCCATATGGGATCTGGCCAGCCAAGACTACCTATCCACAGATTCATAAATGCAGTCTTAAACTCCATTAATCATACCTGTAATCCAGCACTCTGGGAGGCTGAGACAGGAGGACATCAAGTTTGAGCCCAGTTTGGGCAATTCAGCAATTTAGTAAGACCCAGCCTCAAAGTTTAAAAAAAAAAAAAAAAAAAAGGGCTGGCAATGTGCCCCAGTGCAAAGGTCTTGGGTTCAATCCCCAGTCCCGCGTGCGCCCCCAACAACTAGAAAGCTTTCTTGATCTGGTCTTTCATACCCGCTGTGGCAAGCCACATCCTCACTGTTTACTACTGCATTTAGGGACATGCCAATAAGACTGAGCAATTATTCCTACTAAATCCCTTCTGGTTTAGATTCAACATACAGTATGATATCTAAAAATTTTTCTTAGATTATTATTCTGTTATCTAGTGTATTGCTAGTTTTCCCCATCAGATTCTTGTCAAATGCAAATCTGATCAGCAAGTCACAAAGGTCTTCCTTTATTCCCTGTTAAAAAGAACAAAGAGGTCAGGGAAGACACGGTGCTGGAACTTTCCAATTAAAGCTTGCCATCAGTCTCTTTTGTGTATGGTCACTTTAAACAACTGCAAGGCCATCAGGCCACCTAACTGCACCAGGACTACCCATGGTTGCTGACAGATTTCTCGGACCTTATGACACACATTAAAAAAAAAAAAAGTATCACCAAACAGCACTTATGTTAGTAAGTAAAATTACATTATCATTCTCTATTTTATTCTCTTTTGTTCTATTACAGTCCATTAATCTCTCCTGTCCTTTTAAATGCTGGTCATAGCCATTAATAGGATGGTACTATAGTTAGTAAAACAAAGATTTAAAAATCAACCTGAGTAGGTCTTTTACTAATGACAGCTATCTTACCTGAAAAGCTGAACTTTTCAAATTATCACAAAGCACAAAGATTTTATCACATACTTTGAGATTTAAGATTATAGTTACATATTATAAAGCATTATCTAGAAACACCTGTAATACATGACTAACTGGTTTTTGTGATCTTTTATCAATAAGGACCTACTATCTTTAGTTTTATCAATAATGATTCATGCATATATATTAAGGAATTAAGAATTACATTATCATAGTTTTAGAATTAGTTTGAAAATGTGAACATTCAACTACTTCTAGAAAAATTAGCACTGTATTTTAATATGAAAGGTTAATCAATGTCCACATTTTAAAAATGTGAAACTACCAATCTTCAAGGATGAAATTATAATTTTCTCCTGATTAAATTTATTGCTCACTTTGCTACAGGGCTGTGGAAACATAGTTCATATGAGCACTAGTAAGCCTTTTGGTCTCATCTATGTTTCTATAAATAGAAAAGCAAACAGCCAATTTTGTCTTTTAAAAATTATAGCTCCTTAAAAAGCATGTCTAATTCAAAACCTGAACTGCTAACAAGTGAGAAAATTTGAAACAAAAGTTCAAACATGGTAATAAACAAACAAACAAAAAAAACAGGTGCCGTGGCATATGCCATTCAGAAGTCTGAGAAGGGAGGATTGCAAGTCTGAGGGCAGTCTGGGCAACTTAGTGAGAACTTCTTTGCCTCAAAATTAAAAACAAAGGGGCCGAGCATTTAGCTCAGTGGTTCCGCTGCCTGCATCGCAAGCGCAAGGACCTGAGTTTGATCCGAGTACCCCTCCAAAAAAAAAAAAAAAAGCACCAAATTAAAAACAAAAAGGGGTGGGGGGTGCAGCTCAGTAGTAGAACCCTATGAACTTGGTTCCCAGTACCATAAGAAAAACAAAAACCCTGCTATTTAGGAAATTATTTTGGAGTCAAAGCATTAAGATGTATAAAAAATGCTGTGATTTCAGAAAGTTACACCCAAGAGTGGTGAAATGATTTTTATTTTTTGCTTTTCAAAATTACACGTTAAAAATAAAAACCCAAATTTCTTCTTAAAGCTTACACCCTTATACTTCTTTCTACAGGATCAGATATAAACCTGGAAAATCACTCTCCTTCAAGGTTCAAGCATTACTATTTCTGTTATGGCCAAATGCCCACAAAAGCACAAACGTACCACAAAAACCAGCTTGAGCAGAACCACCATAGTTGGAGTTTTCTTTTTAAACTGTTCAGAGCTGCCATATGGTGGTATTTAGTGTAAGCAGACATTTTCCCATAGAAGTATTTAGAGTCACAGGATGCACAATTATATGGCCCTTTAGAGGATCATGTGGAACATTCACCAAGGAGCGGATCCTTGAGAATTCTCCTATCAATAATGTATCTTTCCACTATCCAGATCAACAGACTAACTGGCATAAGAAGGCTTGAGCCTGGGCTGAAAAGAGTTCTCAATGAAACAATGAGGCTAAAAATGGTTAAACTTCAGAGGAAGTAACTGAATCTCAGTTGTCAAATGAGCGGAAGAATCACATACAAAAGCTATTGCTTGTGATTTTGGAGGGAAAAACAAAACAATACTCCCCAATCACAAAGCCAAAACTCAGCCCATGGACCAAAAGATGAGAAGTCAATGAAGTACATACAATAAGGAGACAGGTACACAGATGGCTTAAATCTATGAAACACTGCAATGCATGCCGTGTTACCCAAACCTGTATGAAAATAAAAAACCAAACAAGTGATGGGAATAGCAAGTTCAGGGGTAGACAGAGCTCTGCGTGCTGAAGATCACCGGCATCAGTCAAGAAGATGCTTCCTGAACTGCCTCCTAAAGACTGCAATCTTCGGGCAAAAGCAAGAAAACGGATTACAACTGACTGGAGAACTTTATGCCACAAACTGAGCTATGATAAGGAAAACAATTATTTTCTAATTTTGTCAAGCTCTGATGGGTAACAACGTACAAGTGAGAAGGCAGAAGGTGAAAAACTCACTGTAAGACCAAGTGCTGTTTACAGACGACCACATGGCTTCTTCAACTGCTCAAAGAACACTCCACTGTTTATGGTGTGGTGCTTTCCAGTGAAGTGCTGACAGCATAATACAGTCAAACTGGAAAATTTGCTTTTTGATCATGAAGGTATCTAAAATATTTTAGTGAAAAGCACCTAATATCCAAAGGGAGCATAAAATGTTAAGTTCTTAAAGGTCCCCAAGCAGAATGAGCAGCATGTTTACTTACATTGAAAACTTATTTCCGGCCAGGCATGGTGGTGCATCCCTGTAGTCCCAGCACTCAGGAGGCTGAGGCAGGAGGATTGCTATGAGTTCGAGGCCAGCCTGGACTACATAGTGAGTTCAAGGCCAGCCTGAACTACATAGCAAGACCCTGTCTCCACAGGGAGATCTTGTTACAAAACAAAACAAAAATTTCCTAATGTAAGCACTATACACCACAACGCAAGCTAAGACAAATATCAACATGTATGAAAAAGGGGGGTGGAGGGGACAGAGAAAGGAATTTAAAAAAAGGTTGTAGTATGTACATGTAACCACTCCCATGATGACTGTAAACTCCATGAATTGCAAACATGTACTAATAAACAGAAATTTTAAAAATACTTATTTCCCTCTACAAATTTTGAACATAGGAGTTCATTTCCCTTTACTACTTCAGCCAAGGAATGTTATTACTGCAAATTATTGGGATGACTAAATAAACTCAAACATATAGAGAAAAATTTATTTATTTATTTCCCAGTACTGGGGATCAAACTCAGGACCTTGCACTTGCCAGGCTGGCACCAGCACCACTGAGCTAAATCCCTGGCTCAGGATTTATTATTCTTGTGCAGGCTCCAACATGCTTTTCTTGATTTTTTAACTCTCCCAAATGTTGGGGTTCTCATTAACCATACTGTCAACCTTTCAGAATCATAGTGGTTTGAACAGGAACTTATACTGGTTAAAATTTAGGTTTCTATGGATGTTCTGGGAAGTAGGCAGAAAGGGTGAGCTTATTCCACACAAGTGGGAGATTGGTGACCCAGGCAGGGTCTGAAAATACACAATGACATTACTTGTGGGATGTATATGTGTGTGTGTGTGTGTGTGTGTGTGTGTGTGTGTGTGTGTTACTAGAGGTTGAACCCTTCTGCATGTAAGACAAATGGTCTACTACAGAGCTATATCCCAGTCCTTTTTATTTTCTATTCTAAGACAGGGTCTCACTAAGTTGCGCAAACTGGGTTTGAACTTTGGATCATCCTGCTCCAGCCTTCGAAGTAACTGGGATTATAGGCATGTGTCAGTATGTCCAGCCTGACAGCAGCCTTTGAACCTTGCTCCAGTTAACATCTGGGACAGAGGAATGTCTACTTCTTCTCCAGTTGAAAGACTTCACCTCTATCAGTTTTAAATATCGGCTTTGGGGCATGACTTTAGCAAATATTTAAAAACTACTACTTTGTGACATAAAACAATGTCCATAAAATATATCTGCACGTTGGGCATGGAACTATTTTTTGAAGAAAAGGGCTGGGGATTTAGCTCTGTGGTTCCGCTGCCTGCCTTGCAAGTGCAAGGTACCAAGTTTGAGCCCCGATACCAAAAAAAAAAAAAAAAAAAGGGCCGGGGATTTAGCTCAGTGGCAATGTGACTGCCTCGCAAGTGCAAGGTCCTGAGTTCGATCCCTGGTACCGCAAAAAAAGAAGAAAGAAAGAAAGAAAGAAAGAAGGAGGAAGAAGAAGAAGAGGAAGAGGAAGAGGAAGAGGAAGAAGAAGACGACTACGAAGAAGAAGACGACTACGAAGAAGAAGACGACGATGACAACGATGACAACGAAAACAATGACTTGGCCTTCAGGTCAATTTATACAACTAGATTTGAAATAAAGTCCTGGTTGGGCCAGGGATTTAGCTTAGTGGTTTCAGCGCCTGCCGCGCAAGTGCAAGATCCTGAGTTCCATCCTCAGTACCAAAAAAATAAAAAATAAAAAAAGTAAAGTCCTGGTTCAGCTCCTCAGTTTTCAAAGGCAGAATTAGTGCCGTTCATCAGCTCAAAGCCAAATATGTGGGCTTCATCTCGCTAGTATAAGAGAGAGGCACCTGTTTGTGTATTGACTCTGCCCCAGGAATCACTTTATTTGCCCCCCCCCATCTAATTCTTTAGGGATGAGGAGGAAAATGGGTGGGGGAGAGGTGTAGAGAAAGAGAATGAAAAATATTCCTAACTTTCTCTGTTTCCCTGAAATAGGTAAGAGTATATTAGCTTTTCATCACTTATAACAAAATACAGACATTCCTTGTTTAACAAACAATTACGTTCTTGTTATCAGGATGTTAAATGACCTGGTCACTAAATAAGGAATTGCATGTAGTATGTACATTACAATATTCAGAACAAAGACATGGTCAAAGGAAACTCCATCTTGATGAGCTTGCCTTTATCTGCATAAGCTTCACATGTAGTACTGTAATGTATAACAGAACTTAAAACTACAGTACAATTGGCACAACTTACAGGATTGTAAAAACAATCCTTTTTTTTGTACAAAAAAAGACAAAGGCTCTATAAGTAAGATGTACAGAACTGTACAAAAACAAGACAGGTCATGAGTCTGAGTGGTGGGTCCTATGCCCGAACATTGCACCTTGGTCATAAGTTCATACAAGCCATTAATTGGTAGGTCGTTGAATGAGGAACAACTCTGTTCCAGAGGATAAGTTATGAAAAAAAGAGGTTTATTTAGCTAAGTTTTGGAGGTTCAAGCTCGGTTCTGGCTCCTCTTGATGCGTCTCATTATGGTAGACAGCAATGGCAGTAGTGTGGGAGGAAGCAATTACAGCTCAGGAAGCCACAGAGAAATGGTTGGGTCTTCTCAGGAGGACTACCAGGCGCCCTCAGAACTCTCCCACTCCCTCTGGAAAGCGCACTTCCCAGAACCTAGGGCCCTCCTCCTACTAGGCCCCTCCCTAAGGTCTCACCACCTCAACACCATCACACTGAGGACCAAGCCTCCCACACATGGACACTAAATGAAGTCCAAAGCACAAGAGTAAGGGAAATTAAAAACATCTCATGTTAGTGTGAGGGTGCAGCTTTCCATCACGGCAAGCCTGTTAAATATTGCAAGATCTGGTGTGCCAATTTGCTTGCTGAGGCGGAATGAGGTAGGACATCCTACCTGGGATTTCTAATGGAAGTCAAACCAGGAAAGCATATTAAGGCAATCAACATGTATGGTATACAGCAAAGTGAGGGACGTTCATCATTTTTGACAGCCCAATAATTTCTATCTGTAACAGTGTCCAGTAGTATAAGATGGCTGTCCCACCTCCTCCAAAGATCCTCCCCAGGTGCAACATCTACTCATTTCCTATCTTTCTCCTTTGTGGTTAAGAAAAAAATAAAATTACTCTCAAGCTTATTCAACAATACTGTTCAAGCCTATATGATGTGTGAGGCACTTTAGACATTAAGGTTTAAATGGCTACCTTTATAGAAAAGTATGCTTTTATTAGGTATACAAAATAGAGTCTAACTGGTTTAAGAAATCCAATTCATAAAATAATGGTTCAGCTCTACTTGCAAACCACTATCCTATTTTGTTTCCATCTCTTCAAGGAAATTAAGGAAAACAACAAGAACACAAGTGAAGATGAGGGTGGTGGGGAGAGGTTGACAGGCAAACAGCACAATGTAAAATGAGAAACACGCTGCAAATGACAAGATAAATCAAAATGCTATCCTAACAACAAGTGTTGGTGGTTCAAACTAGAAGATTAATAATGCGGAAAATTGGTCCACCCCAGAGTGGCATACGTTCCAGTCCTTCTGTCACGTCCTGGGAGGGTAGAGTGATTGTAAGTGCAGTGGCTTTTAGTCGGGGTGGAATGTCTTTGGGACTGTACGGTCCAGACCTTTAGACTCCGCGGGGACCCTGAGGATATCTAAGACTAGAGGAGCTAACACAGGGCTTGCTTTTAAGGCTAAAATTAGAGATAAAGTATGAAATAAGAATAGGAACAAGTATGTAGCCTGGGGTGGAAAAATAACCAAGAAATCCATCAAACTTTTTTTTTTTTGGTACCAGGGATCAAACTCGGGACCTTGTGCTTGCAAGGCAGGCGCCGGAACCACTGAGCTAAATCCCCGGCCCCATTAAACTTTTATCTTGGACACCAAAACAAATTGGATAACAAGATGAGATAGCCACGACAATCTCATGCTGCAAAGGCCATGGGATCATTCCATATTACCATTCACACAGCTCCAAATGGCAGCTGCTACAGCCTGTAGGTACCATTCCCTTTCTGGCCCCAGCAAAGAAACCTAAAGAGGAGCTAGACCTTTACCCTGGGAGGACAGTCTTTACCCAGAAGCTGAAGTTTCATGATAGAACATTTTGGAAATACAGGTGGCCAGGTTTTCTAACAGCTAGAGAGAAGGCAGGTCTGCACAGAGAGCAGGGTGAGAAAGCAGAGTGATACCGTGGGAATGGACCATCTTAATGGTGTTTGTAGTTTGTGGGACCCAGGCACATCATTGCCTTTTCCCACACCTTGAGTGTCTTGACTTTCCCCCAAGAAAAAACTACTGAATCCCTGATTTGCTGGAAGACTCGAGTTCCAATTAACACAGAAAACACCTCCTGAGCCTCGCTGATCCAGTCCTCTGCCCTGAGAAGGGAAGCTCCGAGGGCAGGGCTCAGACTTTTCTCCTGGTAACCTCGCAGGGGGCCTGACTGGCCTATGAGCATGAAGGCAGCACTGTCTGACTCTCCACACACTCTGCACACCTACTGGGGTTGGAAATCTGTCTTCAATGTGCCATTAAAGCCCAGAAAATATTTTAAAGTGTCAAAACAGGTTGAGAATACTGTTCAAGATTATGTAAGAAAATGGAAATTAAATGCACCCCCCTAACCATCCTAAACTGAACTCCCAAGATGATCTTGTGAAACACTTGATCTTTCTTTCCCTTGGATATATTTGCTCTCAAACTTGGAAGGCATATGGAAAATCAACTAAAAGTTACATAATATATAGATATATGAATACTGGCACATTGCCTCCTTAACAGTCCTCTCTAAAAGTTACAGGATATCAGTAACAACCATTTAAAAGCCGGAACTCCCTAACTTTTCTTTCAGTAGTTCCGGAGAAGTTACGTTATGTGACAGTGGAGGAAGAAGGAATCTGGACACAAAGGGCTACATTTAGAATCTCTCCTCTCTAGTTTCTTTTATAGAAGTGCTATAACATCCTAGCTCTCATTCAGAAGCAAAGTCAAGGCAATCTTCTGAAAACCCTTTTGGTTCCAAAGAAGGATCAACAGTGCTTTGGTTCCAGAAACAGTGCCTCAGAATCAAGCTACCCTGGGGGAAACATCCGAGGAACTCAGGGACAGCCCTGTACCCTCAGCACTTGTGGGGGAGGAGAGGGTGTCAAGAGACTGTTTTGCAACTGCTAAATGGTAAGATGATAATGTATCTTCCAAATCAGGGCAATTTGGAAAGAAATGAGACAATGAATAATTACGTAAGGACAGGACAACAGGCATAAGTGTGTTCTTTCTCTGGCAAAGTAGCATTTATTTACCACTACTAAACTGTAGTTATCTTGATCAGTAGCCAATCTTTCTTTTCTGTTCTGTTCGTATTCATCTCCCAATCCAGTATGGGCAAATCACCCTCCACTGAGTGCAGCCGGGGTAACGCACACAATTGTTAGTGATGATGAAAAGAAGTCTCTCTCGGCAATATCTGGTATTTCAAATCAATAAGCACCTACACTTACTAGCTTTATGCAGGAATATGACCATATTATGGAGTAATTCTTCAACTTCCAACCAACCGAGGTAATCTAGGACAAGAAGTCAACCAGTTGACATTTCCCCTACATGCACACACTTCATCCCATTCCACTGCTGATGGATCAGAACAGGCTAATTTATGTTGGTTTTTTTTTTTTGGTACCGGGGATCAAACTTGGGATTTGGTGCTTGCACGGCAGGCACCAGAATCACTGAGCTAAATCCCCAGCCCCTGAACAGGCTAATTTAATTGATCAAATTTCCCCAAGCACCCATTATCTTTACATGTGCTCTTCTACTTCTTCCATATCTTTGAACTATTTTACCCTGCCATATGCACCTTTCTATTTTACAAAAATGTATTTTCAGGCATACCCCTAGAGAATAAGGGCCACCTCACATGCTCTTCACAAGGTGAAGTAGTAAATGAAAATCAGCAGCGACAGACTGTCTGCATGCATCCAGGAGTTTTGAATAGAGATGAGGTGGAAGGTGTCGCCTAATACCCAAGCATGTATTCTGAAGACTATTATTCTGAAACTATAAAACTGAGTTCTCCAAGAGAAAACTTCCCGAGGCCAGTAGCTTTCTCTTTTGATCACTAAGATATTCTCAGCATTAACTTCACTTTCTATAGGTTTATGATACTGTACTAGTTAACAAATCCCAATAAAATCACTGCAGCATAAATTGGAAAACTCAACTTGTTCAAACATATTTAGCAATCCAAACATTCAGAGAAGCAAACTATTTTTTCCCATTCAATAACTAAGGTAGCTAGATATTTTGAAATAACAGCTTTTTTGACATACAATCATCTATTGAAATCAATTCACGTATTTAAAGCACAACAGTTTAATAGTTTTCAATTTATAAAATGACAAAATGACTCAAAACTAACATGAGTAAAATGTCCAGGGCAGCATTTAAAGTATTAAGGGAGCTTACTAATAAATGCCAGTTCTCAATTTGTCTCCTGTTTTACCATACTGAGGTAAATATCCATCACCACAAAACTTTTCATATTTATCTTTGCTCCCCTTCAGTCACTTGATAACAATGGAAAGAAGCATACTTCTTCCTTCAAAGATCTGATTGATATTCATATATATTTTCCTCTAATTTGTTTTTATTCATTTTTTCATCAATTATTTTTATATGGCTATCTACATTCTGAAAATTGATTTTCCCAAAAGATGACCCACTATCTAAAAATATTTTGCTCAGTAATCCTTTTTTCTTCTCCACTAATGTGTGGTCTTGCTTTTGTAGAAGGTTTGTAAACACTTTTTGTTACTTTTTTTTCCCTGGTACTGGGGATCGAACTCAGAACCTTACACATGCCAGGCAGGCATAGTACCTCTGAGCTACATCCCTGGCCCATCTTTTATTAAGTTTTATAAATTGACTTTTTAAAAAGTCTGACAGTATTCTCTGGTCAATAATACACTGATTTAACTTGGAAAAAATTTCTTCCTCAATTGTCTCATTAAAGAACAAACATGATTATTCTCCATTCTTATTCAAGTCCTTTTTCACTGAATTAAGCTTACAGTTTTCTTTAGAGATCCCAGGCATTTCCTATGGATCTTCTCACCTTAGGCATTTCATTTTTTATTACTGTATTTTTCATTCAATATTTTTTGCAATTGGATACTGCCAGCAAGAAAAATATACCAATTCTTAAATATCTTTATGTGGTAGACAGCCACAGTACCGAACTCTATTTTTAGCTCTTTGGCCGATGGTCTTGATTTTCCTACATTAAAGATTGTGACCACCTGAAAATATTACTTTCTATCATTGCTTCTAATGGTTATACCTTTTGATGTATTCTTGTTCTTCCCAGGATAACAGCAAACATGAGCAGTGTTACTGGCACCTTTATTTTGTTTTCTGATCAAGAGTTCATGATTCAGGAAAAATTTAATTATCATTGTTATCTTAACACTTATTGGAATGATGTAGCCCAAGGGTTAAAATATAGGCCAGTGTCAGACGCTAAGGCTTAAAACCAAGCTCTGTGCCTTATGGTGCTATTAATTTTGGGGAAGACTCTTGTCCTACATTTCTTGTCCTGAACTTCTCAATCTGTAAAGTAGGAGTAATACCAACCCCTTTCTTAGGGTTGTGAAGATTAACCAAGATAACACAGATAAAGTGACTAGAACAAAACGAGGCACACAGTAAATACCAAGTGCTACCCTCTTTGACAACTTCCTATTTAAACTTGCTAGTGTTTTCTCCGCCACCTTCCTTGCAAGCGCAAGGTCCCAAGTTCGATTCCCAGTACAAAGAAAAAAAACAAAACTTGCTAGTGTTTTACTTAGAATTTTCATAGGTATTCTGATAAATGAAACTGGACTAGAGGCTTTTTTTTTTTTTTGGTACCGGGGATCAAACTCGGGACCTTGCGCTTGTGAGGCAGGTGGCAGAACCACTGAGCTAAATCCCCGGCCCGAGGCTTCTTTCTTTTAACATCTTATGTTTCTGATATTATACTTCATCAGGCTTATTAGGTTAGTTTTATAACATGAATTTTTTATAAGAATGTATAATATCTATACTACTTTGGTCTGGAGCTCTCCCTCCCCTTTGTGCTTGGGAAGCTATGGTGTTTGAGATATAATTTACTCTATGACTATTCACATGCTCTTTTTTTTTTTTTTTTTGGTCCTGGGGATCGAACTCAGGACCTTGCACTTGCAAGGCAGGTGCCAGAACCACTGAACTAAATCCCTGGCCCCGCATGCTCTAATTCTTAAGAAAATTCTGAGAGCAATCAGTTCCACTTCCACCATTTCATCTTTCAAAGTTGTGTGTGCCATAGATTCACACCAAGCGTCTAGAGAGATCACTTTCTTCTTGCCTCTGTTTATTCTTTTTTCCTCTTCTCTCCGATAACAAAAGCCCCTGCAAGGTAGCCTGGACCTTTTCAAACAGCTATGACGTGTCTAGGTAGAAAACTGTATCCCATGCGGGGGACACCAATCCCTTTGGTCTTCCTTTCACTACATTTAATTTAAAAGCGCAGGCACTTCTATAAAATCAAAGATGAAAACGCTAACCTTCCCCACCTATTTTGGCTTCTGTGAGGAAGGGTAACCTTCTTTCCATCAACTCAGGGTCCAATCACTCACTGTGTGTGAAGATCAAGACTAGTTCTTGAATAAATGAACGGGTTATGAATACTCTCAAAGCATAGGGATGATTTAATTTTTTTCATTTTGGGTTTGTTTGTTTTTTTTGAGTCAGGGTCTCTCTCTGTAGTTCAGGCTGGCCCTGAACTCACTATGTAGCCCAGGCTGGCCTCAAGCTTGTGGCAATCCTCCTGCCTCAGCCTCCCAAGTGCTGGGATTACAGGTGTGCACCACCTGCCCCGCAAGGTATGATTTTAACAATATAAAACTAGGAAGGATCTGCTTTGCTGTGTACACACCCAGGAAGATGTTACCAGTTTCTACTTCCTTCTTGCATATTTTTTTTTCCCCTCGGGGAAATGTTTTATTTTTAAAAACTGATATAGAAATTGTATATATTTACTGTAAACAACTTGATGTTTTCATATATACACACTATGGTATGGCTAGTCAAGCTAATCAGCATATGCATAACCTTGCATAGTTAACATTCTTTGTGGCAAGAGTAATTATATACTTTCTTGGCAATTTTCAAATATGCAACACATGTTGACATCAACCTATAGTTACTATGTTGTACAACAAAGGAAATTGTATCCTTTGACGAACATTTTACCCATCTCTATTCCTTCTCCATCCCAGTCCCTGGTAACCTACTACTCTATTCAGCTTCTTTGGGTTCAACTTCTTTAGATTCCATATATATGTGAGATTGCATGGTATTTATCTTTTTGTGCTTGATGTATTTCATTTAGCTTAATGGCCTCCAGATTCAGTCTTCTGCTGATTATTTATTTAATGTTTCATTTTGATGTGTATTCAGATTTTTTTGGCGGAAATCTTGGTACTCTGCCACTGAGCTATGGGCCAGCCCATCCTATTTTCTTTTAAGACAGTGTCTTGTTAAGTTGCCCAGGTACTTGTGATCCTCCTGATTTGGTCTCCCAAAGTGCTGGGATTACAGGCATGCACCAGCACACCAAGCTGAGAATTTAACTCTAACCCCTTCACATAAGTGATAGGCTCCAGCCCAAATCCTACCAAAATAATAATAATGATCAAGCTTTTAGATTCCTGAGCAGGTTTTTTCCCCCACCACAATAACCCTGACCATAGCTAATTGTTCTTGAAGTGTAGTTTGCTTTGTCTTTGTTGTTGTTGTTATCCTTTGGAAATTCCTTTTGCAAAAGAAACAGGAGTGTAGCATTGCCTGATCCACTGAACTGACTGCTTCCCAGGGTCGTTGGTCTGGTTTTCCCACTATTAACAGGTGGGGAAAACATCGCACTGAAGTCCAGCAGGTCGCTCAGCTCCTTGTCGGTCCCTATTGCAGCCATGCGCTGTTGTTGGCGGTTCATCTTTGGCCACTTCTCGCAGGTCCAGCCTCTGGCGAAAGTTCCCTTGGGCCGCGTGCGGGCAGGCTGGGCAGGCTGGGCAGGCTGGGCAGGCTCGGCAGGCTCGGCGGCCGCCTTCCTCCGGGCGGGCTGCAGTCCCCCCACAGAACTTGTGGGTCTCCTCAGGGGGACATTTTTTTCGCTGAGGGGCCCCTTCTTGCATATTTTTGAAGGTAAGGCCACACTACCTGCAAATGATCTGCCATGTATGGCTTGGGAAAAACTTACTAGATGCCTACATTCCAATAAAATGAGCATTCTTCACAGCTCCTCCAAGACTGTGATGGCAACTCAGCAATGGAAAGTTCTCTCAGTGTTCTGGGATGTCACACATTGGTGACCAGGAGACTTGGCCTGTTTTTGCATCAGAAACTATCTGTGCTCCAGGATGACTGTACATTCCTGTATCTTACAGTAGAGGCCACAAAACAGGGTAACTACAAGCAAGTGTAGAAATGAGGATAAAACAAGAAATAGCAATTTTTATCTCATTTTTCTTTGTGAATTAAAATTACAAGAATGCTAAATTACTCACTGATATAACTATATATATTAGGTTTTTTGAGACAGGGTCTTATTATGCAGCTCAGGCTGGCCTCAAACTCAGTGATCCTCCTGCTTCAGCCTCTGGAGTGCTGGAATTACAGGCACGCATCACCAGGCCCGGTGATATATTAGTATTTAACTACATGCCTACATTAAATTTAAAATAGTTTAAAAATAATAGTTTTAAAACTTTACAATAATATAGCATAAAACTCAGCAACTATATAAAGCAAAACAGCTTTAAATGAGTCATTTTAGCTACTTAAACTTACTTCAGAGAGCTGACACCACAACAAATGATAAACAGGTCAAGAGTTCAGGTTCAGCTGGGCATGGTAGAACACATTTGAATTCCAGCACTCTGGAGGCTGAGGCAGGAAGATCTCAAGTTCAAGGCCGCGCCTTGACTACATAGTGAGACCCTGTCTCAAATGACCAAAAACCAAACCAAAAGAAAAGTCCAGATTCACTTGCAGCCTACCTACACAAAATTCCCCTCCTTGACAGAATCTAAGGTCAGTTTACCACTGAGCTATATCCCATGTAGTAGTAGTCACTCAGGGCTTATCAGACACACTGTGCACAGTGTTTCTTTACTGTACCCTCAATACTCTATGCATAGGTTCTACCTTTATGCACAGGTCCTACCCTATTTCACAGATGAGAAGGCTAAGGAAGAATGGACATTAAATATCCCACCCAGCAATACACAACTGTGATTGAAATCCAGAATTCTTTTCAAAAAATAAACTTTATTTTATTTTATCTCACCCCCCAGCCCCCTCCCCTCCCTGTGTACAAAAGCTTTGTTTCCATTTTCCCCTTCCATTTTCACTTTTTTCTTGTCCCTTCCTTCCTTTCTCCCTCCCTCCTCCCTTGTTCCCCTTCCCATCTGAACACTTTCTTTCCATTTCCCAACATCCATTATACATCTTAGTCTGTATTTCCACATTCAGTTTCTCACACCAGAGAAACAATGTGGTATTTAAACATGTGTGTCCATCCATTTAGCTATAAATGTCTGAAGCTCATCCTTCTTTATGGTATAGTACTCCATTGTATATTAAAAACCCCACATCTTCTTTATCCACTCATCAGTTGATAGGCATTTAGGCTGTTTCCAAGATTTAGCTATTACAAACTGTGCTGCTATAAACATGGGTGTGCACAGGGCTAGGGATTTAGCTCAGTGGTGCTGAGCCTGCCTCGAAAGCACAAGGTCCTGAGTTCAATCTCTGGTACCAAAAAAACCCAAAAAACAAAATCAAAAAACAAAAACATGGGTGTGCATATATTGCTGTGGTATAATACTTTTTTTTTTTTGGTACCAAGGACCAAACTCGGGTCCTTGTGCTTGCCCAGCAATACTTTTAATTCTTTTGGGAAGAGGTATAGCTGGGTCAAATGGAACCTCTAAGTTTTAGCTTTTTGAGAAATCTCCACACTAATTTCCACAGTGGTTGGACCAGTCTATACTCCCACCAGCAGTGGAGAAAGCTTCCTTTTTCCCCACAGGCCTACCAGCATTTGTTATTGGTTGATTTCTTGATACCAGCTATTTTTTCTGGAGTGAGATGGAATCTCAGCATTGTTTTAATTTGTATCTCTCAAATGACCAGTGATGTTAAACATTATTTCATATATTTATGTCATTTCTAATTCTTTATCTGAGAAGTGTCTTTTTCTTTCAGATGCCCATTTTTGCAATAGGTCTTTAAATTTGAGGGGTCTGTAAATCCGAATTCTAAGAGCTCCTTTGTCATCAATACTGAGTTTTAGTTTTGGTTTTTACTCAAAACAGTCTCTATGGTATATTCTCATTCTTGACATCTTATCAATTTATATGTTCAGGGCCAGGGATTTAGCTCACTGGTTCTGCCACCTGCCTCGCCAGTGCAAGGACCAGAGTTCGATCCCCAGTGCCAAAAAAAAAAAAAAATTTATATGTTCATGTAACATAAATGTTCCTCAAATTTTATACTGAATTACTTTTAGCAGCACATAATAGGCATTAAAAAACAGAATAAAAAGTATGAGTGTATATGTTAGGTCACTGATTAAAAATCTAATTTCTTGCCGTGAGTTGAAGTTTTGGGGACAGGTCACGTGGACTTGAAAAGTCACTGATTGAGTGTTCTATTTTTCCTTAACAAGAATTATCTTAACCTTACTTTAATTCCAGTAAGTCATCATCTTAACCAGAAAGCAAATGTTTTGAATGTCACACTAAGTGTGCAAATGACAGCATTTTCCAAACTGCATTCCAAAAGAATCTCTCCTCAAGAACTTTGTGGGTATTTCCTGAGGAAGAGGGTGTTGTGACTAAAAAAGCTGGCCAAGGGCCGGGGGTTTAGCTCAGTGGTGCTGCCACCTGCCTCGGCCAAGGTCCTGAGTTCAATCCCCAGTACTGAAAAAAAAAAAAGAGAAAAGCAAAAAGCTGGCCAAATGGAGAATACTGCACATTATATTTCCTTTGGAAACAAACAAAAACACTCATTATTAAAAACTGACTAGCTCTGCAGGAAATCAATAACACAATACCATCAAAAATAAAAATGGGGAGGGCCTGGGAATGTAGCTCAGTGGTAAAGTACTTGTCTTGTATGCACAAGGCCCTGGGTATAATCCACAGTACAAAAAAACCCCAAAAAACTGAGGGCTAGGAATGTAGCTCCATGGTGAGGCACTCACCTAGCTCACCTAGAAGCCTTATGTTTGAGCCCTAGCACCCCAAAAACAAAATAAAATTCACACACACATCTGAGCTGAGTGTGATGATGCACACCTACTGTATCAGCTACTTGAGAAGCTGAGGCCGGAGGATGGACTGAGACCAAGAGTTTAGGCTAGCCTGGGCAACACAGCAAGAACCTATCTCAAAAACAAAAGAAATAAATAAAAACTTGATTTACTGAGTTTAATTCATTGTTTCCCAAGCTATAATTTTACTCTAGAACCTCTCCTACTGCCAGCTACTCATGTACTAAAAGATAAGTATTCTGTAAAACATAATTTGGAAAACACACCTTTATGTGAACTTACCTGGGAAAATGGGATCCTCAAAAGCTTTAACTATTATCTATTATAGTACATAAATCATTTTCAAATAATCACAGATATATCTGTCACTTGGCTCGCAAGCATAAGGACCCGAGTTCGATCCCTGGTACCAAAAAAAAAAACAAACAAAAAAAAAGCCAAAACAAAAAACCCCATAGATATAGTAGTAAACAGTTAGCTGTATTTTAGTTAAGCATTTGATCTCTACTGACTAGAAGAGAAATTGTATCATGCTATCACATGTGTCACTTTATCATTTAACATGTATAGGCAGTGTATTATTCCCTGAAAACACAAGATGGTGGTGGTGGGGGGGGTACGCTTAAAAAGCTTTTTAAAAAACTTTTAAAAAATCAACCCTCAGTGTAAATTATAATCTAGAGAAGAAATGCTCATAACTTAGAACTCACACAAAGGCTGAAGAGAAGATAAAACTGTACTGTAAAAAAAAGAATGACAGCCCAAAGTAGATTTACATGGAATCATGCGAGGGACCTGAGTTCTTGTCTCCCCGCTAGAGAGTCATAAGTAAATGAACTGGCTGACAATATGTCACCGAATCAGGAAGAAATTGTTCAGACATAATTAGGATTTCTTTTTTTTTTTTTTGGTACTGGCAATCAAACTCAGGACCTTGCGCTTGCAAGGCAGGCAGTGGCACCACCGAGCTAAATCCCCAGCCCTAAAATTAGAATTTCTTGAGAAAGAAAAATCTGTGTAAATGAAACTAATGGTTACTTGAGGGGCTGTAGATGCTTATACTGCTCATCCCCTCTAGGTGACAGAACCTGGGGCTGGCAAGAACCCAAGATCTAAGCTAGTATGCACATTTACACAGTCAGAGGAGCAACAGCAATTACAGCAAAAGAATACTTACTGCCTTAGGGACTGTTCTCTACAACTTCACATTTAATCCTACATTTCTGATCCTGTCTTTCTACTCTTATTGCTTGCAGTTAACGTTTTTCCTTTCTGCAAAACAAGTAGCTCATAGAACTGTGTAACACAATTTTGACAACGAAACTCACGTGAACTTCAGGATTTGTTAATCATTACCTGACTTACTAAGGCTGCACTTTACAATCATATAACATTTAGTTCTTAACTATTTATTCATAAGTACAAAGGTAGAAATACACATTTTGATACTGTTCACTCTTACCCTACACAGAGAACTTCAGTACTGTGAAATAACTCCAGGCATCTGACCAACTGGAAGAAAAAAATACTAAAGCACAGTCACATGCTGTAAAGTTCTCATGAAGAAACAGACTTCAAGGCCACACACAAAACCAGGGGTATCTAGTAGAGGACAAAGTCAAGTCATAAGCCCACACACACAATCACAGAAGAGCAAGAAGGACTTGAGAGGTTCTGAAACTGGGCCCCTTGATATAAGAATGGAATTACTGGGGGCGGAGATTTAGCTCAGTGACACCACACCTGCCTGGCAACCGAAAGGTCCTGAGTTTGATCCTCAGTATGAGGGTGGGGAGTGGAATTACGGAGGCCCAGAGAGGCAAAGTTACTTGTCCCTAGCGATAACATGGTCAGTCATGGGGTCAGGACCCAGCCCAGCCCACGCCCAGGCTTCTGTATTTCCCACTGTAACACAAGCCGCCCATCCTGGCTACAAGACTAACATAAAAAACAAATACTACCTATTGGCTTAACTAAACTATAAACTACTAATCAAATTATGATACTATACAACTGAAGCATAGAACAAACCATCTCATTTTGGACTATAACATGTAGTTACTGTTTGGAAACCTATTAAAATCCTCAATAGCCTCTATTTATAAGCCTTTATTCTAACACACTAAATAAAAAATGCTCAGTGAGAAACCAAGACACTGTGGAAGAAAATAAAATTATTTCCAATGAGGAAGTCATGCCATATATTCCAGGAAGCATGCATTTTTGAAGTGAGGCAGATCTGAGTGCCAACTGTAGCTCAACTGCACAACAGGTACTGAATGTGAACATGGACAGGCCCCACTTTGGTTTCCATTTGTTATGATGCTGGAGACAACACTACCTACCTCTGAGGTGTGCTCAACGTGTAATGGTACCCAAACAGAACTTACAGCATCAATTTACCTGGTTAACTTTTATCTCCCTTGATTCTTAGGGTGTCCATTTCAATTAGCTTCATACAGATGCCCCCCCAAACTTTCCAACTATAGGATCATGAACATTACATTAAACCTTAAAAAAGGATTATGTGTCCAAGGGTATTTATTTAATCATGTGAATGTAATCTTTGTAAATATTAATGGAAAGGCTCAAAGACGACACTACTGCATAAAGTATAAAACTTTCACTTAAGCAACTGGATGAAGAGAAGTGGCTCAAGATCCAGTGCTGTGGCTAATACACTGTAAACCCCAGACAAGCGGCTTCACTCTGCAGAAAACTCCATCCGCAAAGTTAACTAAACACTGCTCCAGGTACAGTAGGCCTCAAAGGACCTACTCAAACTAGACAGTTCCTGTGAAGTTCTAAAGTTTCTTCCACCTAGAATGGTCACTGTTAGCATCACAAAACTTATGATGTCTGTGCATTCGCGATGTGCCAGGCCTTGTTCTAATTCTAAGCATGTCAGATGTAGTAACTCATTTAATCCTACCACGAACCTCTCAGATGTGGTCTATTCTCCCCATCTGAGGAATCTAAATTAGACACAAGTAAAGAAATTGGCCTAAGGCGACTGAACACCCAGGAGAGGTAGGGTTCAAAGGCGGGGGTGGGGGTGGGGGGTGGTGTCGGTCCAGCTGCACTTATGCTTTTAATCACTAGAGTAACACTGTCCCTCCAAAAATCTACAAATCTAGAGTAGGCCTTACAGACATGTAAACAAAATCCTGTTTATGCTATTTCTTCCTTATGCCTGAATGTAGCAGATATATAATCTGGGGAGGGAGCAAACAATGACTAATATGTTAACAGTAGCCTGAGCAAGCTACAGTTCATTACACAAAGTTATAAAGTAGCAACTTAATTAAGATCAAGCTACAAAATGTATATGTTGTTTCTCAAACCTTTTATCAAATTAAAGCGTTGCGATACTTTAACATTAACATACTTTCTTGGTTCTCCACAATTTATCTGCTGGATAATGTCCTAAGGAATAATCACCATATAAAATTAAACTGCCACTAAACATTGGTTAACTATTTTGTCTCTGTAACATGCTTATGAAAATGCATATATACATAAGCAAACATAAACCTACACGTTAAATCATCATATTCTAAGTACCAGAATCTCAAACCAGACACAATGTATTAAGGATCATACAAATAGGTAGCTCTGGACACAGCCAACACAAATGGCAGGGAAGGCTTTACCTCCTTCCTTCCCAGCTACTTCACACCTGACTGACCTCTAATTCTCTGCATACCATTCTCCCTTCCTCTGCAGGCTTAACTTCACACCTGGTATAAACTACAATTCTGTCTTACCTTTTCCCCTTCCATTTCAAAAAGAAAAGCTAAAAACACAGCCGAGAGAAGTAATCTCTGTGAGATAAGGAAGTTCTAAGAGACAGAAATGACACAGTGGAGGACTGTATGGGGGACTATGAGTCACAGTCACACACACACACACACACACACACACGCACAGAGGTGTTAACCTTCAATCTATTTTCTGCCATCCACTACCACAGTAACTCTTCTCATGATCCTTGGAGGGCCTGAGAAACAAAAGCACAATATTTATCATTTTACTCGCAGACCAAACTACTCTACAAGTGGAGGTTGTGGGAATATTTGGCTCATCATGTTCTTGCTCCAGATTCTATACTGACACGTGGTTGGGGTCCAGTTCCATAGTCATTAAGAGCACATAAAGAAATTTCACCCAGCTCAATTCCTTCTTTAATTAAGGAAGACTCCAATACCAGTCTTCTCTCCAATAAAAGCCAAAAGATAGACTGACAGACTGATGACTAAATCTTCCAGTTTTTTGGGCTTCATCTATATTCATACAAATACAAGATCTTTACATCTCAATAATTAGTATTTTTGAGGTAAATCTAGCCCCAAAGTTCACAGATATTTCATCTTCTTTTTCACAATTTATCACATGGAAATATTTTTGGTTAAAATCAAAATTTTATCAACCAAAATTGTGCCATTATCCATACTAATCTATCATGTTCCTATTTCTGTACAACCCAAGAAAATCCACAAAATCAAACTCCTAACTAAAATGAGTGATGGCAAAGAGACAAAGTTAACCAAAAGATAATACCTGAAATAAAATTCTGTCCTAATACTGGATCTTATTTTTTTATTTTTAGTTGGCGAGCAGGGACAGAGGTGGTGGGGTGGTGGCAGTGCCTGGATTGTACATGTGACTGTGTGTGTGTCTATATTTTTATGGCATACAGCAAAAAGTGTGAATGACTAGTGATCTACGTCCTGAACAAAACGTTCTTGGGAAAGTATGGCAGTAGCTACAGAAGCCTTTAATCTCCCAAAAGGCGATCAGAAGAAAAACCTTTAATAAATATTCCACAGTTAGGGCCGGAGATTTAGCTCAGTGGTTTCGCCACCTGCAAAGCGCAAGGACCCAAGTTCTATCGCTGGTACGGAGCGGGGGGGGGGGGGGGGGAGGATCCACAGTAATAAAGATGCTATATGAAATACAGACTTGCAAGCAAATTTCAAGCGAAGACCAAAATATAAAGCCAAACTGCACGCTTAACCTGGACTCTTATTTTTTTTATCTTTATGAAAACTTGTATAGTCTAACTCAGCATTTCACTTTATATGCTATCAGAAACAAAGTTCTTATCAATACATTTTAGAAGGTAAAGCATAAAGAGAAAACTGATTTAATACAAGGACTTGTGGTCTAAAATACTAATGAACTAGAGAGTTGCTTTGAAATACAAAAATAAAAAGCCCCCTTTGTAATTGTAGCAAATCACCTCATAATAAATTCTATATTTTATTAAGAAAGTGGCAATTAAAAAACACATCCCCCAAAAATACCCACATCCAGCTGAGTGTTTATATGGATAACTCTAGTGTAGATACTATGGGGGGGGGGGGTTGCTGCTTGGCCAGTGTGTGGAGACTGCACGCCAGCCCTGAAAGTCATCTTTTCACAATGCCCTTCTAAAAATACATCCACTCACACATATATCCAACCTTAGCGTCACATGCATCCCACCAAGTAATGACAAAGTGTTCAAGCCTGGTGCAGTGGCACATGTCTGTAATCTGAGCTACTCAGAAGGCTGAGGCAGGAAAACTGAAAGTTGGAGCCAGCCTGGGCAACTTTAGTGAGAACTTGCCTCAAAATAAAAAAAGGCTGGGGATGTAGCTTAGTGGTAGAGTGCGTAGCTAGCACGTACAAGGCCCTGGGTTCAATCCTAGTACCATAAAAAAAAAAAATTAATGAACAATACGAACTTATACAGAAGTTAATTAATGTTCTTCAAACAAGAAGCCTTTAGAAAAAGTTCTGCGTGTGTACAATCTCACCACTTGGAAGGCTGAGGCAGGAAGATGAAGAGCTCAGAGGTTACAGTGTGTTCAGTGCCAACCCGGACTACGTGATGAGACCCCATATCGACACCAAAATGAAGTTCCACCCAGGCTGAGGATATACCTTAGTGGCACAGTAGTTGTCTAGCATGGCTCTGGGTTCAATCCCCAGTACCAGGGAAAAACAAGGAAAATAGTTTTGTCTTCGTAGCAATTACTAAACATGACTACTACATTTCATTTGAGGTAAATAATGTAATCTTTTCAGACAAAAAACCAAAACAAAAAAATACTTGTAAGAGTTCCCTTGCTTAGGTAAAATTGAAAAAAAAAAAAGTTTACAAAGACATTTAATGACAAAAATGCTTAAGAAAAGAAATATATGTATATAAATGCACATTGTATGTTTATGTATAGAAAATATACATAGAAAAAGACTGGTAAGGAAATCAGCAAAAATGTTAACAGTAACCAAATGATAAGAATAAGAAGGCAATTCTTTAAAAATCTCCAATATTTTGTGTTTTCTAAGCTTTTTACAAAGATCATACTTTGATAAATATTTGAAACTGAAAAAAGTTGACATTCACTTGTCATACACACAAAAATAAGAACGTAAGTGCTTATAAAACCAACACTGGTTCTAAGCTACTTCCACAGCTCATACATTCTAAATTTCAAATACAAGTACTAATTATTTGCTACTAATTTCAAAAAACAACATAGTAGAGCTAAAATCTTTTACTTCTGACTGTCCTTTACAGATACTCAGAATAAAAATTAATATTGTGATATCTTCCTAGAAAAAAAGTTTATGTCCAACTTTCTATCCTAGAGTATTAAGTTTCATTTAAAAATTCAGATTATTTAACACAAATGTCATATCAAAGAAGTAATGTAGGTTTAACTTAGTAATTCCAAAGTGCAGACACCTAATACATTGTACAAGAAGTTTTGATTCATTCTAGGGAACTCCCCAACAGAAAGGCCTCTGGGTACAGATGAGCTATTTTATAGACATTTTCCCATTATCTCTAAAGAGCTTAACGTCTAATGAAGCTCTCGGCAAAAGGCACTTTGCTTGGCTTGGACATAGATTTACTTAAATATCCTGGAAGCTGTCAAAATCGATCTCAAGCTATTATGTTCGAAGGACAGAATATCAGCTCCGGACTGGGGACTCTCTCCTTTCAATATATACCCTAGCCTACATTTCCGGGCTCACGAAGTCACTGAAAAATCAGCTCTGGGTTTCCGTAGAACACCGCTCAACAGTTTTCTCCTAAAGTCTTCAAGGATCTGGTCCCAAAATATCTCTTCAGTCCACCTCATCCCATTCGATCCCGGCCCTCGACAATAAACTGAGTTATCTCTGATATCTATGCTACGTTTTTGTCTGTACCTTTGTCCTCTAGTTTTGCTCCACAGTCTCTTCTGCAACCCTTCTCCTCTCTTAAATCCCCCCAGGCCTTCAAGACCCGGGCGGGCACTGCCTCACCCAGGAAGTCTTCCAGATTTGGGCTAAGGCGGAAGCGATCCACGGCTCAGGTCTTGCCCAGGTACCTTCCTCACACTTTGTAGTTCTTTCACGGGGCCTCTTTCCTGGTATCGTGGCTATTTGTGTACTCGTCTTATCTCTCACAGCACAGGAAGGGTAGGCTCCCGGGAGGAGGGACCTCGGGGCCAGGTTCACCTCTGAGTCCCTGTGGCGCGGACTCCGGCGCCGGCACACAGGCAGCGCTCGGGCTGCTTCCACCGAACTCGGGAACGCGCAGGCCGCACAATCCCTAACCACAGAACAGTCAGGCATTGCCCCGAAATGAGGACCACAAAGGTGGGATCTGCCTCCCGACAACGGGAAGCCCCCCGGGCCCGGGAGCGAGGTGTCCAGAGCCCCAGGCGCAGTGCAGTGACAGAGGCCCGGCCCTCCCGACCCCGGCCCAGGCCGCCCCACGCCGTCAGCCGGTCCCGGGAGCGGGGAGCGGGCGAAGGCTCCGAAGGCGGCGGGGCCCGGCCCTCTCCCTCACCGGCCGCCGTCGCCTCCCGAGAAAATGGAGGCGGCCCGGGGCCCCGACCAGGCGGAAGCCGGCGGGCGTCCACCCCGCCAGCAGGGCCGGGCGTGGGTCACTCACGGGCTGGGCCGGGCCGGACCGGGCGGCTCCCTCTCCGCCTCCGCGTCGTCGCCGTCCCCGTCCTCGGCCGCCGCCGCCTCGGGCTGCTCGCTCGGTCCTCGCGGCGCGGCTCGGGCGCTCGGCCCCTCCGTTGTCTTCCAACCGCGGCTGCTCCCGGCGAAGGCTCCCGCGGCCGCGGCGGCCCAGGGGCTCCCGCGGTGGCCGCCGCGCTGCTGCTGCGTTCGCTCGGGCTGCGGCTGCTACCGCGGGGCTCGCAGCCGCCTTCGCTTTCGTCTCCGCCTTCTCCCGGCTCCTCAAACACCCGACTCTCCCAGGCCGCGCCGCTCCGGGCGCCCCGCTCCCGGCCCGAGCCCGGCTTTGACTTGCGCAGTGCGCAGTCGCCGAGGGCGCGACGTCGGGCGGCGCCGCAACGCCCCCTCCGGTCTCGCGCGCCCCCGGGCGGCCGGGCGGACTCAGGACGCCGGAGTCGCGCGGGACAGGAACGCAGGGGCCTCGGAAAAGCAGGAGCGAGGGGCCAGTTTCTCTTCCTCCATCTGCCACTTACTGTTGCTCAGCTCCTCTGGCCGGCCGGCGTCTACGCACTCTTCCTGGAGCAATTTAAGTCCACTGTCTCAGCTCCTAATAAAGCTTTATTTCTACTAAAGGCCTGGAGCTGACTTTGTGCAGACCAAATCTTTCACACTTGAGAGGAGCACATAGCTTCGTTTTGACATCTCTTGACAGCAAAGCAAGTGAGGGGATGTTCCAGAGCAAGAAGATTCAGCCTGGATTTAAATCCCAGCGCCACCACTCAGCATCCATGGGCTACTTCATGTCCCTGGCCTGGGTTTTCTCACACATTAAAGCAATATAAAATAAAATAAAATAAAATATGAGTTGGACATGGTAGTACACACCTATATCTCAGCATGCTGGGTGGCTAGGGCCGGAGGATTGCAATTTGAGTCCAGCCTGGACAATTTAGTAATTTAGCAGGACCCGGTCTTTAAAAAGAAAATTAAGAAGGGCTAAGAATATAGCTTAATATGAAGGCCCTGTGTTCAGTCCTCAGTACAAAAAAAAAAAAAAAAGAAGAAGAAGTGTTATGATACAGTAGTACCTGCCATAGGCTTATGGGGATGAACAAGATAACAGCTGGCAAGAATCTGGTACATATGTGTTTCTTTGTTTTAAACTTATAGTTGAACAAGATTTCTGAGTGTCTTGTGAGCAATGGTGTGAAGACCAGATTTAAGTGTGGGAGGATTTCAGCCAGAACACTAGTTAGGGACTATGAAATATTGTAGTTGGCTGGAGTGTAGCTCAGTGGTACAGTGCTTGCCTTGTGTGCATGAAGCCCTGGGTTCCATCTCAGCCCTGGGTTCCATCTCAGCCCTGGGTTCCATCTCAGCCCTGCAAAAGAGAGAGGAGAGAAATAATCCAGTCAAAAGAAGACAGCTAGGGCCAGGCTAGTAGCAGTGGAAGAGTAAAGACATGGTTGGGCTGGGGATTTAGCTCAGTGGTTTCCTGCCTGCTGCGCAAGGACCCAAGTTCGATCCCCGGCACCAAAAAAAACAAAAAACAAAAAACAAAACCACAACGAGATATGGTGGGTTTCAAGCACATTTAAAAGGTAAAGTTGCCAAGATTTGGCCGATTTCTAATTTTTTTTTCCTCAAGAAAATTTAAAGCACAATTTGGTGATGTGGGGAGGACTTCAACAGAGACCGATGTGAAAGGAGGAACTCAGGAGGTTATTTTGAGGCATAGTAAGTTTGAGCTGCTTGCTGTACACCCAGAGAGGAGGAAGTTGGACATGGAAATCCAGAGTTAGGGGAGAGGTCCTGGCTGGGATAGAATTGTGGGAGTCATCAGAGTAGGTAAAACAGAAGGGCTCAATGAGATCATTTAGAGATGAGTGTTAGTAAAGGGCAAAGCCAAGGACAGACCCAAGTCCCCCAGTGTCAAGAGGTCAAGAAATGAAAAGGAACAACAAAGTGTTCTGGGAAGAGGAGTCAGAGAGACATCTGGTGGAAGACCAGGGACACCTTTCAGGGAAGAGGATGGGCCGCTCTGGAAAAAGGGAGCCAGTGAAGAGCTCAGTTAGGTTACTAGTGTTGCCCCACAGCCATCAGTGTCAGCACCACAGTGCTGTTTCAATGGGGAGGTGAGTGGAAAGCCTGTTTGGAGTGGGCTGAAGAAAGAATAACACATAGAAAGACTTCCAGAAAGAACGGGGCTCTAGAGAAACCATGAACCATGCTCTAGGCTGATGGGAGGGGAGATTTAGTGAAGGCGGGCATTTTCTGGAGTACCAAGTGGTGTTCACTCAGGGTACCAGGAAAGGAGGGGAAATGTGGGCACGGACGCAGAAACCAGACAGATGAATGCCCACAGTGGGTGGCCAGGCCCTCCTGAGCCTTCTGTCTCTCCGTGAAACAGGAAGCAGGGCCATTGCTCAGAGTGCAAGAGGGCAGAGAGAGAAGAAAGTGAGAAGGACCAGCCAGCAGGGTAATTCTGTGATTTTTACCGTCTGCAATTTGCTGGGAAGGTGCAAGCTCAGGAAGGTGGGAAATGGGATTGCGCCAGGGTTATTTTTGCTGGACAATGCCACGGAGGGAGAGGGGGAAGGGAGGTGAGCGTGTGCACCATATGCGTCAGTGGAGTGGGGAGGAGGGAGGGGAGCAGTGGAGGAAAGAGACCATGTGGAAGGGGTGGGTCGGTGGAGTGCCATGGAGTCCCAGGATGGCTGGGATCAGCAGCACAGGGGAGGGGGACCAAGAAAAAGGGGTGCTAGTTGGAGAGCCAGGTGACTTGACAGCGGGAGTGTGGCTAGCCCCATGTGCAGGGCTTTGACACCTTTGCACTAAGGGTCAGGCAGCATTCTAGATTATTCTCTTCCGTGGGATAAGCCTACCACAGCTGAGAATCGTGGCTGCAGAAGAGTAGAACTTTCTGGAGCAGGACTTGTAGCAAATTCTGAAAGCAAACTGGAAGGAGCCATGTCACTTGACCACTTGAATTTACAGTGGAGATCTCTTTCTACACCCTTCTGTTGAGTTCTCTGGAAAACCATTTCTATAGAAATATTTTTGCCTTCTGCAAAGTTCCTCCATCCCTCCATCTTGAAACCCTCTCAGAGTCCCACTGTTCTCCTGTGCTGTCCCCATGGGGCACAGGGTGTCATTGGTGTTATCCCCTCAAGTCAGTAGGGTCCCGAATAAATCTTCCACCATCCCGTTCCCCCTTCCTCTTCCCTTTGAGACTGGGCCCTAGGATGAAGGTACCTCCCATCCTTAATCAGGTCATCTGTGAAAGGGAGTAGGGGCCTGGCTTATGGCTCCCCTCCCACCCCACCAGGTGCCTGACTTTCCCTGAGGCAGGAAAGTGCCACTTCTCTGATCTACTGGGTCACAGTCCCCTCCTATTCTCTGTCCCAGTGACCTTCACTTCTACTGCAGCCTAACAGCCACTTGGCTGGCCCCACCCCGCACACTGCAGTTACTGGAACTGCTGTGCCCCGGCAGCTTGAACTCTGTATCTCCCCAGTGTACCTGCTTTTCCATCCACACCCCTGCCCACACCCTCATGCTGGCCAAACCTGCTCCTAATCTCATTAGAACTTTGTTTATTCAACAAATGCTTATTGGGAGCAAATAGTTACCGAATGCAGTGGGAACGAGACCTCAAGTCCATGGTTCTGGAGAGCCTTTAGTCCAGCAAAGACTCATAGGTAAACAGTCAATTACAGAAGAGTGAGACATGAAGCATGAATAAGACTTAATCAGTTGATGCTAAATGTTCAAGAGGAAATTATGTGAGTAGCACCCAAAGCATGATGAATTTGAGGAACTGCTTGGTATATAAAGCTTGGAATTTGAGGGGGATTGGGAACAGATACAGTTAGAGAGATAAGCAAAGATCTAATCAGGAGGAGTCATATCATCCATGTTAAGGAGACTGGGTTTCAAAATGCAAGCCCTCCGAGGGTGGTTTAGGTAGGTGGGCATTGAAACTAAGTGCCACTCTCAGATGTGTACTTTGGATTAGAAACTCTGCTTTGGTCCTGGTGTGTGCTGTGGATGAGAGGAGGGCCAGGTGAGAGGCAGTGAGGCCAGTAGAAAGTGATTTTCATCCTGGCAAGGGGTAATGGCGGCTGGAGCTAGGGTGGCGGCAATGGGCAAGATAAATATGGGTTAGCCAGAAGGAAATCTGTGGAAGACAGCACTTGGTGACCTGATGAATGCAAATGGAGAGGGAGGATGAGGACTCTGGGAAGAAAGCCAGGCTTCTGACTTGGGCCTGGATGGACGATAGGGCCGCTTACATAGATAACCCCATCTACGAGCAATCAGAAGATGGAAGGAAAACTAGGAGAACATTACGTCCATCTCCAAAGAGAGAACATTGGGCAGTCAGTGCTGTGAGAAGGTCGAGCTAAATGAAGTCTGAAGAGTGTTGAATGTGGCAACAGGAGGACTTTGATAACTTTGGAGAGAACTCTTGTCAGGCCAGCGAAGAAGCAGGCAGGTGGCTGTGAATTTAAGGGGTCAATGGGAGATGTGGAAATACAAATAGTGAGGTGAGGTAGCACTCTCAGGACAGGAAAGGGGGAACATTGGTGGAGATTAGGCTCTGGCCAGAGAAGGTCTGGAAGAGGGTCCCTCTTTTTTTCTTGGTAATAGCAGAGGAAGAAGAGAACAGAAGTCAAAGGAGAGGGTGACTGATTGAAAAAGAAACGTTCTCAGGAGCTGAAGTTAGGATGTGTTTGTTACGTGAAAAAGTAAAATGAAAAACCAGTCTGGTTGTTCCAGAAAGAGAAAAAAATGGCAAACTGAGTGGATATAGAGAGCAATAGAACATTCCAGAAAAGAAAATTTTGTTATCATCAAATCTGGCTAAGTTTTTGTATTTATAAGATTTATAATCTTATTTATAAGGTTTTTTTTTTTTTTTTTGGTACCAGGGATCCAACTCGGGTCCTTGCACTTGCGCAGCAGGCGACAAAACCACTGAGCTAAATCCCCGGCCCTATAAGCTTTTAATAAAGAGATTTAATCTCAGATACACTGGTGAAAAACTAGGCCTTGTTTCTCTCTCTGTAAAAATGAGAAATTATTAATCTTCTAATAATGAGCTCCCTCAAAGATGTCCACATCCTGATCCCCAGAACCTGCAGAGTTGTCACCTTACACGGTAAAAAGAACCTTGTAGATGTGATTAAATTAAAGATGTTGAGGCAGGCAGATTACCCTGCATCATCTGATGGGCTCAGCGAACTCTGAAGTTTGCTTATAGGAGAGAGGCTGGAGGCCCTGAATGAGAAATGCTGGTATGGAAAGGGAAGCAGAGGGGAAGAGATACTACTTCGCTGCTGGTTTTGAGGTGGGAGAAGGAGATGAAAGGAGCTGAAAATGGGAAAAGCAAGGAGATGTGTTCTCTCTGGGAGCCTCCAGAAGGAACCAATCTTGCTGACACTTAACTTTAGTCCAGTGGGGCTAAGGTTGGACTTCCTCTCTCCAGGACTATGAGATAATATGTCTACCATTTGAAGACGTTAAGTGTTTGGCGATTGGGTTAGAGCAGCAAGAAGTAAGGATTTTGATAGCTATAGATATCAACTCTTTAAATCTGTAGATCACTTTCGGTAGTATTTCCATCATAACAATATTTAGTATTGAATTTCTGAACATAGGATAGCTTCAAACTTATTTCTGTGTTTAAGTTTTTGCAATGATTTTATATTTTTCTGTGTACAAGACTTGTGTATATTTGTTAAATTTATTCTATGCATTTTGTTGTTTTGATACTACTATGCTTAGAATTTTTCTTCATCTTCTTTTTGAAATGTTTAGTTTTACAGATAAAAATGTACTTAATTTTTCTATGGTGATTTTGTATTTAGTAAGCCTGCTGAACTTATTAGTTTTAATAGTTTTTCCTATGATGAGCATTATCATTATATATGCCTAAAATGTACCCATACATGTTTTGCTATAAAAAAGAAGCAAACTGAAAAAAAATGTGTAGAATTGTATTGAGTTTTCTATATACCGCATCATAGTATCTACAAATACAGGCAGTTTTCTTTCCAAAAAAAAAAAAAGGGAGGAAATGGATACAAGTTTGAGAAAGGTTATTCTTTTCCTTCTGTGTAGGTTGCCCAAAGAACAAAGATCATAGCTGGGCATGGTGGCCCACACCTGTAATCCCGGCTGCTTAGGAAGCTAAGGCAAGAGGACTGCAAGTTCAAGATCAGCCTGGGTAATTTAGCGAGGCCCTGTCTCAAAATAAAAATGTAGAACAAGCGTGAGGATATAATGGTAGAGCATTTGCTTAGCATGTATGAGGCCCTGGGTTCCACGCCCAGCATCCCCATACACCCCAAAAGAAAAAAGATCCTATGTTTTATCAGAATAATGTTGTCTGATTTATGCTGACTTTATGATGTCCTTGATAACTTAACAGAACAAAGTTTCACACACAGGAAAAAAACCTTCATCATCATGTCACTGGCTATGTTTATTTAAAATATTTTATTGTCACTTTAAATCAAGTATTATTTCACAGTAATTTATGATCCTACCCACATGAGATGTTCACATTGCATTATTATTACTACTATTATTATTATTTGCTTCCCCCAAGGTGATTTTTTTTGGAGACAGGGTCTTGCTGTGTAGCCCAGGCTGGCCTTGAACTTGTCCCAGCCTCCCTAGGACTGGGATTACAGGTATGTACCATCAGCCCAAATTGATATTAAATGATATTTTTTTTTGCACCTAACACTGTCTTTGAGATTTGCAGAGGGAAAACTGCAAAGGATTTATCTTTTCATAATGCAAAAAAAGAAGTGATAGAAATAATTAGATTTATTTGATTCTTACTATGAGGGAGCTGCATGGAAAGAGCTGTCAAAGCAGAAGAGATACTTTGTCTTCCCCAGATTAAATTTGTGTGGTAAAGCGTTAAACGCAGATATTTCAGGAATTATATAGTGTATGAAAAAATCCCTAGAGGTTTGTAGATGTCCTCATTGCACATGAAGTTTCTTAATGCTGTTTTTCCTGATATTAGACAATCACAGCATGGTGTTATCATCATAATTTCAGTTATTTCTTAAAATGGTACCTCAATCACAACTTTAATTTGAATGTAGCATCTACTAGGTCGGCAATTTTCAACTGGGGAACTCACATTATTTAATTATAGTTTTATTTAATATGCACATACTTAAGACCTGTTACAGACTTGTCAAATCACTGTACTTGATGTTCTTTATATATCCTTAGTATATTCTAACAATATGTTTTGCATGTTGATGGTATATTATGTCAGTACTATTATATTTTATATGTAAAGATTTTTTTTCTCTGTATGGTACTCCATTTTTATAAATGAGACATAACATCTACTCTTTGGAGGTAGGGCTACTCATTACATTAATAGATATTTTTTCTAAAACATTTCTTATCCTTTATTATTTCAGTTTGTGTGCCAGAGAACAACCAAATTTCCTTGCCCGTTGTTTTGTTCTTGCTATAAACTCCCAGCAGATCTTTCATGTTTGAACACTGTTAGTAATAGGTTAACCACTGCCATTTTATTTGGTCATTACAGATAGATTTTTTCTTACTTGGGTGCTCCCCTGATGTTCCTATAATCAACGACAGACCAAAGTGCCCATCTTCAGCACAGAGTGGCTGTCTCAGAGCCAGGTGCTGTAGGACTGTGCTTGGTATATTTGGGTGTAAGATTCTGACAGCATCATTTAAACATCTTGAGACCATATCAGTGACTGAGTCAGAATTTCTAGAACTCTAATTGGACATTGATGCATTCACAAAACAACTAACTCTAAATCCAGTGGAATAATAATTCATTACCTAATAATTCAGTTACCTAATAAACTGATGAGAGACGATAGTGGGTTTTGTTAGGCATTTTGTTGATGTTATTTTAATGTTCTATTTTCTGGATGTGGAAGGCATCTCCTTCTCTTTTCTCTTAAGCAATCCATAACTCGTAACAATTTGGTATACTATGCTTTGGTGACCCGTGATGAACTATGTGCGAATATCCTTTTTTCCCTCCTTGGTGTCTCCAAAATGTGGAAGCTTTCAATGAGGATTCTTATTTCGTGGCAATATTATTATTTGAATAGGTTCAGTGAGAATGTGTCTTCCTTGTTAATAGAACATAATTGGAAACATTGATCACGCGCCCTATAGTCTGCCTGGAATATCATATTTGAGAATGATGATCATTTAATCAGAAATGACCAGACACTTGGGTTAACTTTATGCTTAAGCTCCCTTGGAAAAACTAGCCTGGTACCTGGCTTACTGAGCCCTCAGCCTTACCTCCGAGGAAAGGAAGTCAATTCATGGCAGGCCCAGGAACTTCAGAATATTTAGGGGACCTCAAGATGAGAAGGATTGGCCCAAATATATAGGCTTTAAAAGTGAAGTTGATGTCCAGTTCTTGGCTTAGCTTCTTAGCCTCAAGAGGCTTTCAAAAATCTAATCTGAGATTCTTTATCAAAACTTCCAGCAAACTTAAGAAAGATTATGATAAATGTTAAATTACCATTCTTGCTGATTCTGTGGAAATAGTGACCAAATCTAAAAGACCACCCTTATTTTGCAATCAAGAAAAACTTCTCTTTCAGATTATCTTTGTCAAAAGAAGAATGACTAAAAAGAGAAGCTTTCATGTTTCTATGTATAGCACATCCTTCCTGGTTATCAGACACCAGCCCTGTTCATTGCCTTTGAGTTTTCCTGTACCTCTTTACACATTGCATGAGCTAATGACTGTGTCAACTAGCTCTGTCTTGTCTGATGAGATTTAATTGCCTTCTTTCTCCCACTCTTTGTGGAAGAATCAGTTTGGCGACCGATCTTCAAACTAGACTGCATCCTATTGCCTTGCCCAAATGGTCAGTCCACACCAAATTTCCAATCCTGCCAGTTTTCTTCAGTATCTCACTACAAGTCCCCAAACTAACTTTTCACATTTCTCTCCCTCTAGCCTGAATCAGCATCACCAAAAATTAAAACCTGAGTGCCCAGATCCCTAGCAAAACTTTAGGTTGCCTTGCAAGTAAGTGGCTTTGTCTCCCAGAATCCGAGGAGCTTCTTCAAGCTGAAGCCCTATGACTTGGTATAAACCTTGACGAGCTCATCACCTCAGCAGGCCATGGACAGGTAGGAGCTCTCTCTGGCCAAGCCACTGACTGCTGGATTGAGGAAGTGCAGCAGAATGCTCAGGTCTGCGTGCCCTTGTATGAGAGGAAGCCATGACTATGGACAATAGCACCAACAGCATCAACATCTTAGCTTCAAGAAACTCAAGGAGTGGTTCTGGGCATTTTTCTCCCTCTGTATTCTTGGAATCCTCTTAGTTGCTAATTCTCACAGTTCAACTGCTGGCTCTTTACTTTAATATAACTTTTATTTCACTTTTCTCTACGTTAGGCATCCCTCCTTTAAAATGCCCGATCTCCAGTTTCCCCAGACAGCTCACCTTTCAACAGATGGTTCAGCTGCTTTTATAGGAACAACACAAGCAAGAGTTACGGAGAGACTGTTTCTTAGGCCCTGCTCCTGCCCACTCAGGAGGTTAGGCTTGCCTGGAGTTGTTCAGTGATGGCTGGAATCCACCGGGGCTGTCACTGCTGAGCTTTATCAGAGCCCTGTGCAACCTCCACAGCTGTGGTTAAGAAATGCCTGCATCCTAGGGATGGGATTTTAGCTCAGTGGTTCCAGTACCTGGCTTGCAAGCACAAGGTCCTGAGTTCGATCCCCGGTACCAAAAAAGAAAAAGAAAAAATGCCCACATCCTTGTGTACTTCAGAAATGGAGAGCCAGCTGACTACAAAAAACCATGGTGCCCACACAATTTCTGACTGAAGACCCATTCCTGTCCTTCCTTATGGCTCCTATAGACTCAGTGATGACTCCTTTACATTATTTGTTTCTCTAAAACCCCTGGCTCCTTTCCTTTTCTTTCTTTCTTTCTTTCTTTCTTTCTTTCTTTCTTTCTTTCTTTCTTTCTTTCTTTCTTTCTTTCTTTCTTTTCTCCCTCTCTCTCTCTTTCTTTTTTTTTTGGTACCGGGGATGGAACCTCCCTTCCTTTTCTTTGAGATGCTCCTCATTAAAGAATGTTCTCCTCATGGCACAGCCTGAAACAGTCACCTCCTTCATTGACAGGCGAATTTTGCCTGTCATGGCACCAGTGAGGTGCTCCTTTGATGGAGCCAGCACATCACCCGGCCTGACCCGCTGGAGTGACAGCCGTCTGTGTCCTGAGGTTCTTTTCCATCCTTCTGTCATTTAACCCTGTGAACAGCCACCCTTTCAACATCTCAGTGGACCTATGGCCCCCAGGTGGCTGTGCAGTTGTGCAAGGGAGCTCTCCCATACTGTCTGGAGTCTCAGATGCTTCTCAGGCAAGACAGTTGTACAACACATCCAGTTTTGGCTTTGTTGGAAGGAGGAAGTAACATTCAGGCAGCGGAGGTCCAGTCTGAACAGGCTTTGGGTGGCAGGCCAGAGCAGAGCTGGACAGGAGCAGGTACTGCTTAGGTCCAGGAAGCTGGCTTAGTGACCAGTATAAAGGCCAAGGGTGAGCCTGTGGGAAGTTTTAAAATCTAGAAGGCTGGGAAGCCCCAAAGAGGTACTATCCAGAGGATAAGACTGGCCAAACAATGAAAGTTCGAGGCTAGCCTGGGCTACATAGTAAGACCCTGTTTAAAAAGAAAGATAAAGCAGAAAAACTGGCCAGAGGCATGGTAGGGGAATGGACAATGCTGACTTTACGGCACGTTGCGGGTGGGTGGTAATTAGTACTGTGTATAGGTACCAATGGTAGGACAGTAGTGATGCATGGGCATCCATTAGGCCTTGGACTGTACTTCCAGAATTAGATGAAAACTGAGGCTCCTGGGTACTCAGTGGAGATGGAACTGAACCTTGGTGAGGAGGGTGTGATGGCTGCAAATGGGGCTCTGCTATGGGAGACGGGGTGCACTGTCTTATTGATGTCATCCAGAGGGCCAGCATTTCAAGGACCTAAGACCATTCTAGAATTCAATTTTTCAGGAGCTTCTGGTATCACAAATGCGTAAAGGACCCTTCAGGATCTTTGTGAGTCTCAACATGACCTGCCAAGGACCTGGAATCTGGGTCCTTCTGGATTGAGATCATGACAGAATGCATACCCGCATTCTGACTTGCCCCATGAAACATTTTAGAGCAGTCGCAGAGGCAGAGCTAGCCTCCCTTGATTCCTGCACTTTGGGATTCCTTACAGAGAGGCTGCAGGACTTTGTCCAGGGGCTGCTGAATGGAGGCACTGGCTTGTAGTGGTAGAAGATAATGCTGGGGCATTCTGATCAAGCTTAGCTAGGATTTTTTTCAGAATGAAGGATCTTCCTCAAGTTAGGGTGGCCGTGGCTGATTACTATTATTCGGGTGTGTATGGCAATTTTAGCCAAGTTGGTGCCTAGAGCCTTGTTGTTTGAAAACTCGAATGACTAAAAGTCAAGTTCATTCCAAGTGTCTGCAGCTGTTTTCCAGTTTCTTAGAGCTGTCTCAAGCTCTGGTAGTCAGAGTTCAAGAACCGTGGATGCAAGTTCCATTGAGTTCATCTCTCCATATATTAACATCTATTTTAATGCATTTGTGCACTGGGAGTTGGCTTTGAACAGAACTGGGCTCTTTGTAAAACTGGCAAAAGAAAAAAAGTCTCCAGCAACATGGCGGCCCCATACACATGGGTGGGAGTCTTCCAAGTCAGGCAGAAGTGGCACAGCAGATGTAGGGTGAGTTTGGATGAGGGCAGAAGACAGCAGGTTTTCATGGGAGTTATAGTTTATCTGGGGGCCCAAAGAATATTTCCTTTATTTTGAGGAGGTGATGAAGTTTTTGAGAACCTATGGTAACCAGAGGATTTTGATGTTGTAAGGTCTTGCCACTTGATTGCAGATATCTAATCAAGTCAACTTCAAGTGTTTTGAATACATATTTGAGGGAGGGGGTGCTAGCCCTCACATGTGGTAAAGAGAGGCCCAGGAAATAACTGAGTGAAGATACTAGTCAAGCATGGCTTTGCCCCTGTTCCAGGAGACCCTGGAGGACCTGCGAGTCCTTGGAATCCACACGGGTGGCTCAAACTTCTGAGTACCATCATATTCATGTCCAAGAGTGTCTGGAAGGCATCCCTCTTGGCCCACAGGTACAAACCTAAACTATTTGCTCTCAGAAAGTCCAGCTTTATGAATGGACTGGCTTCTCTGAGTTGACCACATGAGTTGAAAATACTCAAAAGTAAATAGTTATCTTGCTGTGATGTCCCTGATTAGGGCCACCAAGACAAGATCTGGCCCTAGTGAAGAAAAGATAGTAGCTAAAACTATTTACACGGGAGTTGTGTGAGTGTGCAACATAGTTGGAGCTTAGTTTCCCTTCCAAATGGACTTCTCTTGTCTTGGTGGGCCCTTCTCTGATTCTAGGCAGTTCTGTTTTAGATGAAGCTCCTCATTTTCTTTACAAAGACATCACTTCCTGGTGGATGTGACTAAGTACTGGCTAACTCTCCATAGAAAAATTTCTTCCAGATTGTCCTGGATGAGAGACCTGAACTTCAAAAGATGGATATGGCTTTTAAGCTGTGTTTCTGATATAATCTGAATGGAGGACACCTAGCTAGGATAGTTCTGGTTGTAACCAGTTCCACATCCAGGTATCTAAGTGAGAATAGGACCAAGGGCTGCCAGTTAAACAGGGCCAGAGCAGGGATGTGCCCAGCAGGCACTGAGGCAGCGATCAAGGAGCTCAGTGGGGTTTCTCAGAGCAGGAACTCATCTGTGCCGTCTGTACAGGTGTGGCTCAGAGTTCAGGAGGCTCCCAGGTATCCTGCAATCTGTTGTGACAAAGATCATAATTACCTGAAATTCCACATGTAGCCAGATACTTTCTGCCCTTCGACTCGAGGCAAAGTGTTGTAATTCCTGGTGAATGACATTCTTGAGGGCTGGGGCCTGGATAGAGCTGGAAAGAAGCATGCATTAAGCAGGGAATGTGCCACTATTCCCTTGGATGGTTTGACCTCTTGGTGACAGTGTGTGTGTTCAGGGTTGTTTGGGGAAGCATACATGAGTGTGCATGAGAACAAGCCTGTGTATCATTGTGAAGGGCGTGCAGCAAGGGGTGGCCCACTGCCCTTATAGAAGAAGCCCACCAACCCCATTCAGGCAGAGCCTGATGAGCTAGTTATGAAAGCAAGAAGTAGACTCTGCACACCTGCATCTTCCACCACAGTCATTTCCTTCTGAAAGAGAGAAGGGAGTTGAGTCTTCTGGGGGGACATGCTGCAGTACAGGTGTCTGACCTCCCCCTGAAAGGCGACTGGTGACCTCTGCCAGCTCTGGCTCCCTTTCTGGAAGAAGAAGAGATAGCAGGCTCACACACTCAAGGTAGGCCTGGAACCCAGCCTTCTCATGGTTCAGCTGCAGTGGAAAGAGTCCGGGGAAGCTGTCAGCCCCTGTGGTTTAGGCCCACTCTTTCCAGAAGAGATTATTCAGAGCCTCCTGGAAGGGCTGGAGATGAGCTCTTTCTAGTCCAGGCATGGGCTGGGAGACAGCAGGCCATGACTCATGCCCAGACTGGTGCAGGTAAAGATGAAGCCAGTGGCCTTGGCAGTGGGCTTCCGCTTGCCAGCAGGGCCCTGAGAAGGAGCTACAACATCTCCAGCTACTTTAGAACCAGTGCAGAAGATATTTGATTGTCACTGTGTCTGAGGAACAGTTCATAAGGTACATAAAGTATTCTGGAGATAGTCCAGATCGAATCCATCAAACTGGAAGTTGATTTGGTCAGGGCTGAGAATCCATGCGAACAGTCACAATGTCAGCTTGGCTTCTGCAAACCCAGGTGCACCCAGCTGTACCCCTTCCACACCCACTGCATATTCTGCCACCACCCCCAGGATCATTGGAATAAATTTCCAGCCATTTCTAGAACCATCCCAGGGACAGGAACTAATGATCCAACAAAGAAGTTAGAGGTAAAAGAGGTGAAAATTCCTTTTACAACATGTAAAGCACCAACAATGTAATGTCTTCATTACATGTCCTTGCAGTCAGTTTTTGTATCTGAGTTGATCACTGGTGCTCATTGGCCCAGCCCTGTTTTATGGTGATTACCCTACAAACCACCCCATCCATCCCACAAGGGTAGGTTATGAATAGATGAGATACCTCAAGAACCATAAAATCCCAACAAATTCACCAATAATCATTGCATGCCTCTAGTTAAAATTACCAAGCAAATTAACCCTAACAGCATGGAATGTTTCTAATTAATGTTATATTCAAACAACTCAATTTCTAACTCAGCATTTCAAATTAAGTTTCATCACCAACTGCTTTAACAAAAATCGTCTCTAAAGACAACTTAATTGAATTAAACGACAAATTACATCATAGGACATATTTAAGAACATGTGGCTATTTGCCAAGCTATCTTATGATAAAAAATGTTGCTTGGCATTTTGGTATTATCTGTATTTTCTAAATATAAATCTGTCATATGATTTTGTACATTTTTTAGCAGAATTGTCCACACGTAATCACATGTTGAATTATATAAAAAACTGAGCATTTTCAAATTTTATTTATCCTACCATAAAGGTAACATAATAATTGGCAAGTGTACCCCTAAAGTAATTCATTGATAATTTCTTTCCCTTGAAGTAATGAACGTCCAGAGTCAAACTTACATGATTTCTGTGTAAGTGTATTTATCTTGATATTTTATGGCCTTCCTGATTTTTATAGCTTGGCATCTTGTAGAACTGCTCCAAATCAACACATATTGGATCTTGATTTTACTTTGTTTTTTAATTTTACCTTAAATATTACCCCATGTCATTAAACAATTAATGATATATAGAAAGCCTTTTGAAAACCTAATTAAACTTGCAAATAATAACCTCACGTACATATATTAAGATATTTATGAACCAACACAATTTTAACAAAAGTGATACAATTCAAATTGATCAAATGACTTGTGGTGATGATTGAGGGGAATCAGGAAAAGTAGAGGGGGCTGGAGTCTAAGCCCTGAGATAAATTCAGCATTCTTTCCAGATTCCTATATCCAACAATAGTATTCCTTTTTCTTTTAAAAACCAGCAGGGAATTTTGCACAGAACAATAGTCTCTATCTTTCCAATTAAAGAGAAAAGAAAACGGCTTTATATTTATGACTTCCAACTGTACACTGATTGGAGGCCGTGGCTTGTCAGTTCTTTCACGCCTTTGGCGATTTGAGGTTAAGGACAATTTCCTCTTCTGGATGCTCTTCTTTGCTTTTGGCTGAGTCATCCGAGAGGCTGGATCAGTTCACCTGGGCTCATTTGCACTTCCCCTGGTCTTGGGACCAGCGTCTCTGACATTTCAGTCACCACCGTGAAGTTCCAACAGGGTTATGGGTACCTATTTCACCTTTCTGTTTCCTTTTTTTTTTCTCACTGTCTGTCTGTCTGTCTGCCTGCCTCTGGGCCCTCTCTTTGAGCCTTTATTTCAGTCCCACCGCCAAGTCAACATACTCTGCCCAGGTCTCACAAGGCCATTCCTTGGGCCTGGAATAACAGCTGTTCCAAGATCTCAGGGTCAAAACTAAACAACTCTCAATGACTTTGAAGGCTGTGTTTTCTATCTCAAAGTGATCGGGTAAAACAGCAATTTGTTTTTTGGAGTATCTACTCTATGTGGGTCTTGGGCTATGCATTTCACTTGTATTATTTCTGGTCCCCCAAACACAAGGAGTTACCATATTGCATGAGCCCCTCCATCATTTTATGTCACTTCAAGGAAAAAGCCCTACCAAAAATACTGCAGCCTACCACTGATGGCTAACTGCAGTCCAATTTCAGCCTTGTTAAAATATGGAGGAAAAAAGTGCATCTCAGAGTTGATGATACAGAGTTTTACAGAAACTGAGGCCCAGAAAAGCTGGGTAATGTGGCCAGGACTGCATCACCCCAGCGAGGCAGAGCATCTTGAGATTCAGGTTTGGCTTGTCCCACTACCCCATCTTGCTGAAAGTTTGAAAGATTTTTTCCTGAGGGGCTTCATGTTCCCTGCCTGCCTGTTCTCAGGAACCAGCATCCAGCCACCCTGACTGCCACCAGAGCCCAAACAACAACCCTTTTGAGATTGTTTCCCCTCTCTGCGTAGCCTTATTACAGAAATGGTGCTTTCTGCTGTTGCTGCATTATTTGGGGCGGGGTGGGATCAGAGGGGAAGAGGTGCCTGCAATGCCTTCCCCTCTGGCTCTTTGCTCCTCCACACCTGGCCCCTGAGGCTGTGCAGGGACAGACACAGTGCTGGCAGGGACAGGTAGAGAGCTGGTAGTGTCTGGGGAAATCCACCTCCTCTCCTCAGATCTCTGGATCGTCTTTGTTTCCTGCATTTGTTCATCTGTCGATCTAATCAGTACTTTCAGAAAACTGGTGCCTCACTGATAGCCCACGGGACCCATGGCCCAACACACCTGTTCCTGTCCTCGTGGGAGGCACAACCTCCTGAGGGAGACAGGTGTCCTCCAGGAAGCACATAAATAGGTGTAAAATGACAAAAGTGACAAGAGGCTCTCCGGAAACACTGGGGCAGAGACAGGTGGAGCGCCCCTCTATGCTCTCCCCCACACATCAGACCCACTTTACAGCTTAGGTTGAGGCCATGTGATATGCTCCAGCCAAGGATCTTGGGTGGCTGTGATGTGTGTCACCTCCAGGGAGAGACTTGAAGAGTTGACTTCTCTTTCAGACCTTCTCCTACTTTGCCTTGGTGACCTTGGGGACCATGGGATCCAGCATAGCTACATATTGAAAGAGGGCTGCCCAACCATGTTAAGTTGCTTAAGGTAAAATGAATGTGAGCTGTGCTGAATGAGATTTCAGGTTTGATACCGCATTACTTGTTCCTACAAAGGAGAGCAGAAAAAGATAAAGCCAGGCAAAGAGCCAAGAAAGGGATCTTTAGGGAAGTAATGTTTAAGTTGGTTCAAAGGAAGGGAGGACTTGACTTGGAGAACAGTGTGGGGAGGAGCATTCCAGGCAATCTAACAGCATGAGCAAAGGCCCTGTGGTTAGAAGGTGAAGGACTCACCTAATGGATTGGACAAAGGACAGAGAGACAGAAGGGGTACAGCAGGAGAAGCTCACTGGCTGGCTGATCTGGCATCCAGGTCACATGCTGGGAAGCTCTGGTGTACAAGTTCCACTGGGCTTCCATAGGCTGCCTGGTCTGATATGGAGAACTAGCTTTGCCTCCTGCTCCTCAGCCCCTTATGACCACCCAGAAGCCATCTTGGCAGTGCCTTTCCTGTGTCCCCCGCTGTGTTGCCCTGCTGTCTTCTTCCTGGGAAGGAGCAGCATTGGAGGAGAAACCAGGATACCACAAAGGAGCCAGAGGGTAACTGGGCAAGAGGACTGGCATCAGATGCAAGAGTCACAGTGACCTGTGAGGCCGAGGCTGGGGGAGGGCTCTTCTGACCTGAGACCCCTCCCAGGAAGCCACGCCTTACTCTCAGGACTGGAGCAGGAAACACAGCAGCTTGGTTACCCAGTTCTCATTTCTGGAGAGCCCAGAGGCACAAAGTGGGTGCCAGAATCTGAGCAGCCATTTGTCCCCACCTAAACTGCTGATATGTCCTCCTTTGTCCCTGTAGTCTGAGAAGGACTACCTCTTCTCTCTCCATACACACCTCTACCTGCCACACACCTGTGGAAAACCCCACAAGAACTCCTCTCTGAGCATAGAGCAAGCTTGGACCTAGAGTCCAAGGACCCCCAAGCTCTGGCCTCTGAATATCTCATCCACGGTTACCCCTTGGTATCTGTGGGGACTGGATCCAGAAGGCCCCCTTCCCTGCCTGTGGATTCCAGAATCCAAGGACACTCAGATCCCTTAGAATAGTTAATCTTGACTGTCACTAACCTCACCGTTGAATCCACTTATGAGTCCACTGTTGAACAGGCTGTTCAGAGGTGAGGTATATTTGGAAAAAACCAGATCACTGGGGGCTTACCTTCACAGGGTGCAGTGGACTCTTGACTTAGGAACTCACTTCATTTCTGAGGGCTGGTTGTAACTCAAGTCAGTCAATTGAAGGTTCAGGCTCCTCTACACAGCCTCCAGAGTCTCTCTCCTGTGCACAGGCAGATCTCAGTGTCCTTAGAGAGACACTGGTCCAGGATTTCTCAATTAATCCCACACAGGAAAGAATGTTCTAGTTTCTTCCAGAAATCTTTAAGGGTTAAATCTGTATCTGAGACCATCTAGAAGCACAAGTGGCTGGCATTCAGGTTGTAACTCAAGGCTTTGGTCATAAGTTAAAAACAAAATTTTGGTTGTTTGTATGTCAGGCTGGTCATAATTTGAGGATCCACTGTATACCTTGTGTTCTCTCTCTCTCTCTCTCTCTCTCTCTCTCTCTCTCTCTCTCTCTCTCTCCTTCCTGGCTGCTATGAACAGTTGAACAGCTGTCCTTTGCTGTACCTCTCCACCATGATGTTTCTGCCTTGCCACAGACCTAAAGCAATGGAGCCACCAACCATGGACTGAAACCTCTCAAACCGTGAGCCAAAATAAATCTTTCCTCCTTTAAGTTGTTTATGTCAGGTATTTTGGTCACAGTGATGAGATGCTGACCAATACTAATCTTTTGGTAGACTCATATTTCTTTGTGTTCCTCAATCCTAGTGATCCTTTGCTGTACTGCATTCCTGATCTGTATCACGTCCAATGAATGGACTTTGTCTTCACCTAGAACTGCTCTACGCCTGAAGTATCAAATACAAACAGCCCATTCTCTGACCTGAACCCTGATATTCCCTTGTTCTTGGGGATTCATTTGAACTGGAAAGTTATTCTGGACTTTCTCCTCTCTGCCTTTATACACACTCAAGCCTCCCCCACTCCACAATGCTGTCTTTTCATCCTATACTCCCCTCTTGTCTCTTCTTCTCCTTTTTTTTTCAGAGATACTATTTTATTTTAAAAATGTATTTTATTAATGTCTTAATTTGACAAAATTGGGTTTCAATGTGGTATTTTCATACATATGTATACCTTGTCTCCAATTATCCTCTCTTAGAAGCTGCCTCATTTCCTTCCTCTTATCTAATCATATCTTGTCTCCCTTTTACTTTCATGTCATCTTTTTAGAGTCCACATATTAGAGAAAACATGATTTTTGTCCTTCTGTGTCTGGAGCTTCACATGATGATCTTCAGTTTCATTCATTTTTCTGTAAATGACACAATGTCATTATTCATGGCCGAATAGTACTCCATTGTATATATGTACCACATTTTCTTTATGTGTTGATAGGCACCTGGGTTGAATCCATATCTTGGCTATTATAAATTGTTCCACAATAAACATGGAAATGCAGGCATCCCTCCCTATCAGTGGAATTCAATTCTCTCCACAATTCTGGTCAAAATCCAAACTGGACAAGAAATGAATCAAATTTCCCCATAAGGGCAACATTAAATCTAACCACTGAATTTGATTTGGTTCTTGTCCAACTCAGTTTGCAACCAGAATCGTGGAAAATAATACGTTTGCGAACTGAAGGAGCACTGTAGTATGCTGACTTTAATTCCTTTGGGTCTATACCAAGAAGTGTTAAGATGGGCTGTGGTATGTTCTTCTACTTTTAATTTTTTTGAGGAAATTCTGTACCGACTTCCATAGTGGCTATACTAATTTACACTCCCACCAGTAGTATAAACGGGTTCCTTTTTCCTCACATCCTCACCAGCATTTATTATCTTTTATATTCTTTTTTTTTTTTGGTACCGGGGATCAAACTTGGGACCTTGCGCTTGCGAGGCAGGCGCCAGAACCACTGAACTAAGTCCCCGGCTATCTTTTATATTCTTGATGATGGCTATTCTGACTAAGATGAGGTGGGACCTCAATGGTTTGCATTTCTCTAATGGCTAAAGACTGAACATGTTGGCTGGGTATTTAGCTCAGTGGTGGTGTTGCCTGACTCACAAGTGTAAGGTCCCGAGTTTGATCCCTGGTACCAAAAAAAAAAAAAAGACTGAACATGTTTTCATATGCTTACTGGCCATGTTTTGAAAAGTGTTTGTTCAACTCATTTGCCCACTTATTGATTAGGCTATTTGATTTTTTGATGTGTTTTGAGTTATTTATATAGTTAGATATTTGTCCTTTTGTCAGAAGAGTAGTTTCAAAGACTTCTCTCATTCTGTAGGCTGTCTCATCACTCTGTTAGTTGTTTTCCTTTCTGTGAAGAAACTTTTTAATATGCTGTATTCCCATTTGTTGATTCTTGCTATTATTCCCTATGCTATTTGACTCCTATTCAGGAAGTCTTTGCCTTTGCCTTATGGCTTCAAATGTGTCCCCTTATGTTTTCTTCTAAGAGTTTCAATGTTTCAGGTGCTATACCTAGGCCTTTGAAACATTTTGAATTAATTTTTATACAGGAGAAAGATAAGGATCTAGTTTCAATCTTTTACATATAGCTATCTAGTTTTCCCAACACCATTTGTTGAGGTTATCTTTCTACAACATAAGTTTTTGGATCCTTGGTCAAGAATCAGATGGTGTAGTTGTGTAGGTTTGTTTCCGTGTCTTCTGTTCCATTCCACTGGTCTATGTGTCTATTTTGGCTCCAATACCATGCTGTTTTTGTTACGATGGCTTTGTAGTATAAGTTTGAAATTGGACATGGTGATGCTTCTAGCGTTACTCTTTTTGCTTAGGATTGCTTTTGACTATTTTGGGTCTTTTGTGTTTCTATATGAACTTGAGGATTGTTTTTTTAGTTGTCTTAAGACTTAGAATTTTGATGAAGATTGCATCGAATCTGTAGCTCACTTTTGGTAATATGTTCATTTTAACAATATTAGTTCTGTCAATCCATGAACTTGGGAAATCTTCCCATCCTCTATGTCTTCTTTTATTTCTTCTTTCAGTGTTCTGCAGTTTTCATTATTTTATTCTTTTGAAGCTACTGTGAATGGAGTTGTTTTTGTTTCTTTCTTGGCTTCATTATTGATATATAGAAAACCTATTGAATTTTTAATGTTGATTTTGAATCCTGTTACCTCTCCTTTCCTCTCTTTTTGCCCTTAGCTTATTAAAGAGTGACACCTTCATTGGATAATTCCAGCCCTTTCCAATCACTCCCGCTTTGTAACACTCAATCTACCCCTTTCATATCACTCTACTTACCGAAGTCTCCAGTGACTTCCAGATTATCAAACCCACTGGATACATTTCAAAACTTATCTGTCTGAACCTCTTCCTACTCATCAGCCAGTTCTTCCTTGTTGGAGGCTCAGGGTCTTGCTCCTAGTATCTCTGTGCACAGCCTAGTGCCTTCTGTCTGTCTGTCTGTCTGTCTCCCTGCCATTTCTCATCCACATTAGAATCTCTATCACCTCTACAGTGTCAACCCTCTGATAGATATCTTCAGCCCTGCTATTGCATCTAATGTTTAAAAAATTATTCTGTAACCTACAGCTTATGTCTCTCACTGCCCCTCGAATATTGCCATGCAGCCGACCACTCAGTCCACATTCCTCAGGAGGATCTGTGCTTGGGCTTTGGGGTCTGCTCTGCCTTTATTTTCACTCCCTGCCCAGTTGTTCCACACTCACAGGCTGAGTTTTGATACATGCAGCCTGAAACTCCTTCTGCTCTTTCTTCTCTGCCTCATTCTTACTCATGCTCACCCCCCCCAACCCCCCCCAGGGCATAATCTCTGCCTGAAGGTCTCCCTGTCTGTGTCCTCAGGCAGAGCCTTGGGCCCTCTCCTGGACATGCCTCTGTTGCACATGTGTCACAGCCTTATCTCGAAGGCATCTGCTCACATTTCTCCTTGTGGATAGGGACCAAATCCCAGTATCTTGCATCCCCAGCACCGTGTCTGGAGAAGAGGGGACACTACTCCACCTCTAGACTTGTCATGATGATGTGATGTGTCTGTGTTTAGTCAGTTATGAGAAGGTTTTCTATCATTCACAGCCAAAATATCCTCACTGGATTTTTTTTGGTACCAGGGATCGAACTTGGGTCCTTGCGCTTGTGCAGCAGGCGCCGAAACCACTGAGCTAAATTCCCGGCTCCCTCACTGGATATTTAATGAATGGTATTTAGTGAATATGCCTAACCAGAGCTGATCTTCCCTTCATTCTGAGATATTTGAACAGAGTCCTGGCTTTCTGAGTTTCTGTTTCTCCCTGTTGGCTTCCCTCTCCACCCGCCTGCCCAGCTCTTCTTAAAATTCAACTGAACAAATGAATGTTGGTCACATTGAATTAACTCTGTTGGTCTCAGGTGAGAAGACTGAGTCTTCACCTTGTCTGCAAAAGACTCCTTCCTTGAGAACCTTGACCAAGACGAGCTTGGCTGGGAGACGGGCTTGTAGTGTGTTCCCTAAGAGCCATGGGCCCTCATCGCCAGAATCACCTGGCGCTTTTAAAAGTGTGGGTCCCCAGGTCTGTCCCAGAGTACCTGGTTTAGAACCTCTTGTAGCCAGACTGAGTATTCTGCATTTTCACAGACTCAGACGTAGTCCAGGTTCTGAGTGTCTCTGACCTGCTGTGAGCTCTGGATCCTGTGCCGACCTCTGTGTTCTGGTTTCTCTATCTGAGTCATCACAATACTAGAACCTTCTGCCTTAAGCTCCAAGTGGAACAACATGAAGGAGCTTTACAAAGTACCAACTAACCTTTGCATGTCGTCGGTTGGGAATGCTCTAATATGAGCTGTTCATTTTGATCTGTTTTTGTCCAGTAGTGCATTGCTGTAAGAGACCTGAGCTATTCCCAAGACACAGTAGGTGTTCAGCAGATGTTTTTAATGAACAAGGACTGGGAAAGGGGGCACTTGGCGGGCCCAGAGAGCAGCACAGCTGCATGCTGTGGCCTAGAGCTGGGTGAGACATACACAGGTGCCCTCCGCACCACCCCGCATGCCTCACCCTCTCCGCTGCCTTGTCTTCATAGAACCTCAAGACTGACATTTGAAGCAGTTTAATTCAGTTATTATCTGTCCTTCTCCCACACACTCTTGGATATAAATTCCATAAGGCAGGTGGTTCTTTGTTTTGGTCTCTTGTTCATAGCTGCATCCCTAGTTCCCAGGACAAGTGTACAGTAGGTGCTAAAATAGCTGTTGAATAAATTAGTGAATAAATGAAATATTAGGAGCAGGATCCTTGCAGGGTGCTGGAGAAGCTTAGCCCTCACCAGAGATTCAGAGGAGGTTTCTGTAGCCTGTAGGTCTAAGCTGTGACCTTGAGCATCCACTGGGTGAACCCAGGGAGGGGGAGGGAAGAAGGAAGCCAAAGTGAATGCTTGGAAGAAACAAAGAGCTGCTAGTCCCGGCTGCTGCCCTTAGCACACAAAGGCTTCAGGACATGGATTCGGTCTGTTTGAGGCTGCGATTGATTGAGGGTTGGGGAGATGAGGTTGGACAACAAACGGCCCGCTATCCATGTTTGGGGCTTAATGCAGCACTAGGGAGGAGGCAATGGGATGTGGCATCCTCTTCCCGTAACTGGACAGCTAAGCCACTGCAGTCAGTCGCACTGGACACAGAACCTGTGTGGCATGTGGGGACTCTGCAATAAGACAAAGGCGTAGGGTCTTGGTTAGCAGAGGGACAGTTGGGGCTGGGACCTGCAGATGAGCACCCCAGTGGAAGGGGTTCCAGATGCTAGCAGAGTCACTCAGGGGTGGAGGCTCAACCTTGCTCCTCTTTTTGGCTGCCTTCGCTCCCATGCCTGCTACAGGGAGCTGCTGTTGCAGAAGAAGGGCCGCTTGTTCTCTGCTGGGGCGATGCCCTGGCTGCTCGGCTGCTCGCCCGGCCTGCAGAGGAGCCCTGCCCATGGCTTCCCGCACATGAATGCTCAGTTTGCATCTTCAGGCTGGGCTGTGGCCTCTGAGGGCCAGTCCTTGGGGAATGGGGTCCGGGCCCAGGCCAAGCCCATATTCTAAGCCCTGGTGTTGGACATTAGCTCCGAGTCCTGGCCCACCTCTCCTCCTGGGCAGTTTCCCCTGGAGACCTCCCTGCATCAGTCCACACTTGGGACTGTCTCAGCTCGGAGATGTTCGTGTGATGCTGGAGATCCAAAGGGCCAGGGGCTGGGTTGCTTTTGTTCTTGGAAGACCCTTGCCCCTGCCCCCCCCCCCACCTCTTCCCAGGGCCAGCTCTACGGAGCGAGGGTACAAGGTGGGGACTTTGAACTCTGAGGCTACCAGACCAATGGAGTCCATTCGGTGGCCCTGGCCATGCTTGGCAGGGAGGTCTCACCCTGACTCATCCATCCCAGCTGCAGGGACTGAAGATGCTGCTGAGGTTGGCCTGGAGCTGACCTGTTTGCTTATTCTCTTTTTGTGTGTGTGTGGTTCTGGGGATTGAACCCAGGGCCTTTGCAATGGGCCACATCCTCAGGACCTTGCGCTTTTGAGGCAGGCACTGAGCTAAATCCCCAGCCTGGGAAGAGATATTTAGTTGGATAAATTACAATAGAATATATATGTTTTCATAGCAATAGCCTGGCATGCAAGTCAAATTTTCTCTTTAGGAGCTGAAGAGCACCTAGTTTTTTTTCCTAATTCAACTTGTGTAACAAATTCCTAAAATTTTCCCAAGGCAGATGAAGCACAGACTAAGATAGAGGTTCAAAGTCTCATTCATTTTTCACACCCAATGCAAACTTTTCTACTCATGCAGTCTTTACGTACAGGTGCAAAATTCATGCAACCACAACAACAAAAAAGATTTTCTTTGGCTGAGGAACTGAGTTCTCCTCTTTGTTTCCTTCTTCATATTTTCTGGAGAGTGAGGGATTCACACAGTGAAGGGATTTGTTGAGGGCAGCCCTTTATGTCTTCTTCCATCTCAAATTGCCCATCCCTGTGCCATTTCTGGCCCCCTGGAAGTCCCCCAGCTGTCCTACATATTATGGAAGAATGTGGGGTATCTTCCTCTGGTCATCTGCTATGGAAAAAATGTCCCCCCAGGAGACAATGGCAGAGTCTCAGGACACCACCTGGGCAGCCAGGAGCACACCCCATCCAAGCAGTTGCTCCAATCAGCAGCAGAAGGGTCAACAGGATGTAAATGGGTAGGACTTGGCATTCCCTGGAGACTGCCATAGGCACATGTGTGTCCTGGGATGGATGAGGGAGAAATAAATTACATTTCTTCATACCTGCCTGGCTTCCCTGAGTATTTATGGAGCACCTGTTGTGTGAAATCCGAGGAGAAGGCAGAAGAGAAGACAGAGTCCTCGGCTCTGTGGGCCTCTTTGTGGGAGAATGCAAAGCTTGTATGAAACAAAACCCCAGCATAGCAGGCACAGCCTGCACCATGCCTAGGCGCCTGTGTTGTCTCCTCCTGACCCCCCCACACCCCACCTTGTCTGGGAAACTTCATGTTTCCCTTTTGCCCTACAGCCCATTTCTGGTATCCTGTAGGGCACAGATGCAGGACTTAGCTTGTGGATGAGCTGTTGTTCAAGTCACTACTGAACATTCCTGCCATCGTCTAGTTGTGTGATTTCTGGTCATCTCACCGAGCCTCAATTTCCTTGTCTACAAATCAGGGATCATACTAGTACCCACACCATTGGGTTTATGAAGGTTACATGAGATTGTGTTTGGCATGCCTGGGATAGGGATTCTGTGATAATTCTGATCTTTAGTGGGCTAGAGCAAGCCTACAAATTCTGCCTGCAAGTTAGTTCTGTGGTACTGTAGAAAGAGGAAGAGCATCTTAGGCTGTGGTTGGGGGAATTAGAGTAACCCATGGGGGAAAAATAGAGGACAAATAGGGGCTAAATTATACTACGGGCCACTGTGGTTTGAATATAGTTTGAATGCATCTCCCAGAGGTTCATGTTCTGGAAGCTTGGTTCCCCAGTGTGGCAATAATGTTGGAAAGTGGTAGAAATTTTAAAAGTTGGAACTTTAAAAAACCCGGGTGTGGTGGCACATGCCCGTAATCCCAGCACTCTGGAGGCTGAAGCAGGAGGATTGCTTTGAGCTTGAGGCCAGTCTGGGCTACATAGTGAGTTCAGGGCCAGCCTGAATTACAAAGGGAGACCCTGCCTCAAAAAACCAAAAAAAAAAAAAAAAAAGTTGCTACTTTAGTGAGAGGTGACTAGGTCACTGGAGTACCACCTTTATTAGTCAGCTTTTTTGGAGCCCATACCCAGAGGTTTAATCTGGCTCATGGTTTCTGGGATTTTAGTCCATGGTAAACTGGCTCCAAGGCAGAAACATCATGGCAGAATTGTATTATGGAACAAAGCTGCTCACTTTGTAACATCCGGGAAACAGAGCACAAGGGGAAGAGATATACCCTACCAAGCCACATTCTCAGTGACCCAACTGAGCCCCACCTCCTAACAACACATTTATCTAATGTGGAATGTGGATTAATCCACTGCTAAGTACAGCAACTCCCCAGGAGTCTCTTAATCCAGTCAAATTGACAACTAAGGCACTCCTCCCTCGCATGGGATTGATGGAATCCCGGTTAGTTCCTGTGGGTGCAAGTTGCTCTAGAAAGAGCAAGCCTGGCCCATGAAATCCTCTTTCTTCATTTCTTGCCAATGACTGCTCTCTGCCTCCGGCCTGTGCTCCCACCTTGATGCCATCCACCAGAGTGTGATGCAGCCAGAAGGGCCTCAAGAGAGCTGAGCAGAAGCTGCTGCCATGCTGTTGGACCTCTATAGCTGTGAGTTAAGCAGACTTCTTTTCTTCATAAAATACCCAGCCTTGGATATTTTGTTTTAGCAACAGAAAATGGACTAAAACACTGGCCACAAATAAATGAGCAATTTTATAAGGCAAGCTTGGAGAACTGGTGGCTACAGAGGTCTTTTTGGGACAGATACAGTTGAGGTCTGATGGGACCAAAGGGATCATCTTGTGGGTAGCTAAAGCCATTTTTATAAGGAGTTAGGGCCAATTCAGGCTGAGGCAGCCCCAAGCAGGCCCACATGGTGGATTTTGGAATCTTTCTACTGCCCCAAAGCAAGGTTTGCATTTAGATTTATTAAGCACTTACTATGCGATGATCTTGCATTTATAGAACAGCTCCAGTTACACAAAGCATCATTGTAAATTTATGACTTGAAGACTTGCTGTTAAATATGCATCTAGAGGCTTCCTAGGGAGATGTTTGGCAGAGCTGAAAGCTTGCTTGTTTTTCTGTGATGAGAACTCAATTTAGAAGGATTTCAGAACAAATCAGGCTTGGTTTCATATGTTTTTACTCTGTAATCCCTGACCCTCCCTTATTTTTTTAATCATGCAAAGCTTCTTTATTTAGAAAAAAATATTTCTTACAGTTTTAAAAAAAATTCAAATATCCATTAATCTTGGTTTTGTGGTTATGTAGGGAAACAGGCAGTTCTAGGAGATGCAGCTGAAACTTTCAAGGCTAATGTGTCACCATGTTGACAGCTCTTGAAATCTTCACAAGAATAAGGCAAAATACTAACAGTTGTTGGGTACAGATGGGAGGTTCGTGAGTGTTGTGCAATCCTTTCCTTTTTTCTAATAGTTTGGAAATTTAAATAAAAAGGTGGAGGAAACTGATTGAACTATAGAGGAAAAATAGGGTAAGAGGAACTGGCTTCTCTTCCCGGATGGTTTTTTTTTTTTTTTTTAGGCTACGGCTTAGGTCACTTCCTCTTTTTTTTTTTTTCTTTGCCTGAAGCTGGAGAATTTTTTCCCCACTATCTTGTTATCAAGACACTGAAGGTTCCTCAAAACCTGATCCTTCCAGCTGCCTATTAAGGGCCTCTGATTTCTGCTCTCCACCTTGGGATTCCCTCTCTGCCTCTCCTTAACTTCGTTCTCAACTGGCTGGACTTTCTGAGCCTCCACCAGACCCTGCCCTGGCTGCCATGGCAACAGAAATGCAGCTCCAGGAGGAGGGGATGGAGGAGTGGGGATTTCTAGATGTGGGTTCTTTTGGGAGCCTGATACATAAACATCAAGAACCCCTGAGCCAACACGAATCAGTCCTGAGGGTAGCATGGGGGCTGGGACGGAGGACCAGTGCATCTCTGCAGGCTGCAGCAAGGTGTGAGGACACAGATCTTGTGGAGAAAAAGGGTCATCCTGGACTATTAAGAGACTTACTGTCAATCCTGCTGAGCTGCCTGCCTGATGGCGTTTCAAGGATAATTTAAACTCAGCTCTTTTGACCTTACAGTATTTGCTAACTTTAGACCTAACCTTCAAGTATCATCTGGTGCCACTGTGTTCTCATTCATTCATTCCACCCATATTCAGTGAGTGCTTATTTTGGGTCTAGCCCTGTGCCAGCCTGGGCACACAGCATCACTGTGGCTTCTGACCGGAGTTGCCCCCTGCACTGGGGGAAGGAGAACTCTCTTTGTGAGTTGGTGGTCAGAGCAAGTTTCCTGGGAGGAGTGGGGCTTGACCAGGGAAGAGACCGGACAAAGGGAGGTACTTTGTACATGTGAGGTCCAGGTGGTGGACACCACATATGAACGCACTGACTGATCCCTGTGCCTTTTCTGGAATGGAGGAGATTAGTGCGCCTTCTTCAGGTTGGAAAAAAGCTAAAATTAGCCCAACCAGCTGGCCTGGGCTGGGTGGGACTCCCCCTTACTCCCTTTCCCTCCTTGGGTTTCAGAAAGCACGGGCATGTGCAGCAATGGCCAGCTCTGCCCAGGTCACAGCAGGCAGAGCAGGGCACTCTGGGCCAGGCCAGTCAGGGCTGCAGCTCCCAGCAGGGCCTTGGTCTCCCCTACAGCAGTCTCCCCACTCCTGCAGTGCCTAGCAAGAGGGAAGTGAGGGCCTCTTCCTCTCCTCTTCACACCACTTCCTCTTTGCCATCCTCTTTCCCCTTCCAGATCTGCAGGGCCAGGCTTGCTTGGAGGGAACCAGGAAGGCAGGCAGAGGCCTGGACAGGCAGCTTCCTGGGGCACCAGGGAGGAGCAACCAAAAAGCCTGTCTTCACCCACTTTGCCCTGTGCCAGGCCCCTTTCCTGAAATTCCCTGAGTCACCGATAGGGAAACTGCAGCGCAGCACGGTCATTGAAGATTATGCATTGCCAGAGAAGCTGGTCTTGGTTTAGAAGGAGCCAGGCCTGGATTGAGTGGGTGGGAGCAGTGCATGTACCCTGTGCCAGTGGTGGAAGAGAGATGGCCTGGCTGGTGGTGCTGGCAGTCACAGGGCTGGGGAGTGGGGCCTGCAGCACCCGTCCCTATGTCAGCATCCACAGCTTGCTACTTTTCACCAGAATGCTGCTGTGGCTTGAATACGGAGTCCCCTAAAACTCACCTTGAGGTTTGGTCCTAAGCATAAAAGCATTGAGAGGCAGTGACCTTTAAGAGGTGGTTAGGTCATCAGCAAGGATTCAGGCCTTCCTCCCTTTTCACATTATCACGACAGTGGGTAGTCATTAAGCCTCTCCACAGGCCCTCACCTGCTTCCACTTTATGCCATGAATTGAATAGCACAAGAGCCTCACCAGAAGCCAAGCCAGTGAGCAGCATGCCCTTGGATTTCCCAGCCTCCAGAATCACAGGCCAATAAAAGCCTCTTTTGCTTATGAATCACTCGTTCTCAGGTATTATAGCAGCAGAAGCACGCCTCCACCCCACTCCCAGCGTGCCATGCACTGCCCATCTGGCCTTGGGAGTTGGGCAGAGCCTGGTCTTGGCTCAGTCCTCCACAGGTGACAGCCTGGCGGCTCTCAGGCAGACACATCCAGGTGGGGCCGTATGGGGTTGTTAACCTTGCTGAATTGGTTACACATATGAAAGCCAGCAGATTTCACATAAAATTAGTTTCCGACTCCTCTTGAAACATCAGAAGAGGCCCCCATTTGGAGTGACCAGCCATACTGTGGGGAAGATTTTTTTTTTTACCATTGTTTTTTTAAAGGCTGGATTACAGCAGTGTTGAGTCTGTAGTAAAACATTAACTTTCCATTTGGTAAGCTCTCCACAAAGCCTACACATACATCACTAGATAACCGCTTGTCCTGTCTCCAAGAACACCATTTCTTCCCCTTCCAACTAGAATGGCAAAAGTCCTTTCAAGAACGAACATATGTATTTTACTCAAATCCCCTTAACCACTAACATTAGCCAATCTTTACACATTTGTCAATGACTTTTACCCGGAAGGACTGTTTCTAGCAAAGCTAAGGGCCATGAACCCTGTTGAACAAAAATATTACCATGGTCTTCAAACAATACCTGCTCTGCTCAGAACTGAGATGGGTGGATGGACAGTAGAACCAGCATGATCCAATGAAAGCGTTCCCGGGATGATGTTTCCAGACCTAGTCTCAGGTTAAAATCAAACATAAAAGTCTTGCCTTTCACCCTGATGGTGTGATCCCCCTTTGAACTTGCCCACTGCTCTCTTGCAGAGGATCAATGAGCTCGTAACTTTTCTACCTTCTTCCACCCTGGTGAGTCCTGTTTAGCACTGGTGACACCAGACTCTCACATGCCCCGCCTCAAATGGTACATTCCAGCTTCCTGGGACTCTCCATGGTGTGGGGTGAATTGTGTCCCCCTCCAAATTCATTTGTTAAAACCTGAATCCCTCAGAATAGGATCCTATATGGAAAAAGGGTTATTACAGATCCAATTAGTTAAGAGGTGGTCAGACTGGAGTAGGATAGGCCCCTAACCTGGCTTCTGTCCTTGAAAAGAGGAAATGTGGGCAGCAACGGGGAGAACTCTATGTGACACTAGAGGAAGAGCTTGGAGTACTGTTTCTTTTCTTTTTGGTTTTTTGAGACAGGGTCTCACTATGTATTCCAGGTTGGCTTTGAATAAACTATTTAGCCTAGGGTGGCCTCAAACTCCTTGCAATCCTCTTGGCTCAGCCTCCTAAGTGCTGGGATTATACACATTTGCCAGGCCCAGGATTGCCAGCATACTGCCAGAAACTAGGGGACAGGCTGGGTCCTTCCCACACCTCAGGGAGAGCCGGGCCCTGCAGATGCCTTGATTTCAGAACTGCAGACAACACATCTCTGTTGACCTAAGCCACCTCTCTGCAGTGCTTTGGCCTGGCAGTCCCAGGAGGCTGGAATAGCACCGCCCCCACCCGCCCCCGCCATCAAGGCATTTGCATGCTCACCTGCAGTGAATTTTCTACACCAGATGCTGAGGAGATCCTTCCTAATGTCTTGGGGTGGGTTAGGGGAGGAAGATTGGCTTGGAGAGCAATGACCCCACTCCTGGGACCTGGTGTCTCCATGCTATAAGGACAGCAGGACCCCACAGCATCCAGGAGGTGACCAGAGACCCCAGAGCAGGTACAAGGCAGACACTAGGTGCCCAGCCTTGGCAGCAGTCTCCAAACCATCAAGGGTGTTGGGGAACCGCAGCCAGGAAGCTTGGACTGCAGCACTTGGACAGGGTGACTTTGATGCCCCAGGATCCAGGGCCTTCCTCGTTCAAGGCATATGAGCCTCCTAGGCTCTCCTGGGAGCGTTACCAGGCCATGCAGGCCCAAAGGCTCAGGTTCTTCTGCTCGTCACTGACCACATCAAAGGAGGCCATTTATTCTGGTAGAAAGGAAAAAGGATTTATTCAAAGCTTGCTCTGAGAACAAGGAAGGGCTCATTGGCCTCAAATCCCTATCTTATGTACAGGTGTATTAGGGTCTTTTATAGCAAGGAAAAATGTGAGAGGGAATACAGTGCATCCTGTCCAGACTCACACCTCTCCCTCCCTTGCCTGATGAAATGAAATCGGACCTGAGCTCCTGCTGCCTGCATCTGCACCTCCTGTCTAGTCACTGGGGCCACGGACAGGTGGGCGTAGCCTTTCATGCCCCAGGCCTGAGGAAGTTGGAGAAGCCACTTGTCTCTAAAGGAAAAAATCTAACTAAAGTTCCATTTTTGCAGTGCCAGTTGCAAGAGGAAGAGGGGTTCCTGGTGTGGACAGAAAGAAATGGGCATCTGTGCCAGCCTCGGAGTGCAGTGGGTCTGAGGGCCATGAAGAAAGTATTATTTATCCCCATTAAACAGATGTGAAAATGGAAGGTCAGAGAGGTTAAGGAACCCACGAGCACATGGCTGGGAAGGAACACAGCCAAATCTCCCACAGCTTTGAGCTACTGCAGTGGCGGGGTTCAAGGTCACCCATCCCTCCCTTCGAGCAGCTCTTGCAGTCAACCCGAGCTTGCCCTCAGCACACCCTGCCTTCTAGGGCCACCAGCATCGCTCAGTCCACATTGCACTTGGAAGTTTCTACTCTGGTTGTCCCTAGTTCCCCAAGGTAGTGGAAAAAGAGACTCTGAGGCAGGTGCTATGACCCCTCCTGCAGACAGCGGTCCCTTGCTCATTCCTGTGGCCTCTCTGGGGTCAAGTGACATTCTCATAGTTCCTTTGTTAGTTCACTTACTCATTCAGCACAGGCAGATTGAATACTTGACACACAGTTCCAGCCACTTAGGGTCTAGCAGGGAACGAAGCAGAACTGGCCCTACCCTTAAGAAAATATGACTCGTGTCTGGTGGTGACACTTGCTGTGAAGAAAGGAAAACAGGCAGGGGTGGGGTTGGGGTACACAGCAAGGGGGAGAGCCATTGCCATTAACCCAGTGAAGCTAGGGAAAGCCTCAGATGCCAGCCAAGGTCTGAAGGGTGAGGGAGCTGGGCCAGTGCTCTTGGGCAGAAGACTTGGGAAGTGTAAAGGTCCTGAGGCAGGAGCACACTTCCAAGTGGCTGGAGGGGTCCTAAGGTTGGCCAGGAACCACATGGGTCCTTGTGAGCCATCACAAAGCCTGGATGCCATGTTGAGGGTGGAGGGCAGTGGCCAAGCATGCAGGGGGAAGACCAGCTAGGGGGTCTTGCAGTGATTCAGGTCAGTCTTGAGCACACGGAGATAGTGAGGCCCCGTTGGAGGAAGGAGAAGCCAGACCAGGGATGGATGTCTGAGGAAGATGATGGCTGGGCTGGGAAGAGGAGGGGGAAGAGGGGACTCCTAGAGTTTGGCCTGAGCACCAGGCAGGATAAAGTTTACCCTTTCTGAGGGTGGACAGTTTTCCCTCAGGCAGAATGAAGATTTGGTTTAGGATAAGTGAAATCTGAAATACCCATTAGACTCCTGGAGTGGAGGCTTCCATGAGGAACTAATATGGATAGTACAACTGGGGCTACACATGGGACCACTCACCTGACTTCTGTCCTAATGCCTACTACCTGGAGGCAGAGATAAGAAAAGCAAAGATCCCTAAGCCAGCCCTGGAAAATTCCAAAATTCCAAATCTGGATGATCTTGGAGCCAGACCTGCTGGAATGACCCGCAATACCCTTTCCTCCCCTAGGGCACACGGAAGGTTCGTGCCTATGGACTGCATTTCATACCTCCAGTTACCACAGAGTGAATTATGGGAAAGGACATGCGTGACCGGACGCGGACCTGACTCAGCTGCCTGTCAGTCACGTCTTCAATCACGCCCTGGACGACTCAGTGGGAGGCGCTCTAGACCTGGCCGGACATCTTAAATTGTTAAACCCAACACCTCAGCGCTTGTGACATTTTCCTTTCAGCCACCAGGAGCCGCTCCCTCTGAGCGTACCATCACCTGATTAAAGCTGCTGCTGTTTCTTTACTGTAGTGTGCCACTTGCAGCTCTTTGTTCATCATGCACAAGAACCTAGGAACCCGTCTGCGAGGGACCTTGCCACCCACGGGTACGGAACCAGCCCACTTTAGAGCTTGTGACAGGCAAGGGTGGCTTTTGCTTTGGTCCTCACTTGGCTCGCTCTGGCCCACAGGCTGTGCACAGAGCGCCCACCTCGCTGTGAATCCCGGGGTGGGGAGCAGCAGGCAAGAAAGGGGTGTCCCCCTCACCGCACAGCCCTCCTTCGGAAGAGTGTGGGGCGGCTTCCAGAAGCAGCCATGAGCAGTCCTCCCACCCACACCTGGCTGAGGTCAGTCCCCAGGAGAGCAGCAGGATGTCAGGGAGACGCAATGAGGAGTGTGAGAGAGATCGGACCCGGGCCGTGCAAAGGGAGGCTGCAGAACTCTGGTGCGAGTGAGCCGGAGGGCGCGTGGTTAGGGAAGGGAGAACCTCTTCAGCGCTGCTTCCGGCCTGGCTGCCATATTGTTCCATTCTTAAATGGGCCCCAAAGGCTCAGTGTTGGAGTGCTGCTGGGAAAAGGTGGAACTAGGGGCCTAGTTCTTGGAGGGGTGTGTCCCAGGAGGGGGCGTGTCCTATGGGGGCTTGTCCTTAAAGGGGATGCTGGGACCGCTTCCCTCTTTGCTTCATGTCCGTCATGAAGTGTGCAGTTTCCCCTGCTATGTGCTCTCTGCCGTGTTGCTCTGCCTCTCCACAGGCCCAAAGCTGTGTGTGGCCAAGTGACCAGGGACTGAAACTTATGAAACCCGGAGCCAAAATAAACCTTTCCTCCTTGTGAGTTGATTTTCTCAGGTATTTTGTCACAGTGGTGGAAAGATGACAAAAACACCCCTGGACTCTCCTCACAGTCCAGGGCCGGGCTGCTGATGGGGGTGTTCTTCTGATGGTTCCATGGTCCCTGTCCAGGGCTGAGGGACCACCCACCTCCACTGTCCCAGAGCTCCATGGAGAACAGTGTGGTGGACACCTGCCCCATGTCTGCATTTCTCTTTTTCCTTCCCAATGAGACTCTGCTTTTAGGGGGTGGCATTTGGCTAAGGTACTTGGCTAAGATTCTTCCTAAGATCTTTTGTAGCTGGTGATGGCCATGTTGATTCATCTCTGCCCAGTGGAATAAGAAGGGAAGCCAGTCGAGATATTTGAAAAGAAACTGACTTCAGTGTTACACTTATCAGCCCTTTACCTTTTTTTTTTGGTACCGGGGATCGAACTCAGGACCTTGCGCCTGCAAGGCAGGTGGCAGAACCACTGAGCTAAATCCCTGGCCCCAGCCCTTTACCTTTGATTGCCATTGACTTCCTCTTTGTTCCCTTCTACTTTCAGAGAAGGTCCTTTGGATGGGTGGAGGTACAGCAACCATCCTCAATCATGAGGATGAAAGGCAGGTGCTACACATCGTGCAGGAAGCAGACAGGAGTCTAGATCTTGCTGAAACTCCTAAGCTGAAGCTCCAGCCCCTGGCTGTCAACTCTAAACTTAAGTTTTCTACATAAGACAAAAATAAAGTCCTTGTTTAAGCCTTTGCTCTTCTACTTTTTAATTACTTGGCAACAGAATGCAGTCCTAACTGATAAACAGCCCATCCCATAAAAACCCGGGAACTTATTCAGAAATCCCAGCACCCCTTCCAGCCAGGGCAGCCCAGCCTGGGCCACAGGGTGTAGAGACACAGGCTCAGAGAGGTTAGGTGACTTGCCCAGTGTCACACAGTGGGCACAGAGCAGAGTCTGGTGTCACAGTCAGATCTTCTGACTCAGGGACACTGCCTTTTCTCTGATACCAGAGTGAGTACAGGTGGGCAGAGATGTGGAGGTTCAGAAACCAAAGATTCATGGGGCGGGGATTTAGCTCAGTGGTTTCGCCACCTGCTGTGCAAGCGCAAGAACCCGAGTTTGATCCCCGGTACCAAAAAAAAAAGAAGCCAAAGATTCTGATGTGTTTACTGCAAACAACAACAACAACAACAACAGTAATCACCTCCTGTAAGGCTTTGTCAAGTCTTGCCTAGTGGAGGCCTGCCCTGCCCACCTTATTCAATCAAGACTTCCACCTCTGTTTCCTGTTTCCTCTTACTCTGCTCTATATTGTTGTTGCTGTTGTTGTTGTTTGGTACCAGGGATTGAACTCGGGACCTTGTGCTTGTGAGGCAGGCAGTGGAACCACTGAGCTAAATCCCTGGCCCTCTATTTTTTTTTTAATAGATCTGATCACGTTATAGAACATTGCACAATTTAATTTTTGTTATGTCTCTTGCTCTCCCACTCCCAGGATGAACAAGGATTTTTACCTTCTTTGCTTGTGATGTACCCTAAGTGCCCTAAAGAAGGTATGTGTTGTGTGGTATGTGTGGAACTGAATTAAATACATTGTTTCATGAGTAGCAATTGTTATGGGCTGAATTGCATCACCTCGGAACATGTATGTTGAATTCCCAGCTCCCATTGTCTAGCACCGTGGCGGCGGTGAACCTATGACTGTTTGTATCACTGAAAGCTCTAAAAGGTTTGCCATCACTGGCCTAGAACATGACTGTTTTTGGAGGTAGATCTTTACTGAGGTAATTAAGTTAAAATGGGCAATCAATCGTCCAACTGCCTAGAAAGGGGGATGTCAAGGGCTAAAGAGAAAAAAGACAATAGACACCTTCGTAATTTCAAAGTATATGGAGGCCTGGGAGGTCAGCGCCTCAGAGCAGGGAAAGCCAAAGACTCTCCGAGCTGGCCACTATTTACTGGGTACACACAATAATTGCTGGGAGCATCAGGTGACGTAGGGGGCTGCAGTAATCCTGGTGAGCCTTTATCCATGTGGGATGTGGATCTTATGCTGATGAAGACCCTAGGTCACTGAGGTTCTTATATTGGGGAGGGCTGTAAGGAGAGCATTCTTACAATAGTAGGTGGGATGAGTTAAGTTGACAAGGAATTTGTCCCTCCCCAGGTGATACCTTTCTACTCAGTCTTCAAGGAACTAGGATGTCTTCAGCTGATGCAGTCCTGCCCTGCAGTGTCACAGCATCATGGCACCATTGAAGTCTCAGCTGTGACTGGAGGCAAAAATGGAGTTGTCTCGACATGCCATAGCTAGCTTGTAGTCAGGAAAACTATGCCTGATCATAATTTAATTGTGAAACGATTTTTCCTCTAAATTATGTAGAATTGCTCCTGACACATGAGGATGGGCCATAAGCCAACAGGGCTGAGGTCTGCTTGAGGAGATAAGAATGCAGGCACTCACAGAGGGGTGACCATGTAAGGCGCAGGCAGAAGGTGGCCATCACCAAGCCTTTGATGGGGTCACCGAGGAAGCAACCCGCTGACACCTTGACCTTTGACCCCCAGCCCCCAGAATCACAAGAAAATCGATTTCTGTCATTTAAGGCACCCAGTCTGTACTCCCTGGTTGTGGCAGCCTGAGCAGACTAACACATCATGTCTGTCTAGCTCTGTCTGAAGAGTTTTGTGTAAGTCACTTTGTTTGATCCTAACCACAACCCCAAGAGACAGGTACTCATTTCTGACATGCAGAAACTGGGCTCTCGGAAGTGATGGCAGAGGGCCTAGGGAAGGCTAGATCTTGGGGTCCCCTAGCCCCATGAGGGGCACTGTGGCTGCCTGACATGCCAGCCCCCGCCTCTATCTGTAGCTTGTGGAAAATCAGACCTGTCCTCCATCTGTCCCCCTCCCTCGCCCTTAAGCAAGCCCTAGCTGGACCCCTCTGTTCCCCAGGGACAATGGTGTACCCTACACTTCTGTGCAAATCCCGTGACATGACATGCTGCTTCGCATTACCTGGGGGAACCAATCTCTAATTGCAGACACAGAGGCAAGGGGAATAACAGATGGAGTAAGACATCTTTGGGTGGGAAGCATTCCCTCAGCGTCCCTCAGAGCATTCAGCACCCACGCACTGAGCTGCAGGCTGTGGGAGGCCCTTGGTTCTTCAGCTACCATTGCCAGGCAAGACCACAGTAGTGGCTGATATCTACTGGGGCCCTACTATGTGCCAGGCCCTGCCCCTCGTGCCTCCCACAGTTCTTTGTTTAGTGGTCTCCTCAGCCCTGCAGGATGGTCAGTGATATCATCACCATTTTACAGATGGGGAAACTGAGGCTTAGAGCGCTCCAGGGTGAGGCTGGGGTCCCGTCTCACTCTAGAGCTGGCTCTCTTAACCACCAACTGACTGGTTGCCCACCCCGCCCTGTGCTGCCCTAAGCTGTGGTTGGCAGGCCGGTTCCCCAAACCTGCTGGGCTGGGCAGAGAATCAGGAAGGAAGCTCGGGGGTAAGAGGATGGAAACTGCAAACCAGTGTGATAAAGATGTGAACTGTTGCTCCTGCCTGCCTTCCTCTTGCCACCCACGGCCTCTGCCTCAGAGCTGACAGTGCCCCCTGCATTGGAGTCCTTCCCTGTGGGTCCGGCTGGGGCTCATCAGCCAGTTTCTCTTCACGGCATGGGGAGGGGCCAGTGCCACCAGCTCTGTCATCCTTGGCGGTGCCCACTAGAGGAGGGACAGGCACTCTCCGGGGGCTGGGACTGCCCTCGCCCTCCAGAGAGGATCAAGGGGAGCCTAGGGACAAACCCAAAGCCAGGGCCCGAGGGAGGTCGGTCGGGGCAGGAAGCTGCAGCGGCTCTTCCCTGCAGAGAGCTCTCAGGGGATGGGCCTCACTCATCCTTTGCAGTGACAGTGACAGTGACAGTGACAGCATGGGGCCATTTCCCTTAGTGCTGAGGGAGCCCGCGGACAGCTGTGCACGCTCTGCCTCTGGAGCCCTGCTGGGGCCCCTTTGCTCCCCGAGGCTGCAGGGTGGCTGTGTTTGCAGCTCGCAACCTTGGCGTCCTGTGTGCCCTCTGCGTGGGGTGAGCGGCAGGGGCTGGAGAGCTAAGTCTGCTCAGGGCCTGGCTCTGCTCTGGTCCCCGGGCTGCAGGCCGGAAGTTACTTGATAGCGTGAAGGCGATGGTGTGCCAACTGCCGGGACCCCGAGGCAGAGGCACCAGGGCGCTTGGTGGGAGCCTGGTGGGCAGGGCAAGGCTGCACATGGCCACGCCTGCTTGCCCAGAACTGAGGAAGCAGCTGGGCCCCAGTTCCGGGTGCTCCACACAGATGCCCACATAGGCCACTGCTGACTGCACATCCGGGGCCTCTCAAGCTGTGGTCCCAGGGGCCGGGCAGGGCCCCTGCTGATGGAGGAAGGCCATGGGTGGGGGACATGGCTGAGCCTCCTGGTGATGCTCTTGCCTCCTGACCATGACTTCTCCTACTCGGGAGCTCTTGTTTAGAACTGTTGGCAGAACTGCCTTCCCTTCTGGTCCCCTCATACCCTGCAGCCACCTAAGTGCTTCATGTCTTCACTTATTAGATGCCTATCATTTTCCCACTTCCTATTTTCTAGATGACTCTCCAGTTCTACAAATGAGAACCTGCTGTGTTCTGACAAGATGCTTTTTGACTTCCCCAGAGAGCGGTGACACATTCCTCTGGTCTCAGCAGGCATCTCTGTCCTTACAGCTGAAAGAAAGGCCAGAAGGAAGGGTCTGGGGCTTGACAGGACTTGCCGGTACCAGCATGGCTATGTGCGGCTGCTGGGGTGTGGAAGAGCGGCAGAGAGAGGGGACCCAGGGAGCAGGTGGGCAGGGGAGTCCCAGGATGGCAACAGAGGCTGGTGACGCTGGGGACGGCCATGCCAGGGCAGGCAGAGGTGTGCTCAGTGGGAACCGGAGTGACAGTCAGGCTGAGGGGCTTCGGTTACCCGGCCTGTGGTGAGCGTCCCGGCACATAGCTGGGACCCCCTGCACTCAGGCAGAAGGACACTGTTTGCTCCTCTTCAAGACTGTTCCAGGGGCCACAGGGAGCCTGGGAGGAAGCAGGAGGCCTGTGTCTGGGTCAGGGTGAGGCCAGAGACCGGACAGGAGGACAGGGCACCTTCTTCGGGAAGAGCCTGCAGAGGGTACTGGTGTTGCAAGGGTCTCGAGGCTGTGACCGAGGCATGTGGCACATGGAGGGGCTGTGAGTGGAAGAAGGAAAGGATATTTGGATTATCTCCCTATTCTGTCCCCTCTGGACTGTGTGAGATGCCTGCGCGCTCAGACGCAGTGGCTCCTGAGGGGACAGCTGCCCCAGGCTAGAGCAGAGGCTGTCTTTCCTCTGGAGATGAGGGATCCTGCCCTGAGCTAGGTCTGGAAGGCTCACTGGGCCTCATTCCTGGGCAGGAGGTCATGGGAGAGCAAGAGACGATCTGGGAAGAGCCGCAGTAAAAATATCAACAGCTGATGGTAATGAGGTGCTGTGATCGCACCTCCTGCACCTCAAGCATAAGTGAGTTGCTTGGATGGGTTGGCACAGGGCCCAGGCCCAGAGAGACACAGCGAAGAGCAGCTGTTATTGTGGCTGAAGAGACCTGGCAAACTGGGAATTGGGTAGCCAACTTCCCAAAAGGAGCCAAGCTGGGTGCCCTTTAACGCCACTTTGGCCCTTCCCTGACCCCTGGCAGGCTCACCCGTGTGGGCCCGTCTTCCTGGCCAGCCTTCGGCACCAGACGCTGTGCATGGCTCCATCTTCAATGCTCCCAGACCCCACAGTGGGTTAAGATGCACTGTTCTTTCATGTCCACCTGGCCCTTTCTAATAGGGGACAACCAGTGACATTAGCACCGTCCTGTGGAACCAGCAGAGGGTCAGAGATGTCAGGCTCCCTGGGACATGGGAGTTCCATGGAGGCCTCTGGGGAGGTAACTACTTCGTGGTCCTGAAGGGAGGTCATGGGTGTCCTTTCAGCTAGGCGTGGACAGCTCTGAGGCACTCTGGAGAATGCTCCAGAACCCGCAGGAGTCAACTCCACCCAGCCACAGTCCAGGGAAGGCAAGGGCAAGGTTCAGATGACTGTCTGTGCCTGAGAACCCACTCCTTATCTAGAGATGTGTGGGGCCTGGCCAGTTACTAGACCTTGTCCTCAGTAGCTCTCTGCCCCCATGCACAGCTGCACAGCGGCCCGATGGGGTTCTTTAGGGCTTCACAAAGTCTCCCTTCCTCTCCCATCGTTCATCTTCTCCCACCTGTTAGTGCCTCAGGCTCTCTCCCTGGTTGGTTCCCTCCCAGCAACTCCCTTCCTGTTCTCCTTAATGGCTTTTAGTTACCTTCTAGCTAAAACCCAACCAGTCAGCTGGGCACACAGCTCTCATCTTCCCTGGGGGCATTGTCTGCTGCCCTTCGCAGCTGTCCACCTCTCAGTCCCTGGCCTCCAGCCCCATAGATGCCTCCTCCCTGGACCCCCAGACCTCTGCACCCCCTCTCCCCCAACACCTTCCCATCCCACCCTCTTGTCTTTCCCTAACTCCTACTCAACCTGAATTTTATTTTCAGCGTTCATGTCACCATGTTATTTCGGTCATGTTTGCTGGCTCACAGGGGCATGCTGGGTTCCTCTACTCAGGTCCCTTGGGGGGCTTCCCCGCACCCCGGGTGGTGTGGACAGAACTGCTTGTTCATAGCTGTCTCCCACACAGGGCCCTGTGCTTTAGAGGGCAGCTTTTCAAAAGTTTGTCCTCAATACCCAGCACAGTTCCTGAATTATATTAGCTGCTTAAAACAAGGACAACAGTGAATTCTGCTTTGAAGTTCTAGATTCAAGTGTTCAAATGAAATAAGAGCTTCATTCTTCCCCCTTCCTTCACTTTTCCCCTCCTCACTTTTGGGCAGACTCCAAGCTGGGTGCAGCTCTGAGGTGGGCAGGTACTAGTGGGAGCAGGTGGGTCCTCAGGGTATTCTTAAGCCTTGCTGCCATCAGCTCTGTCCTTTGTGTGCAGTTGGTATCTGTCCCACCCCCAGCCTTTGCTGAGATGCGCATTTTGTTGCAGAGGATGGAAAGGAACAACCGCTGGGGCTGGTAGCTTATTTCACAGAAGAGCTCCTTTCTTGACACAGCCGGAGCCTCCGGGCGGAGCTGTGGGGCATGAGTGGAGGGTGGGCAGTGGTATATCCACTCAGCCCACTTCTTTCCCCAGCGTGGGAGGAGCCGGGGCACATTAGTGTCTCTGAATATACAAAAGTATATTTGGGGGCCCAACTTCAGGGTGGGGAGTGAGGTTCAGGAACCACTCTGCGCAATGAAGTGGGAAGGACAGTTTTGAGAATTGGGGGCAGTCGGGCAGCAGCCAAGGGCTGAGCAGGGAGGGTGGAGCCGCTGTGTGGGAGGCTACAGAGAGACCATGGGACTCCGTAAGGACAGAGACGTCTGCTTGGTCACGGTGATGGGGTGGGCCCTGTATATCTGCTCACGCTCTCCTTCTTTTTACCTTTGCCAATTATTATTATTTTTAATTGACACAATACAGTAATTACACATACTCATGGGGCACTGTGTGACCTTTCAACACACACATGTATAATGGACCATGATCAGACCGGGGTAATGAGAATATCCATTACCTTGAACATTTACTATTGCTTTGTGTTGGTTGGTTTAAAGCCATTAAGGGAAACATTCAAAATCCCCCCTTGTAGCTGTTTGAAAATATATAGTAAATGTTGGCTGCACGGGGGTTGGAGCACAGCCCTTGGAAAAAGAAAGGGGGTTCCTTTGTGGGAGGGGCAGGTCTACGTCCCCAGGGACTTTACCTTGGTGTCAGAGACGAAAAGTGGTCAGAGAGGTCCTTGGAGCAGAGCTGGGGAATGGAGGTGTCAGCTCGGCGTCCCTCCTCTGTGACACAGTGGGCTCTTTCAGTGGGTGCTGCACGAGATTTTGGTGTCAACAATCTGTAAAAGAAAAGTCCCCAAATTGGTCTGGAACAAAGCTTTTTGTGTGTGATATGATTTGACAACCTCCTGGGGGAGGGGAGTGTCCACATTCTTGGCAAAATGTTGAAATTTTCTGATGAACTTGAATGAGTTTGAGGTTGAGGGTTGGAAACTGGTGCCTGGCCCACACAGCTGCCTTGACGGGAGGGGTTGGTGGATGTGCCTGTGTATGTATGGAGACCCGGAAATAGCTCTTGCTCATCTGCAAATGCAGACCCTGAAATAATAATACATCGTATGGTGGCAGGCCCACCGAGAGTAAGCTGAGACTGAGGCCGAACTGGGAATTGGTGGGTTCTCGGGGGAAATGCCAACCCTCATGATTCCTGGTTTCCTTCTACACAGGTGACAGCTGCCCTGCTTCCCTGCAGGCCATGAAACAGTAAATGAGGTAAGGATAAGATGGGCACTTGGAGAGGTAGAAGGCTACTTGCAAGTCATTATCTGATTCAGAAGTGATCTGCCTATGTCAGAAAATCTCAGGATGACTTCTCTTACAGAGAGATTTGTACCCAGTGTTTATATTCCCAGCAGCAATATGCACAGTAGTTAAAATGTGGAACCAATCCATGTGTCTCAGTAGATAAGCAACATGTGGCATATTCATGCCATGGAATATTATTTGGCCATAAAAAGGAACACATTTCTGACACACACTGAGTAATTTTAAGCTTTTTCTTCAAAGATCCTGTAATTTGAATCTCTGGAATAAGCCGACAGTGGACAGATTAACAGGAGAAAACCACTTTAATTTTGTGCATATGCATGGAGTCTCCCAAAGTATGAAAGTCTAAAGGGTGCCAGATGATCAAAGTTTATATAGTATTCTGAGCTCCAGGAAGACAGAGGCTTGGGACTTCGGAAGGGAGGTGGCTCTGGGGATGGGAGGGGGAGGGAGGAGGTGCAGGAGAACAAAGATTGCCTTGTGCAGATAAATTCTCTGACAGGTAACAGGCTGTGCCGAAGCCTCTCTGTGCAAGGCTGTGAACTTTAGTGCCTTTTAAGAGTTAGTCTCCCCTGTTGATGATTTAACTAGGGAAGGACTAGATTCGAGCCAGGTAAGGGAAATTCCCAAGTGCCTTCAGTTCAATCAGCACATCACGCGGTGGCATGGATGCCCCTTGAGAATGTGATGGTAAGAGAAATAAGCCAGTCACAAAAGACAAACACTATAAAAGCCCCTACAGATTCCACCTGTAAGAGATGCCCCTGTCACCCAGAGCATAACCACAGAGGGTAGATTGGTGGTGACAGGGACTAGGGGTGGCGGGGAAAATGGGAAACTGTTGTTTAATGGGTACAATTTTGGTTCTGCAAGATGAGAAGAGCTCCGGAGATGGATGCTCATGACGGCTGCCCACCACAGTCAATGCATCCAACACCCTGAAGTGTGTACTGAGAAGCAACTAAGACGGTGAATTTTATCTCATGTGTATTCTACCACCATACATTTGTTTTCTAAACAAAGTAAACTTCAGAATACAGGTTCCATGCTGACCTCAGTGGCACTCGATTCCCGACCACCGCTCTCCTCCGGGACACACCCTGTCCTCTGTCTTCTGCTCCATGTGTCCTGGCTTTGAAGCCCTCCGAAGTACAAAGGCTTCGTCTTCCTGATCTCCTCTGCTCGGGCCACAGCAGTGCTGACCCAGCAAAGCCAAGGCTTTCACCTGCAAGGAAGAGCACTGCAGCCCGGGCCCCTCCCAGCCCCCCAGCCTTCCCGCCCGGAACAGGCAGGATGCCTGTGTCTCCTGATTCTGAGATAGCTCCTGCTGTCAGTCTGCTTGAATGAGCTCTTTTGTCCCTGAGAATTTTCCCATGTCGAACATTTAGTCTGTTGTGTTATGGGTCAGTGAGTGAGGAAATAAGTCTGAATTCTTAAACAACCTTGTGAACGTAAGACATCTGTCTGAAAGGCAGTGCAACCATATCTGTCCAACTGTCCTCGGCTTTCAAGACCCTTTCTTAAAAAGCAGACCAGGGCCGGGGATTTAGCTCAGTGCACCGTGCCTGCCTCGCAAGTGCAAGGTCCTGAGTTCAATCCCTGATATCAAAAAAAACCCCACCCAAAATAAAACAAACAAACAACAACAACAACAATAACAATAAAGCAGACCATTATTTGATGTTTTAGATCCTAAAGAAATATACTTTCTTTAAAAAGTTAAAATATTGCACAAATATTGGAAGATGAAAGTCACCCTGTACAACCAGCATCTAAAATTGTTAACAGTTTTATGTAGATGGCTCAGACATTTTTTCTCTGTACCCAGTAACATAGATATAGTACTGCTATTATCATCAGTATTCTTACTATCATGTTACCATAGATATTGTTTGGCAACTTGGTTTTTGACATATCTTGCACTTCTATCAGTATAAGAACCTTGTTCTTTTATATAGTTTTTTGTTTTTTGGGTTTTTTTGTACCGGGGATCGAACTCGGGATCTTGCTCTTGCAAGACAGGTGGCAGAACCATTGAGCTAAATCCCCGGCCCCAGATCCTTGTTCTTTTAACAGTTGTAAAATATTCCGTTGTGTCTATGGATTATCATTTACGTAATGAGCTTTCTTGTGATAAGCATTTGAAATCCAACCTCCTCCTTCCATTTTTTTCTTTCTATAAACATGACTGCATATGTTCAAACATATTTTTGTTTGCTTGTAAGCATGTTTATATGAGTATAGGATACATTTCTAGATGCAGAAATCCTAGGTCAAAGGCATATGTGTTTAAAATTTAGGAGGCATTACCAAGTTGGCAAGGCAAGCATAATTATAGTTAGTTCAGTATGTGGATTCCTTGAAGGTTGAAAATGCCCCTGAGCACCTAGAAGAGAGGCCAGAACCAGCAATGAATAGAAATGGGGGTGGATTTCATAAGAGCGTTGGGGAACTGGCTGCAAGATTTACTTGTGAGCACCAACCCAGGAGCCGACAGAGGCACAAACTGTTGGTCTGGAAAGGACAGGAGGCACCTGTCGAATTCCAGGTGAGCTCGGGGCCTGAGTGGTATAGATGGCTCTGAGACTGTCAAGCACTCACTTGTCTTGTGAAAACAGCACCTTCCTCAAAAAAATTCCTCTTCTTCCTCAACTCCAACCACAGGGCTTATTGGGAGGTGCCTATGCTATTATTTGGTAATAATCAAGGATTTGTACATATAATCTCTGGCTATTAGAAGGCTTTGCTTGAATTTTTGGGTGGGAAGTAAGGAACGAGAGGCCTTTTTCCAGGTGAGAGGGCTGGAAACGTGTGTATTCAGAGTCTTCTTGGATTCTGCATAGTGGAGGAAGACATTCGTAACTGGAGCTGACATCGAATAGAAGCTGAGACAAGAGGTGGAGAAAATTTGAGAGCCCAGGTAGCAATCGAGGCCTTGGTTCTTGCTGTCCTTCACGGTCAGGGGCACCTAGGGGGGAAATATGGGTTCCTTCCCATATTTTTGGTATGGGTCAAAAGTTAAGTTTCACCTGTTTTTGAGTTTCATAGAAATGGAATCACATGGTTTGTACTTGTTCGTCCTGACTCAACAGTGGGTTAAAGACAGTCATCCATGTTGCACATATCCATGCTTTTATTTGTACTCTAATTGCTCCCTAATGTTCTGACTATCTTGGGTGTGTGCCTAGTAGAATCTTGGGCTGCATGGTTACTCTGTTAACCTTGGAGGAACTGCCAAACTATGTCACTGTTTTAAGCTACTAGCAGCAAAGTTTCAGGATTCTAGTTGCTCCATATCCATGGCAGTACTTGTTGTCTTATCTTACTGACTGTAGTCAAAATGGGGGTGTAGTTTTGATTGGCATTTCCCTCATGACTAACGATGTTGAGCATCTTCTCACATGCTTCTTGGCCTCTGGTCTAGCTTCTTCAGAGAACTGCTATCCAATTCCTTGGCCAACTTTTAAATTGGGTTGTTTAAACTGGATTGTTAATATTTAATATTTAAACTAACTATCCTGGATACAAGGCTCTATCACATACAAGCTGCAGATGTAGTATTTTCTCCCCCTTTGGGCTGACTTTTAAAAGGTCACTTTGGCTACCAGTGTGGCAGTAGACTGAGGGGAGGGGCAGAGCTGGAAGCCGGGAGAACAGCTGGGAGGCTCAGGCAAGAATCCCAACACAAGAAGAGTGACCATGGGCAAACTAAGTTCTGGCTCTCTAAGGAGCAGACAGAGCCTGAGGTCAGCTCGGAAATCTGTGCTGTTCTGGCCCTGGCTCTGGCTTAGACCCTGGCTTCTCCTCACTCCTTGGCTCTGACCCATTTTTATTACCTCTAGTTTTACTCACACCTTGCTTACTTCAGTTTATGTCCACACTTGATTTTCCCTTCTGTTTCCTTATATGCTAATTCCATCTTGCCCAACAGTGGGCAGTTGTGTGAAATGACGCACATTCCCTTTTGTAATGAGTCCAAACATGAGAAAAAAGAGCCGGTAGATGGAGAAATGGGGGGCTGGTGGGGACTTCTGGCCTCCCCGGACTCACAGGAGCTGGGCCAGTGCCCTTCCCCCAGCTCTGATTTAAAACCCAGTCCCTAGGTTCCCAGTTTCCTGTGATGCTTTAGGAACCTGGTAAATGACTCAGAAGTGGCAAGATACAGCAGAGAGCTCCGGGAGAAAATCTACAGACCCCTGACAACACAGACACCCTCTTCTTTTTCAGTCTGTGGGACATCAGCTTCTGCATCTTGAGCTTTGGGCATGAGTCCAACCATGGATGACCCATTCTCCACTAAGGGAGTTGAGAGTCAGGGTTGCTTTGGGTACTAAAAACAAACGGATAGAAATAAACTTCTAAAGGAAGTATCAGGTAGAACATCCAGGGTTGGCACTAGCATCAAGTGGGACTGGCATCTGGAACACAAAGTTGAAGGAGGTATTCACTCACCTCCCCTTCCTTCCTTTACCGTCATCCTTGGCCTTTAAAAAAAAAAAATCACAAAATGCGCAACGGCTGGGATAAATATAATGCAAGATGATCGAGATTTCTACCGTGAAAACATTAACCGTTACTGAGAGACTTTAAAGGAGACCAAAGTAAGTGAAGGTCTATAATATGTACACTTTGACATAAAGTGAAAAACTAAATGTTTCTAAGATGTCAATTCTTCTTAAATTATCCTATAGATTCCTACTGGGTTACTTTGTAGTAAATTGAGAACATGATTCTAAAATCTATTTGGAAATTCAAATGATTTAGAACAGCTCAGGCAACCCTGGATAAATACAAATTTAGAGGACTTATATAACCCTATTGCATGATTTACTATAAAACAAAAGTAATTAAGATAGTCTGAGAGTAATGCAAGAATAAATGAATAAATGGATGGAATAGAAAAGAGACTCAAGAAAGTGTTTTCACGTTTATGGTCACCTGGATTTATGGCAAAGATTCCATGGCAAATCAGTGAGGAAAGGATGCTTTTTTTTAGGTAAGAGATGCTGAATTGATTGAACGTTCATATAGAAAAAATTAACTTTGGTCTCGACCTTACCTAGGACACAATACTTCATTTGAGATGGATCATAGTCCTACATGTGAAAATTAAAACCATGGAATCATAGGAGAGAAAAGATTTTCCCCCCTCACCTGTCACAAGGTTCACAGTGGACAGTCCTGTAGCAAAAGATGGACTAACAAAAGAAAAGCATACAAATTTATTGAGCTAAAATTTTATGTGTCATGGAGGCTTTCAGAAATGAAGACCCACAGATCCAGGGAAAATTGGATTTTTATGCTTGGATTTAATGATGGAAGGAGAGTTGCATAGAAGTATAGTTAGGTGGAAAGGAAGTGTGACCCAATGGTAGTAAGTTGAAGGAATTTAGCAAGGCCTGTTTGTTCAGATTCTTTTTGGCTTTCAGGCATAGGGCAGGACACCTGTCACATGAGGGTTCTATGACCCACTGTTTTGGAAGGTAAGAAAATTTCCCTATGCCCATGTTTCAGGAATTTCTCAATTTGTTTGCTCAGTATACCAAGGTGCCATAGTTTGGATAGATTTTCCTGCAGTCTGTCAGAATTACATCTTGATGGATAATGGTGGTTACACCACTGTATGGACTTGTTAGACATTTGTCCACTTACTGACAATTCATTCGGGTATATGTTTATCTTTTATGCTCTTTCAATTTATGAATTATAACTCACAATAAAAATTTAAAAACTAAAGAAGTGTCAGAACTGTACATGCAAATGATTAACTTTTAACTATATAAAAACTATAATTTAATTAAACAAAGCAGGAGAAGCAAAGTAAATACGGCCACTGAGCGGTCGGCAACTAACTACCCTGACTGAGATCAACTACCGGCCCCAACTTTATGAAGGTGGTATCATGTGGGCTCCGGTTCCCATGTATAATTCACCCCCTTCCTAGGGCATCATGACAGGAAATGGAAAGGTCAAGAGGCAGGAAGAAATCATAAGAGGTGTGTGCCTATCTTCAGTTTCAAGATGCGGTGAACATGCAGAAGGGAATGGAAACCCCCACTGCCTCCTGTCCTCAGGTCTTAGGCAGGAAACTCAGTCATGAGTAAAACCAGAACTTCAGTGTGATGGATTTATTGACTGGACAAGCAGCAAGAAATGTCCCAACACCTGCCACCCCCTCAAATCCGCGGCGTAAATCATCTTGTCTTTTCCTGGTATCTTGGTTTTGGTCCCCCCGGAAACAGACCCTGAGATGTGAATTTAAGTGCAAGTAGTGTGAAATGAGATAGGAAGGAGAATGAGCTAATAAAGGGTGAGTTTTCAGGCCAGAGATCACAAGGTTAGCCCTACTAAGAGGCCAAGAAAATGTAGTACTGACTCAACAACTTCCTGCCCCGCCCTGGTTGACTACTTCCGGGTTCTTGATCACTCCAGCACTTACGGTTTGCCTTGCTTCAGGTTTGGCACCCTCCCTGGCCAGATAATCCAGTGCAGGGCAAGGTTCAGGTCTTGGCAGTGTATAGCCTTCCTGCATAGGGATCATGTCCAGGGATATGGGCACCACAGGGTCTTCTAGATCTAGTTAAAATCTGAGGCTGGTCTATAGTTTTCCTAGGCCCTTTTAGTGATAAGAAAAAACTCCTTTTAAAAAAAGTTTTAAATTTAAATTTTTTATTTTATTTATTTTTTGAGACAGGCTCTCACTATGTAGCTGAGGCTGGCCTCAAACTTGTAGCAGTCCTCCTGATTCAGCCTCCTGAGAGCTGGGATTACAGGCATGTACCACCATGCCCAGCTTTTTAGGAGGTGCTCTTAAAGCCCTCCATTTCTGCTGGAGTAGTACATACTGCCCTGTGGTGTCAGCTTGTCAGCTAGGAAGCTTTGGGTTACAAGGGATGTGAGATCCAGGTCAAATGGTCTTAAGCCATAAAGACATTATGGGGAGACTGTAAGGTCAGTGTGTTTCAGAGCACCTCAGTCTAATGCTTTAAGGTCATCTCCATGGACCCCACCCCTGTGCTTCTCTGCTCCATTGCCTACCTGTTGACTGTACCAGAAGATGATGCAGTCAATGCAATCTCGGCCTTGCCTTTTCTAGTTCATCTCCAGTGGTCCCCATCCTTCTTTGTTGATCCCTCCATCTCCCCATTCTAAGTGACAGTCCTAGGAGTCATTCTGATTGACCCAGTTTAAGATGCAGGTCCAGCCCTGGGCCAGGGATTTGTGGAGAGGCACTCAAAGATACTGATCGACTCAGGCAGTCAGGGTTCAACCTGGCAGTGGGAGTTGGTTGCTTTTTGTGTGGCACTGGACGGTGTGCTGAAGGGGTCAGTGCACATGTGGAAATCTGGGTGATGTTAGGGAGAGGGAAATGGATGCTGAGTAGACAACTGGATTAGTTTTCTAGCATTGGTGTAACAAACTATTCCAAACTGGTAAAACAACAGAAGTGTATCACCTCTCAGCTCTGGAAGCTAAAGCCTGCAGTCAAAATGCCAGCAGGGCCGTGCTGTCTCTGACAGCTCTAGGGGAGAATGCTTTTCTGTCTCCTCTAGCTTTCGGGTCTGCTGGCCAACATCAGCATTCCTTGGCTTTCAGCCACGTTACTCTGGTCACATGGCTGTGTTCTCCCTTTGCATCTTTGCATTATTTCTTCTTTGCATGCCTCTGTTTTCACCAGGCATTGGATTAGGGGCCTACCTGGCTCAAACATGACCTTGTTTTAACTTCTATGCCTTCTATGCCTTCTATACCTTGTTTTCAAATACGATTTGCACCCCAAACTCCAGGGGATGCATGTCTTTTAGGGAAACACAATTCAACCTACAAGGACAACAAACATATACTTAAAACTAGTCTTGCAGCTTATTTTGCACACAATTGAATCCAGATTTAAATCTGCCTTTTTTTTTTTGAGACAGAGTCTCACTATGCAGTTCAGGCTGGCCTCAAACTCACAGCAATCCTCCTGCCTCAGCCTCCCCAGTGCTGGGATTATAGGTGTATACCACCACACCTGGCTTAAATTTGTCCTTTTTAAATTTTTTTTTTTATTTTGGTACTGGGGATTGAACTCAGGACCTTGCACTTATGAGGCAGGTGGTGGAACCACTGAGCTAAATCCCCAGCTAAATTTGTCTATTTCTTATAATCAGTTTCACTTATGAAAAAAAAAAAGAATAGTGACCCTCTCTGAAGTTATTCAAAAGTATATATTATTTATTCTGAAGAGAGATTCCAAAGAAGAGTATTAAAAGCATTTTTATTCTGGCAGTGTCGTTGGAATATAGGCAAAGTCTCCAGAGGACAGTCCTGTGGACACTCACCTGGGTGATGTCTTCTGGTGAGTTAGGAATTAGTCACTTACCTTCTTCCTGTGTTAGAGGAAGCCAGGAAAAGCTCAGGGGAGCAATCAGAATGGCTTCTCCTAATGGTACTCGGTGTGTCTTGCCTCTCTCCCATTCTTTCTCTCTTATTTATTATCATAGTTTGGATTTTAAATCCGCCCTTAAAGTGCAGGTGTCAAAGGCTTGTTCCTCAGTGTCCCACTATTGGGTGGTTGTGGAAACTTTAAGGGGTGGAGCCTACTGGGGAGGCTTCCATACATGAGGGATATGTCTGTGCAGGGGAGAGTGGAACCCCAGTTTATTCCTGTCTTTTCTATCCCAGCCATGAGTTGAGCAGCTCTGCTCCACTACACACTCCCTACCATGATACACTACTTTACCATAGACTCCCAAATGGTGGTGCTATAGGCCATGGCACTGAAACCTCCATAACCATAGGCCAAACTAAACCTTTTCTCTTTATAAGTTGATTGTCTCAGGAGCTTGACACAGGAAGGGAAAGCTGACTAACAGAATTATACATTATTTATACCATCCATTCACCTGTCTGTCCATCCACCCATCCCCCCACCCACCCACCCATCCACCCATCTATTCATTTGTCCCTCCACCCATCCACCCATCCATCCATCATCCATCTATCCATCCATCCATCCACCACCATCATTTACCTATGTAGTTACCTACCTATCATCTGAATTTCTATCCATTCTATCATTCTGTACATCTTTAACTTTTTCATTGCACAAACACATCATGTTTACTTGTAGACCAGAGGTCAGAGGGGTGTGATCTTGCACCCCAGGTGACGTTGGCAATGTATCTGGGGACATTTTGGTTGTTACAGTGTATGTGTGTGGGGGTGACACTGGCATCTAGTGGGCAGAGGCCAGGGATACTGCTAAACATCCTGTATGACCTAGGACAGCCCTCACAACAAAGGACAATCTGGCCCCCAATTGTTAACAGTGCTGAAGTTGAGAAATCCCGCTGTAGGCAATACAGAGTTCAAAGAAGCAAATGGAAATATAATTACTGCTGGGGATTTCCATAGCTAACAAGTTGGCTAAATCCTTCCATTTTTCTGGGCAGAAAAATGTATATGGAAATTATTACAGATGAGTAATGAAAGAAATGTGGTTACCATATGTATGCTTTGTTGCTGTTCTTTTGAGACAGGGTCTTGTTCTGTAGCTCAGGCTGGTCTTAAACTCAATTTGTGGCCCAGGCAGGCCTCAAAATTGGGGATCCTTCTGCCTCAGCCTCCAGAGTGCTGGGATTACAGGTGTGCACCACTATACCTGGCTCCCATACTTTCAATGACACTTCTTATGATCACAGTCAGCTCCACAGGGCCAGTTTCACAAAGAGCCCCTCTTTATTTTTGTCTCATTGGAGAAACTGTGCCAGTCTCTCATTGCTGCCACGACAAATTACCACAAATTTAGCACTGGGAGAAAAACAGTTCTGTTGATCAAAACTCCCAGCTGAGCTCAGCTGGGTTTTCTGCATAAGGTCTCATGAGGCTGAAATAAAGGTGTTGGTCAGCTGGGGTCTTCCTGGGGGGCTTTGGGAGGAACCTGCTCGGGCCCACTCCAGGGGTTGGCAGAACCCAGCTGGCTGTGGTCTGCAGGGCTGAGAGTCACCCTCACTGCTGTCACCGGAAGTGGCTCTGCTTCGAGGCTGCCTGCCTTCTGCTGTAGGGATCCAGCTTGACATGAGTCTACCCACCAGGTGGCCCTGGCACGCACCCCACACCTTGGAGGGTAAACAAAGGACTGTGACCAAGACAGCTGTGTGTGCTGAGCCCGCCACAGCCATCTAGGCTGTCTCTTGCCTGACACTTCTACGTGTTGATGGCTTCTGAGAAAAGCCCTGGGTGTTAGCCAGCCAAGGTGCCCCTTTGTCCAGCTCAGCAGGTTAATCCCTTCTTCCTGCCTTGGGGTGCAAGGATCCTTCTGTCTTGCTGCTACCCACACATGCTCTGGCCCTAAGTCCCTAATAAACTGCGCTGTGTGCAAGCCTGGATGTATCTACCTCTTTCTTTGGTCTGTTGACAGCTTCTGCCTTTGGGTCCTGGCTTTTGTACACCAAACACCAGCTTTTGCTGAGATACGCGTTGCATTTCTCTGTCTTCCTCTTCTCCTTTCAAGGGTGCATGCAGTGCCCGGGGTCCATCTGGATAATCCACGGGAATCTCTCTATTTTACTGAGCCTTAATTACGTCTGCAACCTGACGTAATGTGACTGTGGTGTGTTGCCAGAGTGAGGATCATGGGGCCCAAAGTTCTGCCCACCCCAGAACCACAGAGAAAGACTGGCCTGGTCTGGGATATTCAGAGCTCCTCTCTGGGAGACAGAGACTGACTGTCGCTTCCGTGAGAACCCTGCCCCAGGTTAGAGGGAGCAAAGCTTGCGGTCTTTGGCCCTTCCCTTGTCTGCAGCGGCTCCTGCAGGAAGCAGGCTCCATCCCAGTGCAGGACACTGGCCAGGCTGGGCGAGAAGCCTCTCTGTGGTGAGCAGGGGCTGGGGCAACAGCAGGGATCAGTGGGGGACTTGGGCCCTGGAGAGAAGACAGAAAACTAAAAAAGACAGTGGGAGTGGCCTGCAGGGGTACAGGGCTTGGAGCTGAAGAAAGTCCCGCAGCTGAGACTAAAGGAGGATCAGGCACAGAGCAAACCATCCTGGAGAACTACAAGGATCAGGGAGAAGAGGAGAGAAGACAGAGAGATGTAGACTTAAAATAGATGGGAGAGAGAGGGCAGTAAAAGAAGCCCTATAGGGCAGAGGCAAATTTATTTCCCATAAATATAATACAGAACATAGAAGGGTTCCATTTAAAGCCATCCAGTGAATCCCACTAGCTTGCTCTGGATTTCACCAATTTCATATGAACGCAAAGTCCTAAAGTGGCCCCTCAACCCCCTCCACGCTCGGTCTGTCTGCCTCCTGTCCTCTACGGCTCTCTGGTGCTTAGAGCCTCCAGCACAGGGCCTTTGCACATGGAGCCCTCATGTTCCTGGGCTTGCTGGCTTCCTTTTTCCCTGGGCTCTGCTCAAATGTTGCCTTGACAGGGAGGACGGCTTTGTGCATTCTCCAAAGCAACCACAACTACTTCTCCTCACCAAGCTTCTCTCTCACGTTCGTTGCTTTTGGAGTCTGCCTCTCCGACCTGGAAGGTGAGCTGTATAGATTTAGGGTTGTTTCTGTTTGTTTATTGCTGCGACTCAGTGTTTAGTGTCTGTCCCATACTAGAAGCTCCCTTAATATTTGTTGCAAAAATGAATAAACAGAACTTCCTGTAAGATGTTACTCAATGAAGACATTGGTATTTGATACCTGTGGTCATAATAATACTTGCATTTGTGCTGCTGACGGCATTAACGTGGTGTTTTCCCAGGCACCCAGCAGCAGGTGACTCCTATTCCCAGACCACAGACACCCCACTCTTCCCCAAGGCGGTACCTGCCCAAAGAGCAACAGTAGAGGAAATAAGGCACCACTTTATGGAGGGCTGGATCCAAACCCCAGCCTGCCATGTGAGCTCAGAGAGGGCGCTGGCCCGTGTGCAGAGCCCTTATCTTCTCACTGACAGGCTTGGAATGAAAGCAGAGTGACATGGTGTCCCCTGCACCCGCCCTGCACTGCCCAGGTACCCAAATGAAGACTCACACCCAACTTTTCTTTGGGTGCCGGGAAGGAAAGGAGAGTGGAGAGTAGAGAATAAAGCAGGACACTGGGCTAATGATCAGGATTCTGTGGACTGCAAATGAAGAAACCAAATCCCAAGCTTGGAAAAGGACGTCTCACCCCATTCCAACCCGAGAAGCCCAAACTGAGGAGCGGCCGTGGCTGACCGGGGGCTCTCACGTTTTCTTTCTCAGGCTCTTTGGCTCTTTCTGGCTTCTGTCCCTTCTGCTTGAGAAGTGAGCTGTTTCTTTAGGCACGGGCGACCTCTAGTGGCCACTTAAGGATGACACTTGGTGAGTCAGAAGGAGGGTCGGGCTTTGGAACTGGCTCCTGCAGGACTTTTTGGTGGTGGTGGTAGTGGGGATTCAGGGCCCTGGTGAGACAGAAGCCTGGCTGGGCTTAGACTGGCTGGGAAGAGAGGCGTGGCAGGACCCCAGGAGCTACACAGCACCCTTCTCAGGCTCCGTGTGTAAAGTTTCCGAAGAAATTCCCGAGTGGTGTGAGCAGCAAAAAGAACACAGGCGTAGGGGCGGGGATTTAGCTCAGTGGTTTCGTCGCCTGCTGCGCAAGCACAAGAACTCGAGTTCGATCCCCAGTACCAAAACAACAACAACAAAAAACAACCCCCCCCCCAAAAAAAACAAAAAACCACGAAAAGAACACAGGCTCTGTAAAGTTCCCGCTATGGGTCCTCTTCATGATAGCCCGCCCTGTGTCCACCAGGGTGTACTTTTGTTTTTGCTGTTAATTTTTCCTCTCTTTTGTTCTGCCCGAGTTCACCTTGCAGAGCCAGCTTCTCCCTTATCCCCTACCTTCACTTTTCAAACAAATTTTGGCACCATTTTTTTCTCTTTTTGCTCGTCTCGTTCAACTCTTTGTTTTAAACAAGAAGAGCTTGGTAACGTTTATTTGGTGAGCCACTCTAAAGGGAGCTACTGGATAACACCGGCACTGAACTATACCGTCCTCTCCCTTATTGTTTATTTTAAGACAGGGCCTCGCTAAGCTGCTCAGGCTGGGCCTGAACTTGAATTCCTCCTGCCTCAGCCTCCCGGAGTGCTGGGATGACAGGCCTGTGCCACTACACCTACCCAGCAGGACAGCTGTGAGGAGAGGTGATGCTGTGGTCCAGTTCCCACCTGAGAGACCCACCCCTTACGGATCCACAGGGCTATGGGAAGAGGAAACAGGGCCTCCAAAGGGGCAGAAGGAGATGGAGAAGGCAGCAGGGGAAGAAGACAGCTTCCTAAGTGGGCAGAGAGGGAAGATTATGTCCATCATACTGGTTGGCTCTCCTCCCTCTCTTGCTCTCTCTCCCTCTCCCTCTCTCTCTCTGCCTCTGACTGCCCAGATGAACTGTGTTTCTGAGGAGAACAGGAAGGAACCCAGAGACGAACTGCACCAGCCTCAGCTTCCTCTGACGCATTGCTCAAGGCATCTCACGGAGTACCCAGTGTTGCGGGCACCGGAGTGACAGCAGGAGAGGAAGCAGGAAGCTCTTCCCATCCCAGGGCAGAGCCAGGCAGACACAGAGCAGTTGGACACTGGAGGGGTGGTACTGTGTGTGTGTGTGTGTGTGTTATCGAGGATTGAACCCAGAGCCTTTGCACTGAGCTACAACCCCTCCCCCTTCTTTTAAATTTTTTATTTTTGAGACAGGATCTCGCTAAGTCCCTGTATTGCCCAGGCTTGGCTTAAACTTGAGATCCTCCTGCCTCAGCCTCCCAGAGTGCTGGGATTACAGGCAGGCACCATTTCAGCTGACTGGTGGGACCGGAGGCAGGTCTCAAACTACCAAGACATGACAACAGAAGCCCACATGAGAAAAAACATCTCGGACAAAGACCTGGAAATGGCCATGACTGCAGGAAGACTGGTGTGGTCTTCAGGAGGAGCTGCGGGAGGGTCAACCCCAAAGGAGCTGGAGGAAGAGCAGCTCCCTAGACTCAGGAGGCATCTGTGAGGGGCAGGAGGGCCCAGCCGGACAAAGCAAGAAAACAGGCCTGGGAAGAGACAGCTGGGAAAAGCAAGGAACGGTAGAAAATGTGGACAGAGGAGTTGACAGCCAGAGGAAAAGAACAAGGAGACCACAATGTAAAGACAGAAAAATGCCAGGCACAGTGGCTCATGCTTGTAATCCCAGCACTCTGGGAGGCTGAGGCAGGAGGGTTGCAAATTTGAGCCCAGCTTGGGCAGCTTAGTGGCTTAATGAGACTTTGTTTGAGAATAAAAACTGAAAAGGATTGGGGATGTAGATCAGTGTAAAGACCCTGGGTTCAGTCCTCAGTCACACACACACACGCACACACACACACACAGAGCTTGGAGCAGAGGGGTGTTGCAAAAAAGAAATTGCTGTGAACTGTATTGAAGTCAAGTGTTCGAATCTTATGGTGATCTCTGAAGCCTCCACCATCGGAGGCAGCTGGGGCTCAGAACCCCTGCTACTCTCAGGGTCCCCACAAAGGCCAGACCCAGGAGCCTTCCTGTGCTATTATCGTTTAGAATTCTGGGAGGCCAGCCTGGCTCAGCGGGGTTCAGGTGGACCCAGTCCTATGCAAACTGAGCAAAGGCCAGTGTTATGGGGGAAACAGCCATGGGCTCAGAATCTGTAAGTGAGCTTTGACGTTTGTATCAATCACAGTTCTAGAAAGGAGTGGGCTAGAGATGATCCTGCCCCAAGTCATTGACATATCAAATTTACACACTTTATTTTTAAAATTAATTTTATTGGTACATTTTAGATAAACATGATGATCACATTCATCCTAAGGAATTTGTACCTGTACATGATATATCTTGCTTCTTCTCTTTTTCCCCTTTCCCTTCCCTCCCTTCACCCCCTCTTCTCCTGCTTATTTACAAAAGCTTTCCCCCCCATTTTTCCTTCTATTCACTTTTTTCCTTTTCTTTTTCTTCATTCCTCCCCCTCCCTATTTCCTTTTCCTATTTGAACATTTTCTTCCCATTTCCCAATATTTATTATACATTTTGGTCCTTATTTGAACTTTTGGTTTCTCACACCAGAGAAACCATGCAATATTTGAACACGTATATTCAATTTATTTCACTTAAAAGTATGATTTCAAAGTTCATTTATTACCTGGAAACATCTCAAGTTTATCCTTTTTTATGGCAGAGTAGTACTCAATTGCATAAAAACCCCATATCATCTTTATCCATTCATCAGTTGATGGGCATCTGTGCTGTTTCCAAGATTTAGCTGTTATAAATCATGCCACTACAAACATGGGTGTGCATATGTCACTGTGGTAGGATGCTTTTAATTCTTTTGGGAAGATAGCAAGACGCGGAATAGCTGGGTCAAATGGAACCTTTAGGTTTTGTTTTTTTGAGGAATCTCCACACTGATTGCACCAGTCTACACTTTCACCAGCAAAGGAGAAGGATTCCTTTTTCTCCACAGCCCTGCCAATATTTGTTATTTGTTGATATCTTGATAATAGCAATTCTTTCTGGAGTGAGATGGAATTTCAGTGTTGTTTTAATTTGCATCTCTCAAAGGACCAGTGATATAGAACATTTTTTCATATATTTATTTGCCATTTCTCTTTCTTTCTTTCCTTTTTTTTTTTTTTTTTTTTTTTTTGAGGCAGGGTTTCACTGTGTAGCCCAGGTTGGCCTCAAACTCATGGTGATCCTACTGCCTCAGCCTCCTGAGTTCTGGGATTATAGGTGTGTAATCCCAACATGCCTGGCTCCATTTCTATTTCTTCATCTGAGAAATGTCTGCTCATTTCAGATGCCTGTTTTGGGATTGGGCCTTTAAATTTGGGGGGTCTGATTTTTTTGAGTTCTTTATATATGCTAGATATTAGTCCTTTGAGGAACAGCTGGCAAAAATTTCTTCCCACTCTGAGTTGTCTCTTCTCTCTGTTGATGGTTTATTTTGCTATGCAAAAGATTTTTAATAAGATCCCAGTTGTTGATTCTTTGTGATATTTCCCTTCCAATTGGGGTTTTATTCATAAAGTCTTTGCCATATGGAAAGCCAGTTTTTCCAGCACCATTTGTTAAAGAGGCAGTCTTTCTTGTACTGAAGGTGTTTGGCCCCTTTGTCAAAGATGAGGTGGCTGAGTGTGTCTGGAGTTGTTTATGCATCTTCTAGTCTGTTCCATGGATCCTCAGGTGTGTTTTATCTTTTTTCCTTTTCCCAGTACCATGCTGTTTTTATCATAGTAGCTTTGTAATATAATTTCAAGTCAGGAATTATGATGCCTTCTGCCTTGCCTTTGTGGCCCAGAATTGCTTTTTTTTTTTTTTGGTACTGGGGATCGAACTCGGGTCCTTGTGCTTTCAAGGCAGGTGGCGGAACCACTGAGCTAAATCCCTGGTCCCAGAATTGCTTTGCTATTCTAGGTCACTTCTTTTTTCCTATGAATTTTAGGATTTTTTTCTGTACTTCTGTGAGGTATGCTATTGGTATTTTGATTAAGATTGCATTAAATCTGTATAACAGTTTTGGAAGTATGGCCATTTTCACTATATTGACTGTTCCTACCCAAGAACAAGGGATATCTTTCCATTTTCTGATATCCTCTTCAATCTCCTTTTTCAGAGTACTGTAGTTTTCAGTGCAGAGGTCTTTTACTTCCTTTGTTAGATCGAATCCTAAGTATTTCATTGTTTTGGATGCCATTGTGAAAGGTGTGGTTTCTCTAATTTCTCTCTTAGAGAGCTAGTTATTTGTGTACAGGAAGACTATTGATTTTTGAGTGTTGACTTTGTATTCAGCTATGCTACTAGATTTGGTTATTAAATCTAGAAGTCTTTTGGTGGAGTTTTTGGGTAGAGTATCATGTCAGGTGCAGCCATTCTTTCTGGAGTGAAGTGGAATCTCAGTGTTGTTTTCATTTGCATCTCTCGAATGACCAGTGATGCTGAACATTTTTTCATGTATTTATTTGCTATTTCTACTTCTTTGTCTGAGAAATGTCTGTTCATTTCAGATGCCCATTTTCAGATTG